>CAUJRU010000083.1:690180-1063858 GCA_963277665.1 Viscum album | reverse complement strand
TATCTTCAGAAGAATGAATAATCTAAGAACTTGAATCTTTCATAATAAATGTTTTTTTCATTGAGTTCTATTTTATTAAATATTCCCAATTATCAGCATGTGTTTTAAATGTGAATAGAAATTATCCTAATTTAAGAATTGTGCATTTTGAATATAAAATGTTTACATTTACAATTATGATTTTAGGGATTGTCAGTTTATTTGATAAACTATTTTTTAATGTTATTTAGTTATTGAAACATGTGATGCCTGCAATACATTTCATTCATTATCATGCATTGATAGAATTGTTATTAACTCCTATAATCATGAATTAATTTGTTTATGTAAATGCTAAAGAATATAATTTTATGGAATTTGGAATTTAAGTCATTAAAAGTGGTGTGGGACATTTTAAATAAATATTACATGAGAAATAAAATTATTCAAGGTGGTATGAGACACTTTGAATAATGTAAAATAAGAAACCAAGTAATATGTGTCACTTGGAATGATAAGTGATAAGTAATTTAATACATCAAAGTGGTATGAGCACTTGGATTTATAGAAATGAGAAATGCATTGGACTTATGTAAGTGTCGAGTGTGACCCACTATAGATCCTCAGTGCATTGGTAGGTCTCGTGAGACAAACTAAGGTCTTGGAACAAGGCCTTGGAAAATTTATTATTCACAGATTTTTTGTTGAGGCCTTAATCATTAGACGTCTTGGTCGAGGCCTTGATGCAGTCCTTCATTATGAACCTTCCTCCTTATGACCATGTAATTTAATTAACCAAAAGAATATTTGACAATTAGAATATTCTTTGTTAAAGAGATTATGTTTATGAGACCCAGAAAAAGTAAAATGTTATGGCTTATTAATTATTTCAGCACTCAGAATTTTATCATCTAGAGTATGTTTCACAGTAGTAAAGGACAAAATTGAAGTTATTATTTTATACGCAACTCTGATCATGTTTTACTCATAGTTAGTAATTTAATACTTTCATATTCACATATCATACCTATTGAAGTTAGAATTTATCTTATTTATTATTCCAAATAAGCATGCTTATAATTGAATAATGATTCTTTATAACTCTGTTAGTATTCCGTGAAATGTGCTCTTATAATTCTTATACTAAATGTTATTTTATGATACATGTGTTACATCATTCCTTAAGAATGTTTTTTTATGTAAAATTTTAAAGGAATGTTCTCAAAAGTCACAATTGGTATTTAATGTTATTATAAAAACCCCTTATTGGGAATTCTTATGGTCACCCTATCTTTTAAATATGTTTTCTTTTATAGGTTTAGTAGATTTGAGACCCTCTATTTGGTGACTGCTTAATGAAGAAATTTTTGTTTAGTTTTGATGGAATTGTTATAATTGTATATGAATCTCCCGGACCTAAACTATAACAATCCTCTTGAATAGAACATGTATTTTTGATTTCAGATCTTCCTTTATAATTTTTTTACACACCATGTTTTATGTGAACTCCGCATCGGCTTCAGGGTAGCTCGGGGTAGGGGCGTGAGTGTTGGTATTAAATGATTGGTTTAGAAATCCCTGGACAATTATTACAATAATAAAAACATGTTTATGTCTTTCTGAGTAGTAGTTTATTTAAAATTTTCATATGGGTGATGAATCACACCTTTTGTCCCTTCAGACAGATGTATTAGAAACCATGGTGTCCAGGGAAAGTTTAAAATGACATGAATCTTTTTAGGACCTTAGTTTATCATGCCAAAAACTCTATCATATATCAAATTCTCTTCCCATACTCCAATATCACCAAGGGTCTGTCTTTCATTACTTTATAATGATTCATTCACAACTTCCCTTTTATGCATGTAAGGTAAGGTATTATAAAGTTCTATTCTGATACTTCACCATGGACAAAAACTTCTTTTCACTAATGAACGTCTAGGAAGTTGCACAAGTGGGTGACCTATGGGTAGCATAACTCTATAAAATCATATCATACAGACATCAAGATCAGGCCATGGACTTTGAAATTATCGAGGATGAATCTAACCGTATGTATTATTGACATCAAGTTCAAACAAACGGTCTCCCAACTCTATACCATTCAGGCTCTCCTTTTTTGAAACTTTAGATACCCATATCTGATTGATCCAGACGTCCCAAGCTACATCTATACCTAGGAGATTTAGGTTTTTGGAACCACATTGGGATCCATTTTAATTGGAATTGGGTAAATTTCCAACACCGGTGAATTCATTGAAGTTCCATCTTGGAGGACGTTAGGAAATCCATACTAGTGTTGTGAGATTGAAAGAGTAGTTATGTAACATCTTGGTTTTATGAGATTTTTATAACTAAATATTGTTATGTGTTTTGATACTTTAACATGCTTTTACAAATGAAGTCTTTATTTTGTTATGGTTATGCCTTGTATGAATAAAACATATCTCTTGAAATTTCAGATAGAAGACATGATTTCACCAACCAATCTCCTATCACTTCCTTCAAAACTTTTATAGACTATAATTGTCAAGACATGTAATGAGGAATACCAACCCTATGTGAACTTATGTCAAACCTACACACAACTCTATCATGTGTCAAACTATCCAAACATCCTATGTATTTACCAAGGAAACAATTTTCACTATTACAGTATTTCAAATGCACAATTTGCAGAATATATGAAAAGAGGAAAATACCATGAAGCACTTTTTCTGTGTTTCACTTTGGAAGATAACTACTGAGCTGTAGGTAAGTTTCCAGAAGATTATTTGGAAAGTGACCATCGAGTGGCCTACCTATTTCAGGTCCCGAGCTTTAGCATGTATGGGGACCTGTATGACATCAATTTTTTCATGCACGGCATGGTACGAGGGATTTATAGGAAACAAATCCACTCTAAAATGTCTGACCTCTACACCGCTCATGCCTCTCTATAGAAGGCTGATTTCTTTATGCACATGTTTGACCCTAGATTTCAACAATGTATCTGGACCAAGGAAATCTAGGAGATTAACACTAACATAGGTTTCCATCTAAGTTCGTCAGCAGCCTACCCATTGTGGTGCTTCTAGTGAATGGATGTTGGAGGTAATGTGTTCTTGGTGTTACTGGTGGTTGTGATCGAGTATTTTGGAATTTTGGGGAAACAACTTGTTGAAGGGTGAATATTGTGATGCTAGGAAACTTATTTCTTATGTAATAATAGTATTCTGGTTTTATTCTTTTTTATTTACATGTTGTCTGAACAAAAAATGTAAACTAAACACCATGAAATTTACATATTTAAACACCGAAGTGTTTACATTACAACAAAAATAGAGTAAAACATACACAAAAAAAATACCAATTAAAATACCTATTAGAATTACAAGGAGACCAACCAATACCAAAAAAACCCTAAGAAGATTTTATGGGTCCTTCAGATCAATCACAATTAACATAAGTATGGCTAGAGCTACTGGAACCACACTAACATCAGTGGAATGATGTGCACCATCTCCGCCAAGATTTTTTGAATATGGAACACCATGTGTCATGTTTTCATAAAGCCTTAATCTAACTATTACCTCTTTATGTTACCATTGAGTTTCTAATGGTTATAAGTATATCTGTAGGTCTTTTTGATGGTTTAAAATTAAAATCTCTAACTATGATTAGTTTTCCAAAATAATTAAGTTGTTTATTGAAATTATATCATTAAAAATATAAACTCTTTTTATAATTTTTTTAGTTACAATTCGTTTTTGTAATGGCCCGGACCTCTCCGACCCATTCCTTTGTCAAAAAAAGGGTCATGAAGTGTTCTGGAGGGTAAAATGGACTTTTACCAAACTTTTCAGAATTTTGAAACTACACACCGTGTAGTGTGAGTACACGCTGTGTACCCCCTCGCCGGGGTATACCCCTTGTTGAAGGCCGTTTCCTTGCTGTGTGAAATAAATGGGTACACGCCATGTACCCTATACTACACGCCGTGTAGTCCCTCCCCGTGTACGTGTTACCCTCGAACTGTGTGTTGACCAGTCAACAGACGTGTGCCTTGTTGGATCTGTGTCCTTGCCGTGTGAAATAAATGGGTACACGCCTTGTACCCCATACTACATGTCGTGGAGTCCCTCCCCGCGTATGAATTACCTTCAAACCGTGTTTTGACTAGTCAACGGCCGCGTTCCGCGTTGAAGGCCCTGTTGGAAGCCACGTGGTGACTGTGTGAAATGGCCGAGTACACACCGTGTACCATAAAGTACACGCCGTGTACTTTTTTTTTCTCGCCTATAAAAGGAGGTGTCCCATCCTCCTTTTCAACTAACTTCTCTCCTCCCCATTCCCTCTGAGCAGAGATCTCCCAAGAGACTCGAAGGCTCTTTTTCTTCCATAAATTCTTCATCCAAGCTCCGATTTACGATCCTTCAGTGGCCACGGGATCGTAATGACGAGGCAGAACTTCTGAGATTGGATTTCTTTCTTTCCTTTCGTCCTTTCCTTCCCAGCTTCCACCCGAGGAGGTTTTGCTGGGTTTTTCCAGAAGCGACGGACGCCGATAGACGTCTTATAAAGTTGATCCGAGGGAGCGTTGTTATCAGAACCTATTGAGGTAGGGATCTTACCTTCGTCTCTCTTGATTGTGCATCATGTGGGGTGGGTGTCCACTTGTTTACGTGAAACACTTTTGAACTGGTTTAATGAAGATAATAAGTGGCTTATATAACGGGGTTGGGAATTTTGTGATTACTGTTACATTATATTATATCCTTTGATATTATGTTGTGAATTTAATAGGCTTATGCATACTGAGAATCATGGTCGTTGGGGGCCTTTGCTTACGTAATTAAACGTTTCTCTATCTTTCTAGACCGTTTTTGTGAATGGAACTTTATTGAATGTGGAATTTGGTGAATCACGTAAAGTTGGATGATTTAAAATCTGGAAACCTTGTGTGATCACCCCGGTTGAAAAAATGGAATAATGAACATGTCTGTGTTTTCATGGATACATGGCATGTGCTGGGGGTGTTTTGTGGTTTGTTGTGGATCGGGTGAGCAGTGGGGCTGCGGTTGACTTGGTTGTGGGTTGGTGTGAATGTTATGTTGGTGACGGGTAGTAGGGCTACGATAAATGGTATCAAAGGGATGATGATGTACGAGTTTTGGTGTGTTTTTGGTTATGGTGGTTGGAAGAGGGGCTGCAAGGATGGGTTTGAATGTGAACGAACTATGGGTTGTGAATAAAAATTAAAAGTGGAAGAGTTAATGAATGGTGGGGCATGGTATTGTAATGGTAATAATAATCAATGGGTTGGTTGGTTAATATAATGGGACTTGTTATGCTTCTTCTGTTTTCCTAAATTGATTTTTGGATGGCAGGGATATGTTTCGCGAATGATTGATATGGTTGGTTGTGGTTGTTTGCCCAGTAGATAAGGAACTAAATAAACAAATTCTCCTGAAACGTGAAAACCTAAATGGGGTTGGGGTTGTTTGTTGTATGCATGCTTCATAGTAGCAGTTCCGAGGCACGTGCTCTGTTTCTCTGTTTAGAATCCATAGGTTGGGCTGTGTGTTTGGTATACATATATGTAACTCTGTCTTTTGTGTTTTATCGCACCCCACCCATGTTGAGCACTTAGTGCCGAACACTCCCATTTCATTGGAGATGGTGTTTTCCCCTTAGTTACTAGCTCCTTCCTGCTCCTTCTTCCCTATGCTGTGATGTCATGAGGCGACCTTGCACCTATGACCCTTCATGTATGTTTCGATTGGGGTGGTTTTGGCCCAAGACTCTTCGGGAAAGTTTGTTTTCCCAAGAATCTTCGGGATGAGGCCCATGTGTGTGTGGGAGGGATGCGTGGTTGTGAGGCCTAGGTGTGTGGGGACAGGATGCATGGTTGTGAGGCCCAGGTATGTGCGGGTGGGATCTGTGGTTGTGAGGCCCAGGTGTGTGCGGACGGGATGCGTGGTTTGTGAGGACCAGGTGTGTGCGGGCGAGAAGAGTGTGGTAGCATCAGGACGTTCGCTGTTAGGAAGAGAAGCTAAGTAATGTGAAATGGTACAGGGTACCCAATACTCTTGTTGTTATATACTCCTACCTGTTGTGTTTTTGTTTTTGGTGAGTGTGGCGGGTGAGGTTGTGTGGACAGAATTCCTTGCTAGGTTTCTTCTGTTGTTCTCACGGGACATTAGGATGTCTCCCCACTTCTGCACGAGAGCTTTAGGTTTCCCTATTGAGTATACTTTCCCACCCTACATTTACATTCAGGTTTCTAGGAGGACTACCAAGGCTGTGCGAGACCCTACTAGTCAGGAATGTTGGAGTTGTTGCAGTTTCTGCACTCTTGTTTCTTTTGGAATTGAACTTTTGAGCTTTCTAGTAATTTTACCTTGTTTCAGAACTATTTAAACATGAATGTGGGATTGGATTGGGGTTATTTATATACACTTGTTCTTTTCCTTTTTGGTGGTTGACTTGTCTTATTTCCCGATATTAAATAATAAAAAGGGTACTGCCTCCCATATTTGTGAAAACTCATACCCTTGGTGCTAGTCTCCAACCCGGGGCCTACTGGAGGCGGGACTCGGGGGTCATTATAACTCTTTCACCCTTGCCAGATTAGGAGGGGCATCTTTGGTGGGAGGGGGTCATGACAGAATGGTATCCGACCTGATGGTTGAGAGATAGGATGGATTTTGAAGTTAGGCACAGTGAGGATTTCAAGGGATGGTAATGCAACAATGTTGGCTAATCTTGGTGCATGACATAGACCAGGGAAGACCGGCTAGGACACGGGATTTTATGGCCCCGCGTGATCTGATGCAAGCACTATGAGCCTACCGAATGACCAATTGAGACTACATTTATTGCTGGGTAGAGACCCTAGGGAAGGTACATGCATCATCATGATTGTGTTTTACTTGATTTGGGTGTTCTAGGAAAGAAATTGAATAAAATGATAAAATGAAACCTTGAGAAATTCCTTGCTATTTGGGCATTAGCGATCCTTGTTTGCCGTACAGCTATGGCACCTGGACGTCATCCCCAGGTGACTCAGATGGCCGAGGCCCAGCAGATTCAGGCAGTCGATCAGTTGAGGATTGACCGACAGGAGGAAGATAGCCAGTGGAAGAAGACTTTCCATTCTTTCCAGCGGGAAACCCTCAAGAAGTACGAGGGTAGTACATCGGATACGAAGACGGAGGGGTGGATTGAGGAGCTAGGGATCACTTTTACCTTGATCAGTGCTCAGAGGCAGTACTTGGTTCCCCTAGCAGTCAGTCAGCTGAGAGGGGCGGCGCGACAGTGGTGGACTCTCTACCTCTGAGAGAGGATAGAGGGAGAGGTTCCGTGTGCTGACTTTGAGAAGTAATTCTGAGAGGAATTCCTTTCTTCCATGATCAAGGCGGAGAAGCGACATGAGTTACTCTCCCTCCATTAGGGAAGTATGTAAGTACAAGAGTTGGGGATCATGTTCAAAGATCTCCTACGCTTTGCTCCGGATCTCTTTCCGGATGAGGAGTCTCGGGCGAGACGTTTGGAGGAGGCACTTCGTCCTTCTCTCTAGTATGTTGTCACCCCCTTCACCCTTCGGACATACTTGGCAGTACAGATGAAGGCAGAGGTTGTGGAGATGATGCACTCGTAGGGAGGTGCACCATGTGATGGGATCCAACCAGGTTCATCGAAAGGGAAGGCAGTCAGAAGCAGATCTCCTACGACAGGTCCTTCCAGATTTAGGCTAGTGGGGAGCAGGCCCCAGCAGTTCTAGTTCAGATCTTCAGGTCCTCATCCGTTTTTGAAGAGCCCAGGATGGAAGCGTTTTTCTTGTGGAGGTTTCAGGCACATTCAGAGTCGGTTCCTGACCCGAGCTCAGTACGGTGGATGTGGGCAGGTTCATCGCCCACCTCAACAGCACCATTTGCCGGCGAGGCCCTTCCAACAGCAGTAGGACAATGCTCCTCTGAGGGAAGACTTTGCGGGAGGAGGCCGCCCTCAGGGTGCTCCTCAGGGAACTTGAATAGGGCGTGGTCGGGGAGGTGGACGACATCAGAAAGGCAGAGGAGCTAGTCGTGGACAGTTGCATGTTGTAGAGTTGGAAGCTCCAGCAGGACCAGAGGTGGTGTGAGTTTCGATTTGTTTGTTCACCACTCTCATTTATTCTTTTTTTGATTCAGGAGCTTCGCAATCCTTTGTTGCACTCTATCTAGCCCATGATTTGGGTCTAGACGTAGAGAGACTTTCTGTACCCCTGGTGCTGAGTACACCAGTTGTAGGCCAGGCCATCGAATCTTGTGTTTTCCGGGGATGTGGGCTGGTTATGGGACAGCATCAATCTAGTATGGATATTCTTTTGCTACAGATGTACCCATACGATGTCATCCTAGGCATCGAATGGTTGTTTTCTATTAGTGCCATTATCGACAGATTCCGAAGAAGAGTTGTGTTCTCCGATGTGGATGGGCAGCGTGTATATTTTGTTGGCGAGAGGAGCTATCAGGTGGGATGTCGGCGTGTGGAGCCTCTCCTTTCCTTGTTAGGCGGGTTATCAGTGGTTCCAGCTGATACAGAGATGATGAATGTGCCAGAGGTTAATAGGGAATTCCTACATGTTTTTCCCAAGGAGTTTGTGACTCTACCCCCCCCCCCCCCCACGTGACGTTGAGTTCGAGATAGACTTATAGCCTGGTGCCCGTCCGATTTCGATGGCCCCTTATTAGATGGAACCTTCGGAGATGCGGGAGTTGCAGATTCAGATTGAAGATCTGATGGAGAAAGGTTTTGTTCAACCCAGCGTGTCTCCATGGTGTGCTCCAGTTCTATTCATGAAGAAGGCAGATGGTGGTCTCAGGTTATGCATAGACTACCAAAGGTTGAATTAGGTAATGGTCAAGAACCGTTACCCCCTTCCAAGGATAGATGATCTCTTCGGCCAACTGAGGGGAGTAGGATGTTTTTCTAGGATTGATCTACGATATGGATATCATCAGCTGAGGGTAAAGGATAGTGACATCTCGAGGACGGATTTCTGGTGCTGGTATGGGCACTTTGAGTTTGTAGTGATGCCGTTTGGAGTTACGAATGCACCAACTGTGTTCATGGGACTTATGAACTTTGTATTCCGAGAGTTTCTAGACCAGTTCATCATTTTGTTTATCGATGAGATCCTGATCTACTCAAGATCATAGGATGAGCATGTTGAGCATCTCAGGGCAGTCTTAGAAGTCCTTTTACACCACTATATTTACGGGAAATTGTCGAAGTGTAAGTTCTTGACACAATAAGTACACTTACTTTGGAACGAGTGTCCCGTCATGGAGTGTCAGTGGACCTGTCGAAGGAGGAGGCAGTTGTTTCTTGGGAAGTACCCAAGAGCGTGGTAGAAGTTTGTAGTTTCTTGGGGTTAGTAGGTTACTATCAGAGGTTCGTTTTGGACTTCTCTTGAGTTTCTGCTCCATTTATAGCATTTACTAGGAAGAACTAGGTCTTCCTATGGAGCGAGCAGTTCTAGAAAGCTTTCGACTACCTGAAGGAGAAGTTGGTCAGTGCTCTAGTACATAGTTTTCCAGATGAAGGGTTGTTGTATGAGGTGTTTTGTGATACTTCGGGACTTGGTTTGGGTTGCGTACTGATGCAGAAGAAGGGTGTGATCTGTTAGGGGTCTAGGGAGTTGCGCCCACATGAGCATAATTATGCCACCCATGACCTGGAGCTTTTAGCAGTAGTTTTCGCACTGAAGTTGTGGCAACATGACCTCTTTTGGGAGCACTTTGTGGTTTTCTCAGATCACAAGAGCTTACATTATATCTTCTCCCAACGTGAACTAAACATGCGGCAGTGGATATGGGTTGAGTTTCTCTAAGACTATGACTTCATGATCTCCTACACTGAAGGTAAGGGCAATGTTGTGGCTAAAGCCCGGAGCAAGAAGTCGCATAAGGAAGTGGTTCAGGAATCCACTCATGCTTGGAAAGTGATGGGAGAGTTGGCCGCCTTGCACATTGATGCAAGGGTAGAGGGTGTTAGAGGCTATTTGTTTCAGATGACTGTGCATTCCTCCTTGCCATAGAAGGTGGAAGAATCTCATTGGATGGACTCTGAGGCGGAAGTGATGCCGGATCATGTCGATCAGGGAAACGCTCCCGAAGGATGGTCAGAGGAAAGACAACATCAGATTCTTTTTCATGGAAGGTTGTTTGTTTTGGAGGCGATGCATGAGGGTGTTCTTCGTGAGTTCCATATATTATACTTGGCGGTACATCCGGGAGTTTCAATAATGTACCGAGGCCTGAGGGAATAGTTTTGGTGGCCCGAGGTGAAACGGGTAGTGGCGGAGTTTATGGCTAAGTGCCTAGTGTGTCAGCAAGTAAAGGCTGAACATCGTGTTCCCAGTGGTTTCCTACATCCAATAGATGTCCCCGAGTGGAAGTGGGATGACGTCTTGATGGACTTAATCACAGGACTACCCAGAGCTCCGGGAGGTTATGATGCTATCTGGGTAGTGGTGGATCGACTGACGAAATCAGCTCACTTCTTAACAATTAAGGAGTCGGGTCCAGTGAGTACCTTAGCACAAAGGTACATAGACGAGGTGGTGCATTTTTGTGGAGTTCCGAAGACTATCGTCTCAGACTGGGATACCCAGTTTACTTCACGAGTCTAGAGGGGGTTACATCATTCTTTTGGCACCCAGCTACACCATAGAACTGCTTTCCACCCCAAACCTACGGGTAGACAGAGTGGACTATCCAGACGTTGGAGGAAATGCTGTGAGCATGCGTTCTGGATTTCGGAGGGTCATGGGTAAGAAACCTGACTTTAGTAGAGTTTTCCTACAATAAAAGCTTCCAATCTTCTATTATCATGGCACCGTTTGAGGCTTTTTATGGAAGACCATGTTTTTCACCCATTTGCTGGGCAGAGGTTGGTGAGACAGGTTCTCTTGGGCCAGAGGTAGTAAAGAGCACCACAGAGAATGTTCAGCTTCTGCATGAGAGGATGAAAGCGGCTCAGGACCAACAGAAGTCTAATGATGATCGTCGGAGGAGGCCTTTGGAGTTCGAGGTGGGAGACCATGTGTTATTGAAAGTTTCCCCTCGATGGGGGAAGCGGAGGTTCTGGAAGGGGAGTAATCTCTCCCATAGGTTTATCGGACCTTTTGAGGAGTTGAGGCGAGTTGGTGAGGTGGCATATCAGCTAGCCCTGCCACCTCAGTTTGATAAGGTTAATTACTTCTTCCACATCTCCCAGATACGTCGATACTTACATGACGACTCTCACGTTATCAACTGGGGAGAGTTAGATATAGGAGACGACGAGACCTTCGAGGAACGACGAGTCAGAATCGAGGATCATAAAGAGAAGGTGCTCCATGGATGAACCATTCCCTTGGTTCGGGTGTTGTGGAGGCATGGTGGCTTCGAGGAGATCACTTGGGAGCGAGAGGCTCAGATGCACTCTTAGTACCTAGAGTTGTTTTGACTTGTGTTTGCTTTGTTCTTCTGAGATTTTTTTTTGATTTTATATTCTGTACCTTTCATATATGGAATGCTTGGATTGTCCATTATGAGACCTTTTGTTTCCTTGTTCTCTGGAAGTGTGTAGCATGTCCGGATGTGTGGGAAAAAGGGAAAAACCTTATCCTTAATAGAGGCGCATTAATGCAGATGCGATTGAACCCGTGAAGGTGAGTCAGTGCTGCCTAATGTGGATAATATCTCAACATAGGGGAATTAATTTCCCCAGACCACATGTTCGGGCAGTGTGTTGGTTGTGTGGTGTTGGGGGTAGTGAAAGTTAAAAAATCCTAATATATGAAAGTGGGAAGACCCAATTCTTAATCGAGACGCATTATTTAGGATGCAATTAAACCCGTGCAGGAGATTCAGTGCTGCCTAAAGCGGATAATATCTCGACATAGGAGAAGGAATTCCTAACACATATTATTAGGGTTGTTGGATGGGTTCCTGTTATAACGAGGGCCCTAATAGGTATCTTGTTGGGTTCCTCTGGGTTGGATTTTGAATTCTCGAGGAAGAGAATGTTTTAAGAGGTATCTGATGTAATATCCCAGACCTCTCCGGCCCATTCCTTTGTCAAAAAAGGGTCATGAAGTGTTCTGGAGGGTAAAATGGACTTTTCCCACACTTTTCAGAATTTTGAAACTACATGCCATGTACCCCCTCACCGGGTATACCCCATGTTGAAGGCCATGTCCTTGCTGTGTAAAATAAATGGGTACATGCCATGTACCCCATACTACATGTCATGTAGTCCCTCCCCGCGTACACGTTACCCTAAAACCGTGTGTTGATCAGTCAATGGTTGTGTTCCTTGTTGGATCTATGTCCTTATCGTGTGAAATAAATGGGTAAACGCCGTGTACCCCATACTACACGTTGTGTAGTCCCTCCCCGTGTATGTGTTACCTTCAAAACGAGTGTTGACCAGTCAACATCCGCGTTCCACGTTGAACGCCGTGTTGGAAGCTGCATGGTGACCGTGTAAAATGGCCTAGTACATGCCCTGTACCATAAAGTACACACCGAGTACTTTTGTTTTTCTCACCTATAAAAGGAGGGGTCCCCTCCTCCTTTTCAACTCACTCCTCTCCTCCTCATTCCCTCTAAGAAGATCTCTCAATAGAGACTCGAAGGCTCTTTTTCCTCCATAACTTTTTCGTCCGAGCTACGATTTACAATCCGTCAGTGTCCACGGGATTGTAATGATGAGGAGGAACTTCTGAGCTTGGATTTGTTGCATTCCTTTCAGCCTTTCTTTCCCAGCATCCACTGGAGAAGGTTTTTCCGGGTTTTTCCAAAAGTGACGAACGACGACAGATGTCTTCTAAAGTTGATCTGGAGGAGCGTTGTTATCAGAACTTGTTGAGGTAGGGATCTTACCTTCATCTCTCTAGATTGTGCATCATGCAGGGTGGGTGTCAACTTGTTTACGTGAAACACTTTTGAACCGGTTTAATGAATATAATAACTGGCTTATATAACGGGGTTGGGAAGTTTGTGATTACTGTTACATTATTTTATATCCTGTGATCTTATGTTTTGAATTGAATAGGCTTATGCCTACTAAAAATAAAGGTCATTGGGGGCCTTTGCTTGCGCAGATAAATGTTGCCCTATATTTTCAGACCGTTTTTGTGAATGGAACTTTGTTGAATGTGGAATTTGGTTAATCACGTAAAGTTGGATGATTAAAATCTAGAACCCTTGTGTGATCACCCCGGTTGAAAAACATGAAATAATGAACATGTGGGTGTTGTCTTGGATACCTGGCGTGTGATGGGGGTGTTTTGTGGGTTGTTGTGGATCGGGTGAGCAGTGGGGATGCGGTTGGCTTGGTTGCGGGTTGGTTTGAATGTTATGTTGGTGACGGGCAGCGGGGCTACGATAAATGTTATCAAAGGGATGATGATGTACGAGTTTTGGTGTGTTTGTGGTTATGGTGGTTGGCAGTGTGGCTGCAGGGATGGGTTTGAATGTGACCAAACTATGGGTTGTGAATAATAATTAAATGTGGAAGAGTTAATGAATGGTGTGGCATGGTAATGGAACATGAATAATAATTAATGGGTTGGTTGGTAAATAATAAGGGACCTGTTGTGCTGCTTGTGTTTTTCTAACTTGATTTGTAGATGGCAGGGATATGTTTCTCGAATGATTGATATAGTTTGTTGTGGTTGTTTTCCCAATAGATAATGAACTAAATAAACAAATTTTTCTGAAACGTGAAAACCTAAATGCGGTTGGGGTTGTTTTTTATGCATGCTTCATAGTAGCAGTGCCAAGTCACGTGATCTGTTTCTCTGTTTAGAAGACATAGGATGGGTTGTGTGTTTGTTATACATATATCTATCTGTATCTTATGTGTTTTATCACACCCCACCCATGTTGAGAACTTAGTGCCAAACACTCCCATTTCATGGGAGATTGTGTTTTCCCCTTAGTTACTAGCTCCTTCCTGCTTCTTATTCCCTTGGCTGTGATGGCTTGAGGCGAACTTACACCTAAGACCCTTCATGTAGGTTTCGATTGGGGTGGTTTTGGCCCAAGACTCTTCGGGCAGGTTTGTTTTCCCAAGAATCTTCGGGATGAGGCTCAGGTGTGTGCGGGCGGGATGCGTGGTTGTGAGGCCTAGGTGTGTGCGGATAGGATGCGTGGTTGAGAGTCCCAAGTGTGTGCAGGTGGGATATGTGGTCATGAGGCCCAGGTGTGTGTGGGCAGGATGTGTGGTTTGTGAGGCCCAAGTGTGTGCGGGCGGGAGGAGTGTGGTAGCGTCAGGACGTTCTCCATTAGGAAGAGTAGCTAACTAATGGGAAATGGTGTGGGGTACCCAATAATCTTGTTCTAATATACTACTACCTATTGTGATTGTGTTTTTGGTGAGTGTGGCTGGTGAGGTTGGGTGGATAGAATTCCTTGCTAGGATTCTTCTGTTGTTCTCACATGAAATTAGGATGTCTCCCCGCCTGTGTATGAGATCTTTAGGTTTCCCTACTGAGTATACTTGTATGCTCACCCTACATTTACTTTCAGGTTTCGGAGAGGACTACTAGGGCCGTGCGGGACCCTTCTAGTCGGGACAGTTGGAGTTGTTGCAGTTGTTGCACTCTTGTTTCTTTTGGTATTGTACTTTTGAGCTTTCTGGTACTTGTACCTTGTTTGAGAACTATTTAAACATGCATTTTGGATTAGTTTGGGCTTATTTCTATACACTTGTTCTTTTCCTTTTTCGTGGTTGACAATTCCTATTTCCCGATCTTAAATAATAAAAAGGGTAATGCCTCCCATATTTGTGAAAACTCATACCCTTGTTGCTAGTTGCCACCCTGGGGCCTACTGGAGGCGGTACTCGGGGTCATTATCTCCCTTTCACCATTTCCATCTTAGGAGGGGCATCATTGGTGGGAGGGGGTTGTGACAGTTTAATTTCAAAATTAGGTATGTATTTCAAACACATTTAAAATATTTCGAATGTCATGAAATGATTTTGTAAATGTTTTCATTCTTACTGTTTAAACATTTAAACTAAAACTATGTCTTTGATTTTTATAATACTAATATAAGATTTTATTAATGGTGTATTAAAAATTGATCTATCACATTGTGTTTTTAAAATTTAGTATTTATAAAACTAATAAAAATATTAAATTTATAGTAGGTAATTAATATTTCTATGAAAAATATATATATCTAACAAAAAAATTTACTTAGCTAAAATATAGGTCAGTACCCTACCTAGTTGAGGGCCACCTTGGGGAAGCCCTCAAGGCCTTGATGGGATTTCAGCCAATCCCTTAACTATAGCCCAGGGTAAGTGATCATGTATGGTGCATGCTATGTTGTGCACATGGGCTTGTGTGAAAGGACCAGAGTGCACCACCTTGCGGGGCGGCATGACGATGTGGTTGGGCGCAGAAGCATGCCCGCCAAAGAACCCATTATGATGCAGTACCAAGAGGAGAAAGGGGGTAATTTGAGAATAGTATTAGAGTCTTGGTCTTCTAAATCAGCCCCAAAGTTCACTCCATTAAGATGAAGGATGTCAAAAATTTAACTGGGAGTGGATCTAGGTTGTTCGATCATGTCGCATGCGATCTGATCTGCCCGATCTGTTATGATTTCGAACCTTAGTGACTATAGATATCTTCCACATTTTTTATCTCCTGTTAGATCAATTTTTGATCTAATCGCAGTCGTCTATGTTTTTTTAAAACCATTCTTTGCTCGTAACCGTCATATCTCACATGATATAATCTAGACCATCCATCATTTATAAATCCTCACATTGCACCATAGCCATCTGACTTCTCCACATTATATCCCAATAATTAACTCATTTTTAGGTCTTTCCACTCCCACTGTGTCTTCTTCCTTTTCATGCGATGAAGCATTGGACTCTTATTCATATACATTTTCATTTTCTTCCAAGCTCGTGACTCCTCCCATCACTATCTAACGCCTCCCTCCACTCATTTTCCAAAAAGACTCACCCCCTTTAATATTATAAACTGAGTAGGTCTCAACTACCCTTAAAAGTTGTATTTAAAATATAATATATACATTTTATACAATATATCTCATTTTTAATTTGAACCCTATGGGTGTTCATCTTCTCATGTGTCTCCTCTAAGCCTCCTTCAAGTTTCTCGAACCTCTCATCCTCCTTCAAATAGGTAAGGGTTCAATATACTTTTCCTTCTTTCACAAACTCGAATATAAACTTTCTATATGATGGTATATAAAATATACATACACTCATATAGTTTTAATACACCGGTTTTCAATATGCCATGTTTTGATTTGCAATGATGTTTTAAAATGGAATGGTTCATTATATATTGCCTTCTTTTTGGGAACTTGAATATACACTTTGTATATGCTCGTATATAAATTATAAATTCACCCATATAGTTGTAATCTTCATAGTTTTGAATCTACCAAGTGTTGATTTGCAATGGTGTTTTAAAATGAAAGGGACCTAATTTCTTTTTATAAATTTGGTTTTAGTTTGTATATATATATATATATGTATACATATATATATAGACATACGGTTTTCTATATAACCTACTAGCTACTTTCAAAGATAGTGAATTATTGATTATAAATGATGATCTTAACTCCTTATCATGCAAGGGTGTGTGAGTTTTGGTTGTTCTATATGGGTATAAGAATATATAATTATCTATATGTATATAATTTATAAAAAAACCTTATATATATTTCATTTCCGAATTTGAGATTTATGCACCATTGATTATCTAATGCTCTTAAATTGTTTTAAATATAAAAGTATCATTACACATATGATGTGTGATCCTTATAAATGCTTTACAAAATCATTTGTATATATATATATATATTTATTCATACATGTTTAAATAAACCATTATTGTACTCAAAATTAAGACTCCTATTTATTGAGTTTCGTGTTTTAGATTTTTTGTAAGATATAGAGAATTATATTTTTGTACAAAACTCTTATAAATGTATATTGGACCATATGTATATGAATCTTTGGGTTTTAATCATAATCAGATTAAGTTTCCATAAAAACCAATTTTTGGTGATTTAATAAGATTTGAGTCAACCTAGTGTATTCCCTCCTAATATCTTCAGAAGAATGGAATAATCTAATCACTTGAATCTGTCACAATAAATGTTTTTTTTTCATTGAGCTATGTTTTGTTAAATATTCCCCTTTATTATCATGTGTTTCAAATATGAATGGAAATTATCATAATTTTATAATTTTAGATTCTGGATATAAAAGGTTTCCATTTATAATAAGGATTTTAGGGATTTTTAGTTTATGTGATAAACTAGTGTCTAGTGTGATTTAGTTATTGACACATGTGTTTGCCTACCATATTTGTCATTCATTTTCATGAATTGATAAAATTGTTATTAAATCCTACAAGCAAGGATTACTTTGTTAGTGTACATTCTAAAGAAATGAAATTTTATGTAATTATGAATTTTAATTATTCAAAGTGGTATGAGACACTTTTAATAAATATGAAATGAGAAATCAAATTATTCAAGGTGGTATGGGACACCTTGAATAATGTGAAATAAGAAACCAAGTAATATGTGACACATGGAATGATAAGTGATATGAAATTTAACAAATCTAAGTGGTATGAGAACTTCAATTTATAGAAATGAGGAATGCTTTGGTCTTATGTAAGTGTCAGGTGAGGCATGCTACAACCCCTCGGTGAATCGGTATGTCTCCTAAGAAAAACTATTGTCTTGGTTCAAGGCTCTGAAAAATTTATGATTTATGGATTTTTGGTTGAGGCCTAAATCAGTAGACGTCCTGGCCGAGGCCTTAACACAGTCCCACATTATGTACTTTCCTCCTTCTGAATATATAATTTAATTAACCAATAGAAAATTAGACTATTTGAATATTCTTTGTTAAAGAGCTTATGTTTATCAGAACCAGAAGAAGTAAAAGATTATGGCTTATTTATTATTTCAGCACTTATAATTTCATCATCTAGTGTATGTTTCAAAGTATTAAAGGATAAAATTGAAGTTATTATTTTATGCCCAACTCTGAAAATGTTTTACACTTAGTTATTAATTTTGTACTTTCATATTCACATGTAATACCTATTAAAGATAGAATGTAACTTACATATTATTATGAATGAGCATGATAATAAATGAATCATGTTTCCATATAACTCTATTATTATTCCATGAGATGTGCTCTTAAAATTCTGAGACTAAATGCTATTTTATGATACATGTGTCACAACATTCCATAAGAAAATGTTTTATGGAAAATTTTAAAAGAATGTTTTAAAAGGTTATAATTTTTATTTTATGTTATTTTAAAACCCCTTAATGGGAATTCGTATGCTCACCCTATATTTTCATTCTCTTTAATTTTACAGGTTTAGAAGATTTTAGTTCCCCTGTTTGGTGACAGGTTAATAAAGACATATTTTTTAGTTTTGAAGGAATTGTAATAATTGTATCTGATTCTCAGAACCTCAACAAAAATGATCCTCTGGATTGGAACTTATGTGTCTGATTTTATCTCTTCATTTGTAATTTTTTTACAAACCATTTTTTTATGTGAACTATGTACTGGCTTTGGAACATCTCATGGTCGGGTAGTGACACTTGAGGCCTCCATCAAAATGTCTTGACTTATCAATCATTTTGGGAAAGTCATGTCAGTGTGTCTCTTATCCGGGTTTATTTATCCACAGTCAGAGGGTTCCCACATTTGTTTCACAATGGGGTTAGGATGCATGAAGTGATTATGTGTTTGTTTATATGTTGTCACATCGACCTTTCTTCCAGGAACTATTTTGTGATGTTCCCATTTTGGAGAATTAGGGTTTAGGTTTTGACCACCCCTTCTAATCTTTAAAACCAAGAATGTTAGGTCTCTAGAAGGGAATGCATGGTTAACACTTGATTTTCCTTGATAGAAAAAGAGAAATCTCACTCCCCTACCGAAATCCATTATGGAATCCATCCTGGTGTAATCCCCTAACCTTTAATGTAGAAGATTGCAGTCTTTATCCTCTCTACTTCCTTTACCTTCACTCATTCCTTACAATGTACCCTTTTCCAATGTAAAGATAATAGAGGGAAGGCTCATCGCCTCACCCTATTCTTAGGTCGACTCAACTTCATTCACCGTTTCCACCATATGAAATCCCTCTTCTACCAGTGGAGGAGGAAAAGTGTTGGTGTCTTTGTTAAATCGTGGACATCATATTGTTTCATACACCGAGCATGACTCATGTGGGATTAGTGATTTTTAATGAAATCAAAATTTTCAAAACGTATTTAACTACAAGAATACTGCTTCCTATTCAAACTAGGAAACGTAGCACATGTGTTTGAAGGCCAAATATCCAAAGGGTGCACTTGTAAAAAGGGTTCACCCAATCATGTCCCCATAAATGTGAAACCTTTATGCATAAGCCCCAACACAATGACCGAGGTATGAGAACTCTAATTCCCACCATATTTATGATATGTAGGAAGTCTTCATCAGGTCTCGAGATCACTGGCTATCATCTTCCCGAACACAACTCTAATCTACTTAATGAGGGCATCCTCCATAGGAATAAGCCGCAAATAAAACATCCTAATCGTCAAGGAATACTTTTCAGGAAGTAAGTCCAAACTCATTTCTCTCAAAGGACTATTGTATCCTATGGGACTTATTTAACTATGTGGGATTTGATACCCATCAACATGGGTTATGTAGGAATCCACTTTGAGGTTAAAACCCAACACTTCATATCAACCTTGTTCTCCTTGGTCTATATTCCCAATAGGGTCTAATCATACATAGAAACCTATATTCTTTCCATGTTCCTTAGGATGCTTTGGCATAAGTCCTACACCAAACATTGACTAAGAAACATTCACTTAGAGGTATTTACCACATGAAATTAAAAGGTATGATGTTTCCCATTAAGTAGCACTGAACAATGTGGGTTCTTATTCCTTTTACAATGATATGTAGGTAGACCATTTTATGGGTACGATCCTAATATCCAAACAAACCATCTTATCCTTATGTGATAATAAATTTCAGAGCACCCCACTAAGTGGATTAAAACCAGTATCATCATAACAAACATTAAAATTATCTCTAAGTAGTATATGAGAGGATGCCTTTGATGGAGAACCTTGAATACATATGGATATCTCTATTAATGAAGAACCTCAAATACATACAGATGATTATAAATTTTTTCACATGTTAGTAAGTGATTTCAAATTCGATGGAAAACTTATGTTATACATGGTAAATTAATAAGGACTCATTAAAATAATAGAAATTTATAAATATAGTCAGAGAGAAGACAATAATTCCCCCCAAAAGGGTGTGATGAGTCCGACCTCCCATTCTCTCGCCCAATGAATGTTCTTAAGTATTGTAAATTTCAAACATAACAAATTCCTTCTAATGGAAAGAAGGTCCCTTTTGGATAAATAACTATTGGGTGTTTTTGGTTCCATGAATAAATCCACGGGAAATCTCCTGGATTTAGTGATTCTTAAAACTAGATCACATGTTTCAAGGAACTATAAAACACATACGATTTCCCCAACAATCAATATGAAATTGGTGAATTTATTGTTTTAGAGAAGTGTTGATTATTTTTTGTGTCTGGTGCTTGTGGATTACATATTGTTGTATTCAAGGACAAGGGAATAACGTGAGGAGAACACAGTGATAGTGTGGAAAATCATGAGGGATCGCCGTCTATATGCAGAATTATAAAACTATAGTTTTTGGTTTTAATATATACGTTTTCTTTGGCTATGTAATTTCTTAAAAAAAATTTATTCACCCATAATAGATAGAGGCTATTATATCATGGGAACCACCGAAGAATGTATTCTTGATACATGTTTTTCCTTTAGTAGCATGTTATTATGAATTATATTTCTGTGATTTTTCACAACTAGCTTCACCTATGATAGATTTGAAAAAAAAAATCCATTCCAATTTGGAAAAAAATTCCAGAAGACAAGGGTTTGTGGTGTATTGTGATTCTTCAGGATCTTTATTGGGATGTGTTCTCATGAAGAGAGACCATGTTTTTGCATATGGTTCAAGGAATTTATAAGCGTATGAAAATAAATACCCAACACATGATTTCAAGCTAGATTCTATAGTTCGTGTTTTGAAGACTCGACATAATTAACTATTTTTGTGATAAATTTACTATGTTTATGGGCCATTAGTTATTGAAAAAATTTTTCTCACAAAGTGGTTAGAATATCAGACAAATAATATTGATGGGGTATCTCCAAATATTTGACTATGACTTGATACTAACACTGGGAATGAGAAAGTTGGTGGTAGATACATTAAAAAAAATTAATATTCTTATTTGGAAAATGAAACTTCATATGAGTTGTAGTTAATGACGGTACGGACCAACATGCACTTGAAATGTGAAGAACAAGGTGATTTTGTGACCATCATTCCTCTTTTTTGTGCTTGATTTTTTAGGGATGGTGAAAGAGGTAGAGACATCCATTAAATACTATGAGTCTTTGTAGTAAAAACTCAATGGTGGGAGACCAATGAAGGCTGGAAGATGGATGAGAGTTCAGTGTTATTGTTATGAAATCTAATGGTTATACATGTGGCTTCTCATGAATAAATTCTTCATGCCTACCACCATTCGAGATGGGATGTTCATCAAGGAATACAGAATGTGTAAAGGCCTTGAAAGAACCATTTTTGTGGGTAAGAATAAATTAGAAGGTGGGTGTGTTTGTTTCAAGATGCTTAATATATCTAAAAGTTAAGGAAAAACATCATTGACCCATGGGTATGTGGCAGTATTTATATATCCTTATTTTAAAATGAGAGTAGATAACTTTGTGTTTTGTAATAAGACTCCAAATAATAGTTCATGAATTTGATTTATTATGGGTGATAGTGGATTGGCTCACAATTCCATCTCATTACATCCCTATTCATGAATCTCATTCAATAGAGGACTTTCCAAAATTATATATTTTATAGTGATAAGGAGATATGACATGCTAGTTTCAATAGTTTCATATAAGGATGTGAGGATTATACATCATTTCTAGAAATATTTAAAAAAATAATTTGGGACTCAGTTGACTGTGACTATAGAATATTATCCTCAAATGAACAACCAATCTGAACTGATGATAAAAATAGTGTATGAAATGTTGATGTATTTTGTAATGGATTTTGGTGGCTCATGGGATGATAAAACATTGTCAATAGGTTTCTCATGTAATAATAGTTACAAGGACTCGATACATATGGATAATATTGAAGCATTGAATGGGGGAACTTTTCATTTTCTAGTTTTTTGGGTGGAAACTGGTAAGACTTCCCTGTTTGGACTGAGCCTTGTCGTGGAAAAAATAGAGAAGATATAGCTGACCAAGAAACATATGGAGATTGCTCAGAGTTGTCATAAATCAAATGCAGATCATCTTTAGTGGTCATTGTCTTTCACTGTGAGTGATCATCTGTTCTTGATGATCTCTCCATGGATTATGAATCAATGATTTAGGAAGTAGGGAAGGTTATGTACTCAATGAATTTACCATTTTGAAATACTTAAATGGGTTGGAGAGGTGGAATATTGGTTGACATTTCCACAAAGGTTCAGTGCTGGGCATAATGTGTTTCATATATCTTAGTTGAAAAAGTATCATCCCAATCCTAATTATGTGATTATGTGGGATAATTTTGACCTAGAGATGGATTTATCATTAGTACATATCTTGGTGTGCATTGTGGATAAGTAAGAGAATGTCTAGCATGGAAAAAGAATCATTCTACTGTGGGTTTTTTGGGAACACAATAAAATTTATAAAGAGACTTGGGAAAGTAAGAAGGAAATGAAATAGAAATGGAAAGAATTCATTCTAGTTAAAAATGAATTTTGACTTCTGGGGATGGAAAGGACAATATTGGGGAGAATATAGCACCCCTGATTTCATGTAAATAACCCTTTATTTATGATTTTTATGTATTTAAAATATATGGGTGAAGTTTATGAGGGTTTGGAGAAATTTTAAAATATGAATTGTGATTTTATAAGAGTGAATATTTGGTTCAATATTTTTAGAAACTATGAGAAACCTATAAGAAACCATGAATAATAATACATGGGATAAATGGAAGGCACACGGGCAGCACATTGTTTTTCCAAACCATATGTAATCCTAGGAGAAACCATGATATGTTGGAATGTGGTCTTTGGTGTGGTTGGAACACAATTTTCTAACTATGTGAGAAAATCATGTGAGGTTTATCCTTGAGGTATTTGCTGACATGCAGTTTGTGCATGATCTGCCTAACTGTGTGACTAGCCATGAACATGTTAATTATGAGATCCTAAATTTTTTAGCTCGCTTGTTTTGATCTTTAAATCCTTCATTTTTTACTTCTATGTAGCCCTAACCCAAGATTCTCTCTTCCTAAAGGCTATGTAATCTTTTCCTATAGATCTAGAGGAGATCCAAAGATTTCTCTTGGTGATTTGAAGTAAAATTCTCAATGTAAGTGAGCATTATTGGTTGTTCATGGTGGTTTTTATTAGATATAATTCACTATCTATCTTGGTTTCTTATATCTCCATATCCTATGGAAATAAATAATATTATGGATTGCAAATATGATTATATTTTCCTTGCTGATGATCATGGTAGAGATCTAAAGTGGGTTTTGGAGATTCAAACATAGTTTCATGGATATTTTTTGAACCATTTATCATTTTCAAAAATTTATCAAGGTAAGTAGATTCACTCCCAACTCTTCTATATATAACATGATGTTTTAATTTTAAGTTGAATAAATTGATTGAAATTTGTTGTGAAATTTTTGTAAAAATCCTGGTATAATCTTTTTTAGTGATGGTTTGTGGTTTTTTTGTCAAAGTGTGGAATTGTTAAGAAAAGTTCCAAATAAATGATTCTAAAATGCTTATTTTAAAATAGTTTCCTGGTTTGACTTACAAAAAAATTATTTTCAATAGAAAGTTTTTTATATCGAAATTATTTTGGTATTGAAATAATTCTATAATTTAAGTGGTTTTCCATTGGAATGGTTCTATAGTGATTGCATTGGTATGATTTTTAGTCATACATGGTTGTGTGTGTTCATATTTCATTATAAGTATTTTTTGAAATATTATATTGTTCTCAGTGCCAAAGGTGTAATAGAAAATGGGATCTAATTAACTTGGGATGGCTTGGTAGATCGACAATAAACTGTTCATGATTATGGAACTATTAGAATGAATCATTCATAAGTGGATGTATAGATTTGTGGATTTTAATGAGATATAAAAAAAGGAAATATAAACTAGTTTGGGTTAGTTCCATGGAACATGTTATTGTTTTGAGAAAATTATTTTACTGTGGAAATTTTTTTTAATTGAATATAAACTATTTTAGAAATTTATTTATATTATTCTTTTATAAATATGATAACATGTTATATCCTAGTGGTGCGAGTAGGGAATTAATTTGGGGATAACCAACTAAGTTTCATTACTCACCCCTTCTTTGGAACATTGCTGCTTTTTCAAATGTTTTTTATTGGGACAATTGAAAATATAATGTATCTCACTTATCTATTGGTGTGTTGTGATACTCGGGCGATTTTTGTGGAATGGAGTAGGTTTATGATTGGTATTTATGGTTTTCCTTGAGTTTTTTTTAGTTTTGTAGTCTTCTGTTGTGTATGTGGTTGTTTTTTTGGCTTCTGTTCTGGTTCGCTTTGTATTGGTTTTGATATAAATGAAATGTTTTAGTTTTATTTCATTTATATCATTAATCATGTAGCGGGTTATTTGGTTATTACATTATTGGTTGGGTATTTTATTTTCAAATGGATAATATTCCCCCAAATGTTAATTAAGCCCTGGAATTTATTATTAGCCTTTAGCATCTTGGGGATGTTACTTAATGCCAAGTAATGTTCCTCTGATTTCTCAAGGAAATGAGGAGGGCGGGGGACTTTACACATAATATGTGTTATTTTAGGTAAACATTGTACAACGATTTATTTTATTTAATGTGTATGTTTATCACCCCTTGATCTAATGTGAGATTTCAATAAAGTATTTTGAATTTTCAGACCATTGTTACAGAACACGAATTCAAAAATTATAAGGAAAAAATTTATTGAAAGATAAGAGACTATAACACCCCAATATTTTATTGTATGTATATTTTTAAATTTAATCTCCTTGTTATTATACATTTCAGGAAACACCATTCTTAAACAAACCATGATATACTATTAATATTATTATTTAAAATGAAATTATCTCCAAGTCGTTAAATGTGTGGTTATGTATAGGATTATATAAATTATGAAAATATATTATTGAATTCACTGGTTTCCAAATAATATGTTGTTTAAAATTATTAGAATATCATTTTCATCATTTAATATAATATAGTCCATTAGAATTAATTTCAATTTTAATTTGAATATAAAAAAAGTATCAATGTTTTGAATGTTTTAAATTCATAAAAATGTTTTCTCATTCCTTCAATGAGATTAATTTAAATTTCATTTCTTCCAGTTATGTTTTGTTTAATTTGGTAAATGGATTTATTATTTAGAATCATAAGATAAAAATAAAGTAAATTGGTCCCTTTAATTTTTGGACAATATTATTTGTAAGTTTAGTATTTTATTATTACCACGGTTATGGGTAAATAAGGTAATTACTGGTAATCATAATATTATAAATAATAGAATATTTTTTGAACACTTGAAAACAATTTTTTGGATGTGTTATTCTTGACCAACATCATCCTTGAACCAATTTTATATCCTCTTAGTGCCACATGGATGAAATTAATCCTTTTTTAGTATTTTATTTTAGGGAATGTCAAATATGTCATACACAAGTTTGTAACTAGTATTACATTTTTATATATGGTTATTCAAAAAATATTCTCAACTATAAATATTAATTTCAAATATAAAATATTTATATTCATCATTATTCTATTCTTATTTTTTAGGGAATAAATTATTAAATTAATGCCTTGCACAATGATGATGTAGTGATTTTTTAATTACTAGATTTATCAAATAAATGATATTAAATTTTTTAAAGTAAATATAATTTGACATAATTAATATCATAAAATAATTTTATAGATGACCTAATCATATTTGCAATGTATTATTATTTTTTGAATTTATCTTGTGTATTGATATTTTTTAATATGACATGAAATGAATAGTGTCAAAATTGAAATTAATGTTATATTAAAATAAATAATATTTTATTAAATAATATTATATTCATAAAATAATAAAAAATAGTAAAATTATTATGATATGGTAGAAAATATCATCCATGACTCATTTATGGTTTGTTTGGAATTTTATTTGAAGTATATTGACCCATACAAATTAAAAAAGCCAAGTTGTCATGGTATGAGTTAAAGGGTTTAACTAAGGGTTAAAAAAATATAAGGTTATGAGTGTGACCTAAATCTATCTAAAAATTATTTTTTGAGAGGATATCACCCCCATAATCATATTATCTTTTAAATAAAACTCTTTGGATCCATTTGAAATCGAACATTAATTTATATCAATTTAATATATTTGTAGTTTCCAAAAATACCCCTCACCATAATTACAAAGGGGCATCTCCTCCATAACATAATTACACCACTTTGGGAATTATATCATGGCCAAAACCAGCCCATTCTCCCTCCCAGATTACCTTCCTTAATCAAATAATCCTTAATTTTGGATGAAATCTATCCAATGAAGTCATTATTCAGAAATCAAAAAATAGATCCCCAAAGAAGATGTAACATTCATCAAAAAATGTTTTTATTTTATTTCCTCCATAAAAAACATAATTTTTTTATTTCAGGTTTATATAATAATATCACAATACTAAATATACTTATACGTTGTAACATTAAGAGTTTGACATTAACTAGCACACTTCCATAAAATGGGATATTGAATCGTCGTTCATGGGTACAGAGAACTACCGCCTCAAAAAGAAATGTAGTTTGTTCATACATTGCCACCAATCAAGTTTGCGAATAATGATGGATTTTTTTAATGATATTTATTATATTTAGGATTTTTTATTCTCCTATAATTAATATATAACACATACCTTAATTCATTCCATTTTTTATAAATATGATAACTTTATTTGTGGACGTGTCGACTTCTTCCACCTCAAAATTATGTGATTCATTAACAAATTATATAGAATGTATTAAGGATTAGTTTGGTGAAATTATATTATATATATGAAATAATAATTATTATTTATTTTTCTTAATTACATTATTTCATTCAATACCACAAGAAAATGGATGCAACATTAATGCACAAGTACGACTTAACAAATCTATGAAAGGTGTGTTTAATTTTCTATATATATCTTTTATAGATTAATATAAATACATATATAATAAATATAAATAATATTTATGTAATTTTTATCATTCTGGGGATGAATAAATTATAATATATGCAAGAGGAAAAAAATATAACAAATCAAAACACATGTGAAAAAGAAAGCACTTATTACCTGAAACGTACCTTTAACATGAATTTTTTAATAAACAGGTAAAATAGAGTTATAATTAAATCATATATTATATTATAGGAATTAATATGGTTATTTTATATATGTATAATAAACTTAAATCTTTTATACTTTATGTTTAAATGAGTAAAACTAGATTTAATACATTTTGTATGTTATTATTGTCTCACTTTTATTTATTTGGGGCACATTCTTTTTACACTACCTACTTCATTTGTGTAGTTTATATACATCCCACGAGTGTATTTTATGAGTTTTATTCTAAATATTATGGTAATTTATGATCCCTATAATTTTCTTTCTTTTAGGGGGAATAATTTTCGGGTTATTATAAAGTGGTAAGGGGTTATTTAACAATCTCCTAGTTATTCGAGATTGTTTTAATTTATGTCTTCATTGGGGATTATTTCTATTACATGTTAGTATTTTGTATTTTTTAAAAAATTTATTTTAATATCATTTAATAATTTTTAATTTAATTTCCCCCCTTTTTGAATTTCTACAGATTCTTTGAAAAGTAATCATCCTGTAGTTTTCTAAAACAAGTTACTTTATGACTTTTCTAACTAAAAGGATTGTTTTTTTAACGTACATAGCATGAATTGAATTTACTACATTAATTAATCCATAATGTCTTAAATATTACATTAAATGGTTATAGGGTTATTTTTGATGATAAGTGATTATTTTATAATTTCATGGATTTTAAATAAATGATTAAAAAGTGGTAAGGGTCTTCATCTCAGTTTTATTTCAATGAGTCATAGTTTGATGTTATACACCCACCATATTTTATAAGGTGTAAAAATCACCCTTTTAATAGATAATTCCATTAATTTATTTATTATCAGGTTATTTAATGTTTTGTTAAATTTTATTCTTTCAAGGGTCTTATAATTTAACTGTTAAAATTAGTAATGGACACCTTGAATGTTTAAATATTTATTTTATCAAGTATTTTCTTCTATGTAAATATTCTTTATATTTTTGAAAAAATATATTTATATGGATATAGAATATTTATTAACGGAATTTTAAATGTATTTTTAATTTCAATCAAAATTTTTCAAAATAAATATTTTACATGGCCTATAAATATTTTTTAAAAAAGTGATAAAAGGAATGTTTTATTTTTAACACTTACGGTGACAACAACTTTTCTTGTTTGGTGACTACTATTTAATGTCTAGATTTTTCTGAAAGGTGGCATATATTATTAAATGAAAAAATCCTACTCCCTTATTTATGAAATATTTTTTATTTAAAATGGATTTCTTTTTAAAGAAAATGGGGTTTTTCAGGAAATATTACTTCATATGGTTTCGTGTAACACCCTATGATTACATAGTACATTATATATTCAATGTAATTCAATAACCTGCGCTACACGCATCACTAAGTTTGAGCACACCACGACATACCAAAACTAGCCATTCCAAAGCGGTTATGAATAATATTAATAGAATTTTTAATTTTATATACTCCATATAATTTGAAAATCCATATTTTTTGTTTCTTAGATAGAATATAAGAACAAAATCATTTTTTCAGATAAAATAAGTATTTTTAAAAAAATGCAATTTCACCTGCTGTTAATGAAGAACCCTTATTAAAACAAATATTTGATACTTTAATATATTTAATTTAATGAAATTAAATTCTACATTGGAATAGGGTCATAAAAATTGAGTTTGGATAAATTTTTGGTACTTTTTTGATAACATTCAAATTTTGATGAATGTGAAAAATTCTAAATTTTAATTAAAAACAATGTTTTTAATAAAAATAATTTATAGTGATAAATTATGAAATTAAATTGTTTAAAAGTATAAATAGATTATATTTTTACCATTTAATACAATTTAGGTCAGTATTAGTAATTTCATATTTAAATTTTTCATAAATACATGCCAATCATTTGATAGTTTTTACTTTTTTAAAACCCGCTTTTTGGTTTTGACAACGGGAATTATATTTTAATTAATTAATGAAACTACTATAATTTTAATTAGGTAAAATAGAATTTATTTTTTAATTCTGAATATCAAAAATAGCTTATGGTGATTTTTTGATATTTTTTTGAAACCTTTCAATTTTGGATGAATAGTGAAAAACACTGCATTATTGTTCAAAACTGACTTTTTAATTAAATAATTATTTATTTTATTTATATGTATTTCAAATAAAAATAGATATATAATACCTATATAAGTTCAATTTAATTCACTGGTGTCATTTTATAATAAAACTAGATATATAATGTTTTATTGAAATCTTCAACATTTTTCCCACCTTCTAGGCACATTTGAAAATTTGCATAAATTGAATTTACCTCTTTTATGAATTGAATTTCAAAAATCCAAGAGACATGGTTAAAATCAGTAAGTAAAATTTGTTTCAATAAGAGTATAATAATTTTTGGTGAATAGTAACTTTTGACTTTAATTTACCACCGTTAAAAATAAATAGGGCAACTAATGGTAAAAATGATTTTATAATTATCCAAACACATGTCCTAATTCTACTAGATTGGTGTATTTCAACCAAACCAACCTTATGAATAAAATATGACCAGTTCGGTTCAGTTGGATTAGATCAGTACATTTATTATTATTTTATGTAAAGAAGAGTTAAAAGTGTTAAATTCAAAGTTTAATAACTAAACCATTTTTAATATACGGTTATACATAAGATATATTTGACTATAAATATTCATTAGAAATATAAAATTATTTCCTACATAATCATATTTTATTTATAATTTTTAGAGATTAAATAATTAAATTTATCTATGACCTAGTGATGATCTAATAATTACTTTATCAATGAAGGATTAAAATAATTGATATTATAAATATAAAAATTAATTAAAATCAAGGTTTTTTATTCCACCCACGAATTTTATAGATTAATATGACATATTAGGGTTGATTCAATGAATTTTGTTCGAAGTAATCAGGTTGTTGTGACTTTCACAATAACCAAATACTAAATAGTGTAAAAATTGACCTAAATGAGTTTTTAAAACAAATACTATATTATTAATAGATATTATATTTCAAAAAATATAAGGTTCATTAACTATTTATTATAATAATACAAGGGGATATAGTAAAAGCTAAACCATTTAACTAAGAGTTAAATCTAAAATATAGGGTTAATATGGTGACATAAACTTGTCTAAAACCTATTGGTTGAGAGGATTTCGACCCATCCCCACCTTATCTTTGAAATACATCAATTGGGTTCCATTAAAAACTGAATATTATTTTATAATATAATAATATTTCAAACTTTTCCAAAAGTAAACCTCACCTATCTTATAAAAGATTACTTCCCCTTCTCCCAAAATCACACCTCCAAACACATTTGTCTCGACCAAGACCTACCCAAATTACCTCCCAACATCCCTCAATTCAACCTAGATCCCTATATTAAGAAACAATCCAACCTAAGGTTCCCTTTAGTTCAAATCAAAAGGAAACACCACAAGAAGAGGTAATTATTTTATCACCTCTTCCAAAGTTCTTTTCTCCTTCCACTTTATCTTTCATTGTTATTTCCATAACAAAATAACAACTACAGAACCTTGTACATAATATTATGTATTATAAATATGGTACAATCATACTCATTATTCTATCCATCCTATGAATGATAACGTCACCATGAGTACGTGCGTACAACTTACCGTCTCCACGACGTGGTGTAATTTTTTATTCAACACTATGTTATTTGGATGAATATAATGATAATTAGTGTGTTTTTAAATAATAAAAATGACATGATAATTTCTCTGTAAAAATTAATATATCATCCAATTCAACACCTTTTAATCAATGTGGAAATGATATCATCGCTCATTTGTACAGACGGCTTACCGTCTCCACGATGTGATGAAATTCATTTCCACATTCACCATTAAACAATGAGTATAGAAATATAAATTACTAATAATTATGTAATATATAACATAATAATTCTACTTGAGATATATATATATATGTACTTACATATATCTTATTCCCTTACTTTTGTTCAACATGATATGAAGACGGAAACCGCATTTATGCGTACATACGGCCTACCCTCTCCATAAACTGTTTTTTCCATTTCATATATCAATCTACTATACATATTTATAATCTAAATATATATGATATATAATACATGTTTTATATTCTGGAATTATTTAAATCATGATCTAAATCATATGATCAAGAATAATATGTTAAAACACGTACGATAAAAAAGAGATTATTACCTAAAATGTTAATTTAACACGGAAAATAGTATTAAATGGGTAGTATAAAGTCATAAATGAAACATGTATGATATAAATAATATTAATATGGTTCTGTTATAATTTAATAACATACTATGGTCATTATAAAATAGGTTAAACATAATCTCATTCAAAGGAAAGTGCAAGGTAAGGGTTTGTTCGTCAATCTCATTATTATCCGAGATTGTTAATGTGTAAGTATTTTTCAGGAAATATTTATTATCCATGTACATGTTTTATAAAATAATTTTTTGAAATTATTATTTCAAGGTACTCTTTAACTAAATAATCATTTTAAATGTTTTAAACATGTATTCTTATAAATCTTACTCATTAATGTCCATGTTTTCAAAATGGTTTTAAGGATTTATTTATATGGACATGAATGTTTTAAAATATTAATTACATTAAAAAGTTACAAAGTGGTATGAGAAACATTGATTCCAAAATATGTTCTAAATTCCATCCTTTATAAATTTATTAACTTTTAAATGATTTCATAAAAATGGGTATTTCACTCAAGGCGTTTTAAGGATCATTTTAACTATATCATCACCCTTTACTGGATATTATTCTTGATTGTCATTGATTTGTTATAATACAATTTTCCATACTGTATTGAATGAGTTATGATATTTTTTACTATGGATGTTATATTTTTATACCATTCATGTTTTATGGCTAATGTATTGACATTTTGTATTCTAGTTTTAATATGAATGTTTATGTTATGTTTCAAAAGTTTCATATGAGGAATGCAGTGGACTTAGTAAGTGATGGGTGGATCCCTTTATAGGTCTTCGATGCATCTATAGGTCTCAAGAGTCAAACTAGTTTCTTGGAATGGGGCCTTAATAAAAACAAATTTTGTAGTCTTTGGACGAGGCCTTGACTATGTAGTAATGATGTATTGGTTTAGGCATTCCCTCATTTTGAAATTAATTATTACATGTGATTATTCCACTAGTATAATATCCATGTGAATGTTTATATGGTAATGTTTGATTTATTTTCTCCATATTATGTTCAAGTTCATGTTTAAAAGGATGTTTTTTTGTTACAAATCTTACCTTAAATGTTTATAGCTTCCGCTAAATTATTTAACCTTTCTGAGCATCTAAGCTCCCCCCTTTCTTATGTTTTGTTTTCCTATGATTCCCATAAGTGTATTATGTTTGACATGAAGGGTTAATCTAGGGGAATAATTTCATTCTGAATGGAAAATTTATGTAGTGTTTTATATTTGAATTTGTAATATAACGTTCATGTATGTAATATATTTTACAAGACTACTAAAATAGTCGGTCTTTCGGGAATTTATTTTTTGTAGTCATGCCAATATATTACGATAATGCACCGGCTCTGGGATTCTGGAGTCGGGACATTACAGTTGGTATCAGAGGATGTTTAGTACAACCCATGCAAAATAGATTTAGAGACACTTGGATTATAGAAAATTACCCAAAGATAGACATTGTGTATTAGTATAGAAGAACTTCCTAGATTTTTGGTAAGGTAGATATTTTGTGTATTTTCAAAGCAATACATCTTTGTTTGGATACGAGCAGGCAGTGATGACTCTGGCACAGATGTACCTAGGAGTGAACACTCCGATAAAGAGTTTCAAGCTTGACCTGTGGTATCCAGGTACATGACAACAGGCCTTGCTGCACTCTTGGATACAACACTCCCAAGGGATATGCATAGTATTTTCAATTTACATTAGATATCTTTCAAATTTGGAATTATGCATTGTGATTTATAAACTAACCTAGTGTATTTCATTGGTTATAAATGGCACAAAGTAGAAGGAATGATAACTCTAACACTACGTAGGATCCAAAGAGTATGAAGGATCATATCTATCAGGGTATTAATCTAAAATTTAGAAGACAAATAGTATCCCATGTATTATCATCATATGAAGAAATTGTATCATGTGTTAATAAGATATGTAAATAATTATCTGAGTCCTATGGCATTGAAGGTATACAAGACAAGAAAAGGATGGTAGAGAGAAATATGGATAAAGGGACGAGGGAAAGAATGATTTTCCAATATATGATAACTGTGGAAAGAATCAACTTGGTAAATTCTTGAGGGTAATGAATGTTTTTTATAAGTGTAGAGAAAAATGACACCATGTATGTGATTTCAAGGGTAAGAAAATGATTTCAAATGTACAATGCTTCATCTGCAAGGAGTTGGGACACTATGCGAATCAATGTCCAAATCATCTAAGTATTCCACAAATGATGCTATTGGATAAAAATAATGTTATGATATAAACATAAATGAAGAGGAATGACTAGAATTATTTTGTTGTTATTTAGTAATTATTTGAGTGATGTATCAATTATTTACTTGTTATATGAATTATGGAAATAATTAAGGATTGTACTACAGTACTATTTCATTGAGGATTTGAGATTATATAGTTATAAGAAAAGTGACTCAATAGCAAGTTAAAAGTTATGGAAAATACATGCTTGATGGAATGATAAAAATTAATATGGTCTTGATATAGAGGTATTAATTTTTGTATAAAATATGATTGATTTGGCTAAATTATATTCGATATTCCAGACTACTTTGAAACTAATTTATTTTTTGTTTATTCCATTATTGTTCGAGTTTACAAAATTTTTGGATATAAAAAGTATATCCAGTATTATATAAGGTATGAGGGAGCATTAATGAGATCAATATGGTTTTATTATAATTCATGGTGTTACCTTGTTTTAAATGAATACAAGATGAATGTATTCACATGTTATTATGTGGCAAAATAGATCATCATTTTGTTTACCGAATTTATAAATTTTGGACTGTGAGTTTTGATAGAAGTATTTTGGATAAGGCTAATTTTTGGAATGGATTATGTTTGAAATTGGATACTATTGTTTATTGTTAAAGCATTTCTTACGATTATATTTGTTTTATTATTAAATGGACAACCCGGAAGTCGGGCGACAACCCGTCACATTCGACAAGGCCATGAGACTTGAACCCACACCCAGAAGGCGAGATGGGTGTATCACCTACCACTGGCCTACGTGATGTCCTGGTTTTTATAATGTAGTTTTTTTAAATATTATGACAAATGAATTATATATTCAATATTTTTGGAACCCTATATGATTAGGATAACTAGAATATTTTTGAATATTATTATCTTTGGGAGTGAAAGATGAGTTTGTGGTAGGAACTTGTTGAAGGATGAAACTCTACTTTTCAAGTATTTTTTTCCTCTTATTAAATGAATAAATTCATTCTTAAACATTATAGAAGGGATATTAAAACCAAAAATGTGTTATCCTAATACCTTATGTTTTATTGAACTGATGATATATTAAATAATCATAGATTGATGACTTTAAAGATTTCAATTTTACCCTTGTTTTTGATTGATGACGTCCATCACTCCCTATAAATATTTATGTTTTTCACCAATTATGTGTCTATAATTGCGAAAAATGTTCTCCTAATCAAGATCATAATTTGGTGGTGAGTCTTTCATTTCACTTTCCCTCTAATTAAGACTTAATTTTATTAACCCAATTTCCGATGCGGATTTTCCACCAAGGTTTTTTTTTCTATTTTTAACCTTTTATTTCTTAGAACAATTTCAAATTGCGTGAATTTTTTTTATGTAGGATAGAATGTAACAACCCATGATTTCATAGTACGTTATATCTTCAATGTAATTCAATTACTTGCACTACAGGCAGCACCGAGTTCGAGCACACCACGTATTACCAAACTAGTCGTTCAAAAGTGGTTATGAATAGTATTTATGGAATTTTAAATTTTATACACTCCATATAATTTTATAATCCATATTATGGGTTTATTAGACATAATATAAGAATGAATTAATTTTTTTCAGATAAAAGAAGTATTTTTTAAAAAATGAAATTTTACTGCCTTTTAATGGAGAACCCTTTTTAAAATAAATATTTGACACTTTTTATATACAATTTAAAGAAATTAAATTCTTCTATAGAAGAGGGACATAAAAATTACATTTGTATAAATTTTTGGTACTTTTCTGATAACTTTCAAATATTGATGAATAGAGAAAAATACTAAATTTTAATTGAAAACAACTTTTTAAATCGAAATAATTTATAGTGTTAAATTATGCATTAGAATGGTTTGAATGTATAAATTGATTATATTTTTACCATTTAATACAATTTATGTCATTATAATTAATTTCACATTTAAATTTGACATAAACACATGTCAATATTGTGATAGTTTTTACTTTTTAGAAACCCACTTTTTTGTTTTGACAATAAGAATTAATATTAAATTAATTAATGCAACTTATTTGTTTTTAATTTGTTAAAATAGAATTCATTTTTTAATTTGGAATATCAAATTTAGCTTAGGGTGTATTTTTGGTATTTTTCAAAAAACGTTCAATTTTTTATAAATAGTGAAAAACACTACTTTATTGTTTAAAACTGACTTTTATTTTAATAACTATTTATTTTATTTAAATTTATTTTAAGTAAATATATATATATAATACCTATATAATTTCAATTTAATTATTTGGAGTCATTCTATAATAAAATTAGATGTGTAAAAAGTTATTGAAATTTTTAACGTCTTTTACCCACCTTTTAGGAACATTTGAAAATTTGCATAAAAAGAAATTTTACCACTACTGTGAATTGAATATAAAAACTTTGAGAGACATGTTTGACATTAGTCAGTAAAATTTGGTTCAATAAGATGAAAATAACCTTTGGTGAATAACAACTTTTGACTTTTTATTTACCGCAGTTAAAAGTAAATAGGGTAATCAAAGGTAAAAATGATATTATAATTATCTCAAAAAATGTATTAATTCTATTTGATAAGTGTATTTCGAAAATAACCAAACTTATAAATAAAATACGATCCTTTTGGTCCACTTGGATTATATTAGAACATTTATTATTATTTTACTTAAAGAAGAGTTAGAAGTGTTAAATTCAAATTTTAATAACTAAAGCATTTTTAATATAGGGTTATAAAAAAGATAAATTTGACAATAAATATTTATTAAAAATATAAAATTATTTCCTACATAATGGTATTTTATTTATAATTTTTAGAGATTAAATAATTAAATTTATTTATGAAACAATGATGAGGCAGTAATTACTTTATCACTGAATGATTAAAATAATTGATATTATAAATATAAAAATAAATGTAAATTGGGGGTTTTGATTCCATCCAAGAATTTTTTTAGATTAATATTACATGTTATAGTTGATTCAATTAATTTAATTTGAAGTAATCATGATGTTATGACTTTCACAAAATCCAAATACTAAATGGTGTCAAAATTTCTAAAAATGAGTTTTTAAAACAAATACTATATTATTAAATGATATAATATTCATAAAAATAAAAGGTTTAGCCAAAAGACTTATGTAATGATGAATATGTCATGAAGAAACCACTTTGGATTGTCTTGGCTTTTATAGTATATTTATTAACCATTTATTATAATAATACAACAGGACTTGGTAAAAGTTAAACTATATAACTAAGAGTTAAATATAAAATATAGGGTTAATATGTTGACATAAACTGGTCTAAAACATATTGGTTGAGATTATTTCGACCTATCCCCACCTTAGCTTCAAAATAAATTAATTGGGATCCATTAGAAACCAAATATGATTTTATAATAAAATAATATTTCAAACTTTTCCTAAAGTGACCCTCACCTCTCTTATAAAATTGTACTTACCCTTCTCTCAAACTCACACCTCCAAAGCCAATTGGTTTGTCCAAAACCTATTGAATTCTCCTCCCAACTTCCATAAATACATCTTAGAGGCCTTCCCTTGAGCATATAGACATCCTAAAGAGCCCTCTTGTTTAAATCAAAAGGTACATCCAAAGAATAGGTAGTTATTTTATCACCTCATTCAATGTTATTTTTTTCTTACAGTTTCTCTTTCTTTGTTATTTCCATACGAAAATAATAACACCAGTACCTTATAGATACAATGATGTTATTATAAATATGGTACAACCATACTCAATATTCTATCCATCCTATGAATGATAAAGTCACCATGCGTGCATCCGCACAACTTACCATCTCCACCTCGTAGGGTAACGTGATATTCAACACCATGTTTTTTGGATGGATATATTGATAAGTAATATGTGTATAAATAATGAAACAAACATGATAATTTCTCAGTAAAATTACTATACCATCCAATTCTACCCTTTTTAGTCATTATGGAAATGATATCGTCCCTCGTTTGTACGTATGGATTACCCTCTCCACGACGCTGTGTGATTAATTTCCACGTTCACCATTCTACAATGATTATAAAAATATATATTATTATTAATTATGTAATATATAAGTAATAATAGTGCTAACATACATATATATATATATATAGTTACATATATATTATTCACTTACTTCAGTTCAATATGACATAAAAACGGAAACATCCTTTATGCGTACGTACGACCATCCATCTCCATAAATGGTGTTTTCAATTTCATAAACCTATCTATTTTACATATTTATATTCTAAATATATATGATATATAAATCATGGTTTATATTCTGGAAGTATTTAAATCATGATCTAGATGATACGATCAAATATAACAAGTTAAAACACGTACGATAAAGAAAGTGATTATTACCCAAAATGTTAATTTAACATTGAAATCATTATTAAACGGGTAGTATAAAGTCATAACTAAATCATGTATGAAACACTAAATATGAATATGGTTCTGGTATAATTTAATAACATACTATAGATATTATATAGGATGTTAAATATACCATCAACCGATGAAAATTACAAGGTAAGGGTTAATTCCTCAATCTCATTATTATCCAAGATTGTTTATGTGTAAGTATTATTTGGGAAATATTTATTTTACAAGTACATGTTTCAAAAAATAATTTTTCGAGATTATTCTTTTATGGTACATTTTAAATAAAACATCATTTTAAATGTTTTAAATATTTATTATTATAAATCATTCTCATTAATTTCCATGTTTTAAAAATGGTTTTAATGATTATTTATATGGACATGAATGTTTTAAAATGTTAATTACTTTGAACATTTTCAAATCAGAATGATATACTTTGATTCAAAAATATCTTTTAAATTTCATCTTTTAGAAATTGGGCGACTTTCAAATGATTTCATGAAAAATGGGAATTTCACTCAAGGAGTTTTACTGACCATTTTTAACTATATCATCATCCTTTACTAGATATTATTCTTTATTAAGGTTGATTTATTATAATACAATTTTCCATATTGTATTTAATAAGTTATGATATGTTTTACTGTGGATGTGCTATTTTTATGCCATTAATGGTTTATGGCTAAAGTATGGACATTTTTTTTTCAAGTTTTAATTGGAATGATTATGTTATGTTTCAACAATTTCATATGAGGAATTAAGTGGACTTAATAAGTGTCGGGTGAAGCCTGGTAGAGGTCATCGATGCATCAGTTGGACTCATGAGACAAACTAGTGTCTTGGAACAAGGCCTTGACAAAACTTTTATTTTTAGTCTTGGCACAAGTCCTTGACTATGTTGTAATGATGTCCATCGTTAGGCATTCCCTCATTATAAAATTAATTATTACATGTTATTATTATACAAGTAGAATATCCATGTAAATGTTTATATGGTAATTTTTTATTTATTTTCCCCATATTATGTTCATTTTTATGTTTAAAAATCTGTTTTTTTATTACACATATTGCCTTAAAAGTTTATAGCTTCTGCTAAATTATTTACACTTACTGAGCATGCGAGCTCACCCATATATTATTTTTGTTTTCCTAGGATTCGAAGAAGTATATTATGTTTTATAACATCCCGCCTTTTTGTCACATAAACTTTCATTAAATTATACAAAATTGAGGATCATTAAGGTTTAGTGTCTTGGAAAACATGAACTTAATACATGAAACAAAAAAACATTCTTCTTAAACACTTGAAAGGCTTCTCCTTATGTTCATCCTAGTTTCATTACTAAATCTCATAACCTAGGGACATGCATCAAAAGAAGGGTGAGCAGAAGGCCCAGTAAGGGAATCAAGGGGAAACATTTAACATGTGAACTTGAGATACAATAAAAATGTCATGAAAAAGAACTTTAAGGCACGAGAAAGAAATCATGAGGCATATCATAATAAAAATAATGTTATTCATAACTTGAAGATGTGGCTACAACATTTATCATTGAAAATAATTTCTGTTTCACCATGATCCATTCCCAAGGTGTCATTAAAAATTACCAAGGTTATTCAAAAAGGCGTCGTTAAAAATAGTCATCTCTATAGATTAAGTCTTTACCCAATGCATTAGAGCACTATCAGGGCGCACCCTTGACATGTATTTATTATCATTGATCCACATATTTCATCATCAATAATTTCATAAACAACCCATATAGCATAAAAAAATGGGTTTCATTTCATAATAATAACGTTTTAAAACTGCTTTAAAGACATGATCTTTATGTCAATTTAGACCCACAGAAAGCGAAAGCGGGTCTCATGTATGTAAATCCCATAATTTAAAATAGAACAACGTGGTATATATTTGAATACCCCTATAGAAGAGAGATCTTTGAGTATTCACTTAATAAAATAAAAGAACATTAGAAGAAGGGAGAGACATTTTGAGACGGAAATTCTGCAGCATAACGACTATGTTTCAGGGTTTTAAAAAACATTGAAAAGAGAGGGGACATGGGTCAAACATTCATAAATGACCCATAAAACAGTGAAGGGACAGAATATGAAGGATATATTAACATGGTAATGAAATTTGAAGGACATACCATTTGAAATGAAAAACATGGGAGGATGACAAAAATTAGATTTCTCTTATGAAAATTCGGCAGCCTAACGGCGTCACTTAAACTTGAAAAAAAAAACGAATTGAAAAGATCAAATAGGTTCTCTCATCATATAAACATAAATGATATGTATGATAGATATAAAGATCATAACCCAACAAAATAAAAAAATAACTTTAAATACTTTACATGAAATTAGAACTTTGAAAAATGAGAAAGGTGAATGAATCCCTTAAAAATTCGGCAGCCTAACGACGTCACCTAAACATCATCAAAAATGAATTGACGATATCAAATATGGTCTCTCATAATATGAACATAAAAGGTCAGTATGATAGATATAGAGATCATACCCAAAAAAAATAAAAAGGGACTTGAAATACTTGACATGATAATAGAACTTGAAAACGAGAAGGGTGAAAGAATCCCTTAAAAATTCGGCAGCCTAACGACATCACTTAAACATCAACAAAAATCAATTAACGAGATAAAATAGGGTCTCTAATCATATGAACATAAAAGGTCAGTATGATAGATATAGAGATCATACCCCAAATAAATAAAAAGGAACTTGAAATACTTGACATGAAAATAGAACACGAAAACGAGAAGGGTGAAAGAATCCCTTAAAAATTCGGCAGCCTAATGGCACCACTTACACTTCAAAATACCGAATTGATGAGATCAAATAGGGCCTCTCATCATATGAACCTAAAGGATCAGTATGATAGATATAGAGATCATACCCCAACAAAATAAAAAGGAACTTGAAATACTTTTCATGAAAGTAGAACATTGAAAAATTAGAAGGGTGAAAGAATCCCTTAAAAATTCTGCAGCCTAACGGCGCCACTTAAACATTCTTAAAACGAATTGATGAGAGAAAAAGGGGGTATCTAATCATATGAAAATAAACAGGACAGTAATAAGAATATAAAAGAACATCCTCTAACATAAGATCATGGAGCATAAAAGAAATGACATAAAAGAGATTACTTGAAAAGAAAGAGAGAGGTGGGATCTCTTACCTTAAAACGTAACTCTTAAAACTGAGAGGTTGGGACCTTGAGGGCTTGGGGGCACCTTGGGAGGACTCCTTGTGAGCTAATGAGACCAGAGCCTCATTGGAGAAGAGTTTGGAGTCTAATGGAGGAGAGTATGACTTGGTATTTATAGGGAGAGTGAGGGGACAATGCATTAGTGGCCAAGGGACACCTTATTAGTGGTTTTGAAAAAACCATGGGCTTGCCCATGGTATTTTCCCATGGTATTGGCCACTTCGGACACCTCATACATTATCTTACTATTTATAAGTCTACCATATTGATTACATGCTTAATGCATCATTTAATGATGTCATTAAACACCAGTAACTTAAAAACTGTATTTTCACTATTCATCGAAAAATCAACTTTCTCAGAAAAATCCAAAAATTTCACCTTAACCAAATATCGATGCTCTGATTTCAAAAATTAACACCATTTTATAAAAATATTTTTCTAAATATTTTTTATTTAATTTTTTAAAAAATACACTATTCACCAAAAATTCATTTTTTTCAGAAAAAACCCCAAAAATTATCTTAACAAAATATCGATGTTCTGAGTTAAAAAATGAAATCCATTTTATAAAAATAATTTTCTAAATATTTTTAATTAAATTTTTAATTAAAAAATACTATTCACCCAAAAAAACAAATACTTGACTAATAATTTATGAAACCGTTATTTAACCATTTTGTCGAATCACATTACTTAATCAAGGTGCCTAGATTATATTAATGCTCTATTTAAGTGAGATTACTCATCCATTTGGTCACATTACTAATACCAAGCATAAAATCACTATTCACAATTTACTATTCATCAAAAATTAAGTTGATCTTATTAGACTCTAAATTTCGTACTGAACATAATTGTAGAAGACAACTTTGTGAAAATCATTACACATTTTTAATTATTTATGGTTTAGATAAATATTTTTTTTAAAATATCCTTTCTCTAAAATTCACCAGACATTTGAAAATTCATAAACTTCATCATAAGAAGAAATCAAAAATTTTATTTAAAACAAAGGACTACACAAGGCAGTTATGGTCTCCTTATATATACCCTTATCACACCAGCATAGGACCTAAGTATAAGGTGTGCTAAGGTGAGAGAATCTGAGGGAGGCTCGACCAATATCGCAAGAGTAATAATTTCTATTAGTTTGAACTTCTCGCGAAGGTGATTCCGTTCTAGCTTCACACGATGAAGTTCGGATTGGGTTTGGTCCAGAGCAAAGCCCAGTGGTGCTACCTCCTTCCCAAGTTCTGTTATATGGGATTCGATCATTCCAAGACTACTGGATGAGGCCATAGAATCTTTTTTCTATATTAATTAACCAAGATCACTTGTATTTAGAGACCAAAGTCGCAACATTCAGTTTTCAACGGTCATACTGACTAACAGTCATATAATAGTCAAAACCCAACAGTCTCATTTTAATTATACTCATGTTATCAAATGAAACAGTTTTGTTGAGTATAAAATATAAAATAACACACAAAATTAGGAAATAAGATTTATTCAAAATTTCGGGTCGTTACAATCTTCCACCCTTAAGAAATTACGTCCTCGCAATTTTTAAAATTGGGTTTTGAAATTTCATTGAATGTCCCACATCAGAAAAAGATTCAGTAACACTATTACTATAAAACGAAGAAAAGGAAGTACAAAGGCCACCTGAGTTAACCCATACTAGGATTCCATGTAATAAAACATGGATATGGAAGAAAAAAACAAAGGGTCAAGTTCTGAGGGAGAGTGATAGAAAACATTATTAGGGGAAAGTTAATAATAAGAAAATCACAACCTTTTGATGTTTATAAACGGTCATTGCTTACCCAGTAGGAAACGTTAACAAACAAAGTTTTTGTTTTACGTTCCTTTTCATTGTTTTGAGGAATTCATTTACTACATAGAATAAAAAAATAAGGAAATATACATTCCTTCAAGTAGAGTTTCATCCTTTAATTAGTTTCTACCAAAACTAATCTTTTCTCCAAACGATGAGCATTCAAAACTACTTGGTCTCATCAATGCACAAGAATAATCTTATAGAGAATCACATAATCCACCAAAGATTAACTATCTATTTCTTCTATCTTTAAACATTATCCCAAAAACAGAAATGGTAAGATAAAACAACTCTTCCAAAATAAATAACCCCAGAGGAAGGGAAACTACTTTAAATCTTCAAAGTTCCACGGTACTACCCATAGTTCATCATAGACCATTCCGTAAATAACTGTCCTTAAAAGACCTCAAAATAAACCAAACTAAGATTGAAACCCAAATACAAGAAAGATATGATAACATATTCATCCAAGGTAAACATTATCATTCATCTCCAAACAACATCAACCACTCCTAACATCTTATAACAAAAGTAACTAACCTAAACATATTTACCCCAAGATAGGTTAATCATTTCCATAAGTAACCTAAATTACTATAAGTCCTCCTTAAATTCATCTTTTCTTCACAATTTAAGTCAAACTTTACTCCTCAAATAAAATACCGTAGTAATATATTTACCTCGATCAAATAGGGTTCCCAAAATAGTCAACATCTTCCAAAATAATAATCATCTTTTAATCACCTAATCATCTCTGTCATATTAATATGGAAATCATCACATTTCCTATCACATTGGTTGTTGGGACATGTTCTTCCATTTCCCTCCATTAACTACGAAAAGAAAGTACAATTAGGGGCTTAAATATGTAGCCAATAATCATGAAAAGGAACTTAAAGCATAGAAGGATAACTTATAGAAGACACGTATACCCTAACTTGTGATCCACTAGGTTCTAATCTAGGTTATCCATGATCATATATTATTATGTGAATATTTATTTCATTTTATCTTTGTTCCTTTAATAATGGTTCATACTAAGATTATGAATTTACCAAAGCATATCCCTCGGGAGTTTTGTAACCAAGAGTGCAGCAAGACCCGTTGTCGTGTACCAGTTTCCATTCGAGTCTAGATCAAAACGGTGTTTTCGGGTTTTACCCCTATGTACATTTGTGCCAGAGCCGCCTCTACCTGCTCGTATCCAGACAAGGATGTATTTTCTTGGCAACCCCTTACTCAATACTCACCAAAATACCAGGAAGATTTCCTATATTTAAACTTTTCTATAGGGTTCTTCCTAAAGTTTTCATATCCTAATTTCCACAAATAACTAAACCATCCATTGATACCAACTATAACGTCCTGCCTTTTTGTCACATAAACTTTCATTAAATTATACAAAACTGAGGATCTTTAAGGTTTAGTGTCTTGGAAACCAGGAACTCAATACATGAAAATAAAAAAACATTCTTCTTAAACACTTGAAAGGCTTATCCTTATGTTCATAATAGGTTCATTACTGCATCTCATAACTATGGGACATACATCAAAATAAAGGGTGAGCAGAAGGCCCAGTAAGGGAAACAAGGGGAAACATTTAACATGTGAACTTGAGATACATCAACAATGTCATGAAAAAGAACATTAAGGCATGAGAAAGAAATCATGAGGAATATCATAATAAAAATAACATTTTTCATAACTTGAAGATGTGAATACAACATTTAATATTGACAATCATTTCTGTTTCACCAAGGTCCATCCCCAAGGAGTCATTAAAAATTACCAAGGTTATTCACCAAGGTGTCGTTAAAAATAGTCATCTCTAGAGATTAAGTCTTTACCCAATGCATAGAAGCGCTATCAGGGAGCACCCTTTAAATGTCTTTATTATCATGTGAGACACATATATCATCATCAATAATTTCATAAACAACCCATATAGCATAAAAGAAATGAGTTTAATTTCATAATCATAACGTTTTAAAACTGCTTTAAAGATATGATCTTTATGTCACTTTAAACCCACGGAAAGGGAAAGCGGGTATCATGTATGTAAATCCCAGAATTTAAAATAGAACAACTTGGTATATATGTGAATACCCCTATAGAAGAGAGGTATTTGAGTATTCACTTAATAAAATAAAATAACTTTAGAATAAGAGAGAGACATTTTGAGACGGAAATTCTGCAGCATAACGGCTATGTTTCGGGGTTTTAAAAAACATTGAAAAGATAGGGGACATGGGTCAAACATTAATAAATGACCAATAAACTGTAGATGGACAGAATATTAAGGATATATGAACATGTTAAATAAATTTAAAGGACGTACCATTTGAAATGAAAACCACGAGAGGAAGACAAAAATTATATTTCTCTTATGAAAATTCGGCAGCCTAACGACGTCACTTAAACTTGAACAAAAATGAATTGATGAGATCAAATAGGGTCTCTCATAATATGAACATAAAATATCAGTATGATAGATATAGAGATCATACACCAACATAAGAAAAAAATAACTTGAAATACATGACATGAAAGTAGAACTTTCAAAAATGAGAAAGGTGAATGAATCCCTTAAAAATTCGGCAGCCTAATGGCGTCACCTAAACTTCAACAAAAATGAATTGACGAGATCAAATAGGGTCTCTCATCATATAAACATAAACGTTCATTATTATAGATATAGAGATCATACCCCAAAAAAATAAAAAGGAACTTGAAATACTTGACATGAAAATAGAACTTGAAAACGAGAAGGGTGAAAGAATCCCTTAAATATTTGGCAGCCTAACGGCGTCACCTAAACATCAACAAAAATGAATTGATGAGATCAAATAGGGTCTCTCATAATATGAACATAAAAGGTCATTATGATAGATATAGAGATCATACCACAACAGAATAAAAAGAAACTTGAAATACTTGACATGAAAATAGAACATGAAAACGAGAAGGGTGAAAGAATCCCTTAAAAATTCGGCAGCCTAACGATGCCACTTAAACATCAAAATACTGAATTGAAGAGATCAAATAGGGTCTCTCATCATATGGAACTAAATGATAAGTATGATAGATATAGATATAATACCCCAAAAAAATAAAAAGGAACTTGAAATACTTGTCATGAAAGTAGAACTTTGAAAAATTAGAAGGGTGAAAGAATCCCTTAAACATTCGGCAGCCTAACGGCGCCACTTACACATTCTTAAAACGAATTGATGAGATAAAGAGGGGGTATTTAATCATATGAACTTAAAAAGGGCAATAAGATAAATATAAAAGAAAATCCTCTAAAATAAGTGTATGGAGCATAAAATAAATGACATAAAAGAGATTACATGAAAAGAAAGAGAGAGGTAGGATCCCTTATCTTAAAACGTAACTCTTAAAACTCAAAGGTTGGGAACTAGAGGGCTTGGGGGAACCTTGTGAGGACTCCTTGGGAGTTAATGAGACTAGATCTTTATTGGTGAAGTGTTGGGAGTCGAATGTATGAGAGGATGATTTGGTATTTATAGGGAGAGTGAGGGGACACGCCATTAATTGCCAAGGGACACCTCATTAGTTGTTTTGGAAAAACCATGGGCCTGCCCATGGTATTTTCCCATGGTATTGGCCACTTGGGACACCTCATACCTTATCTTACTATTCATAAGTCGACCATATTGATTACACACTTAATACATCATTCAATGATGTCATTAAACACCCGTAACTTAAAAACTGCATTTTCACTATTCATCAGAAATTCAACTTTCTCAAAAAAATCCAAAAATTTCACCTTAACCAAATATCTATGATCTGATTTCAAAAATGAACTCCATTTTATAAAAATAATTTTCTAATTATTTTTAATTTAATTTCGAAATAAATACAATATTCATCGAAAATTCATTTTTTTCAGAAAAATCCCCAAAAATTACCTTAACATAATATCGATGCTCAGAGTTCAAAAATGAAATCCATTTTATAAAAATAAATTTCTAAATATTTTTAATTAAATTTTTAATTAAAAAACACTATTCACCTGAAAAAACTAATACTTGACTAATAATTTATGAAACTGTTATTTAACCATTTTATTGAATCACATTACTTAATCAAGGTGCATATATTATATTAATGCTTTATTTAAGTGAGATTACTAATCCATTTGGTCACATTACTAATCCCAAGCATAAAATCACTATTCATAATTTACTATTCATCAGAAATTAAGTTGATCTTATTAGACTCTAAATTTCGTACTGAACATAATTGTAGAAGACCATTTTCTGAAAATCAATACAAATTTTTAATTATTTAAGGTTTTCATAAATTTTTTTTAAATATGCTTTCTCTAAAATTCACCGGACATTTGAAAATTCATAAACTTCATCATAAGAAGAAATCAAAATTTTTATTTAAAACAAAGGATTACACAAGGCAGTTATGGTCTCCTTACATATCCCTTTATAACACCAGCATAGGACCTAAGTGTAAGGTGTGCTAAGGTGAGCGAATCTGAGGGAGACTCGTCCAACATCACACGAGTAGTAATTTATATTAGTTTGAACTTATCGCGAAGGCGATTCCGTTCTAGCTTCACAAAATGAAATTCGGCTTGGGTTTGGTCCAGAGCAAATCCCAGTGGTGCTACCTCCTTCACAAGTTCTGTTAGATGGGATTCTGTCATTCCAAGACTACTGGGTGAGACCATCGAATCTTCTTTCTATATTAATTAACCAAGATCACTTCTATTTAGAGACAAAAGTCACAACATTCAGTTTTCAACGGTCATACTGACTAACGGTCATATAATATTCAAAACTCAACAGTCTCATTTTAATTATACTCATGTTATCAAATGAAACAGTTTTGTTGAGTATGAAATATAAAATAACACACAAAATTAGTAAATAAGATTTATCCAAAATTTCTGGTCGTTACAATCTTCCCTCCTTAAGAAATTGTGTCCTTGCAATTTTTAAAATTGGGTTTTGAAATTTCATTGAAAGTCCCACATTGGAAAAAGATTCAGTAGCAATATTACTATAAAAGGAAGAAAAGTAAGTACAAAGGCCACCCAAGTTAACCCATACTAGGATTACATGTAGGAAAACATGGATATGGATGAAAAAAACCAAGGGTCATGTTCTAAGGGAGAGTGATAGAAATCATGATTAGGAGAAAGTTAAAAATAAGAAAATCACAAACTTGTGATGTGTATAAACAGTATTTGATTACCCAGTAGGAAACATTAACAGACAACATTTTTGTTTTATGTTCCTTTTCATAGTTTTGAGGAATTCATTTACTACATAGAATAAAAACATAAGGAAATATACCTACCTTCAAGTAGAGTTTCATCCTTTAATGAGTTTCTACCAAAACTAATCTTTTCTCCAAATGATGAGCATTCAAAACTACTTGGTCTCATCAATGCACAAGAATCATCTTATTGAGAATCACATAATCCACCAAATATTAACTATCTATTTCTTCTATCTTTAAACATTATCCCAAAAACAGAAAGGGTACGATAAAACAACTCTTCCAAAATAAAGAACCCCATAGGAAGAGAAACTACTTTAAATCTTCAATGTTCCGTGGTACTACCCAAAGTTCATAATAGACCATTCTGTAAATAATTGTCCTTAAGAGTCCTCGAAATAAACCAAACTAAGATTGAAACCCAAATACAAGAAGGATTTGATAACATAGTCATCAAAGGTAATCTTTGTCATTCATCTCCAAACAACATCAACCACTCCTAACATCTTATAACAAAAGTAACTAACCTAAACATATTTACCCCAAGAAAGGTTAATCATTTCTATAAGTAACCTAAATTACTATAAGTCCTCCTTAAATTCATCGATTCTTCAAAATATAAGTCAACCTTTACTCCTCAAAGAAAATACCGTAGTAATCTATTTACCTCGATCAAATAGGGTTCCAAAAGTAGTGAACATCTTCCAAAATAAGAATCATCTTTTAATCCCCTAATATTCTCTATCATATTAATATGGAAATCGTCACATTTCCTATCACATTGGTTGTTGGGACATGTTCTGCCATTTCCCGCCATTAACTATGAAAAGAAAGTACAATTAGGGGCTTAAATACTTATCCAATAATCGTGACAGAGAACTTAAATCATAGAAGGATAACTTGTAGAAGAAAAGTATTCCCTAAATTGTGATCCCCTAGGTTCCAATCTTGGATATCCATGATCATATATTCTTATGTGAAACTTTTTTTACATTATCTTTGTTCCTTTAATAATGGTTCATACTAAGATTATGAATTTACGAAAGCATATCCCCCGGGAGTGTCGTAACCGAGAGTGCAGCAAGACCCATTGTTGTGTACCAGTTCCCATTCGAGTCTAGCTCAAAGTAGTGTTTTCGGGTTTTACCCTTATGTGCATCTGTGCCAGAGCCACCTCTACCTGCTCGTATCTAGAAAAGGATGTATTTGCATGGAAACCCCTTACTCAATACTCACCAAAATACCAGGAAGATTTCCTATATTTAAACTTTTCTATAGGGTTATTCCTAAAGTTTTCATATCCTAATTTACACAAATAACTAAACCATCCTTTGGTAACAACTACAACATCCCGCTTTTTTGTCACAGAAACTTTCATTAAATTATACAAAACAGAGGATCTTTAAGGTTTATTGTCTTGGAAACCAATAACTTAATTCATGAAACAAAAAAAATTCTTCTTAAAAACTTGAAAGGATTCTACGTATGTTCATCCTAGGTTCATTACTGCATCTCATAACCTGGGGACATACATCAAATTAAAGGGTGAACAGAAGGCCCAGTAAAGGAAACAAGGGGAAACATTTAACATGTGAACATGAGATACATCAACAATGTCATGAAAAAGAACTTTAAGGAATGAGAAAGAAATCATGAGGCATATCATAATAAAAATAACATTTTTCATAACTTGAAGATGTGGCTAAAACATTTAATATTGAAAATATTTTATGTTTCACCAAGGTACATCCCCAAGGTGTCATTAAAAATTACCAAGGTTATTCACCAAGGCGTCGTTAAAAATAGTCATCTCTAGAGATTAAGTCATTACCCAATGCATTGGAGCGCAATCAGGGCACACCATTGAAATGTATTTATTATCATGTGAGCCACATATATCACCATCAATCATTTCATAAAAAACCCATATAGCACAAAGGAAATGAGTTTAATATCATAATTATAACGTTTTAAAACTTATTTAAATACATGATCTTTATGTCACTTTAAACCCACGGAAAGGGAAAGCGGGTCTCATGTATGTAAATAACAGAATTTAAATTAAATAAACTTGTTATATATGTGAATACCCCTATAGAAGAGAGGGATTTGAGTATTCACTTAATAAAATAAAAGAACTTTAGAAGAAGAGAGAGACATTTGAGACGGAAATACTGCTGCATAACGACTATGTTTCGGGGTTTTAAAAAACATTGAAAAGAGTGGGGACATGGGTCAAAAATTCATAAATGACCCATAAAATAGTAGAGGGACAGAATATAAAGGATATATGAACATGGTAATGAAATTTTAAGGACATACCATTTGAAATAAAAATTATGGGAGGAAGAAAAAAATTAGATTTCTCTTATGAAAATTCGGCAGCCTAACTGCGTCACTTAAACTTGAAAAAAATGAATTGATGAAATCAAATAGGGTATATCATCATATGAAAATAAAATATCAGTTTGATATATATAGAGATCATACCCCAATATAATAAAAACAGAACATGAAAGTCTTGACCTGAAAGTAGAACTTTGAAAAATGAGAAAGGTGAATGAATCCCTTAAAAATTTGGCAGCCTAACGACGTCACCTAAAATTCAAAAAAAATGAATTGAAGAGATAAAATAGGGTATCTCATCATATGAAAAAAAGGTCAGTATGATAGATATAGATATCATACCCCAAAAAAATAAAAATGAACTTGAAATACTTGACATTAAATAGAACTTGAAAACGAGAAGGGTGAAAGAATCCCTTAAAAATTCGGCAGCCTAACAGCGTCACCTAAACATCAACAAAAATGAATTGAAGAGATAAAATAGGGTCCCTCATCATATGAAAATAAAAGGTAAGTATGATAGATATAGAGATCATACCCCAAAAAAATAAAAATGAACTTGAAATAATTGACATGAAAATAGAACTTGAAAACGAGAAGGGCGAAAGAATCCCTTAAAAATTCTGCAGCCTAACGAAGCCACTTAATCTTCAAAATACTGAATTGAAGAGATCAAATAGGGTCTCTAATCATATGAAAATAAATGGTCAGTATGATATATATAGAGATCATACCCCAAGAAAATAAAAAGGAACTTGAAATACTTGTAAGGAAAGTAGAACTTTGAAAAATTAGAAGGGTGAAAGAATCCCTTAAAAATTCGGTAGCCTAACGGCGCCACTTAAACATTCTTAAAATGAATTGATGAGAGAAAGAAGGGGTATATAATCATATGAACATAAAAAGGTAATTAAGAGGAATATAAAAGAAAATCATCTAACATAAGAGCATGGATCATAAAAGAAATGACATAAAAGAGATTACTTGAAAAGAAAGAGAGAGGTAGGATCCCTTACCTTAGAACGTAACTCTTAAAACTCAAAGGTTGGGACCTTGAGGGCTTGGGGGCACCTTGGGAGGACTCTTTGGGAGTTAATGGGACCAGATCTTCATTGGTGAAGAGTTGGGAGTCGAATGTATGAGAGGATGACTTGGTATTTATAGGGAGAGTGAGGGGACAAGGCATTAATGGCCAATGGACACCTCATTAGTGGTTTTGGGAAAACCATGGCCTTGCCCATGGTATTTTCCCATGGTATTGGCCACTTGGGACACCTCATAACGTATCTTACTATTCATAAGTCGACCATATTTATTACATACTTAATATATCATTTAATGATGTCATTAAACACCCGTAACTTAAAAACTGTATTTTAACTATTCATCGAAAATTCAACTTTCTCAGAAAAATCCCAAAATTTCACCTTAACCAAATATCGATGCTCTGATTTCAAAAATAAAATCCATTTTATAAAAATAATTTTCTAAATGTTTTTAATTTAATTTTAAAATAAATACACTATTCACCGAAAATTCATTTTTTTTGAGAAAAATCAGCAAAAATTACCTTAACATAATATCGATGCTCTGAGTTCAAAAATGAAATCTATTTTATAAAAATAATTTTCTAAATATTTTTAATTATATTTTTAATTAAAAACACTATTCACCCGAAAAAACTAATACTTGACTAATAATTTATGAAACCGTTATTTAACCATTTTATCAAATCACATTATTTAATCAAGGTGCCTAGATTATATTAATGCTTTATTTAAGTGAGATTACTAATCCATTTGGTCACATTACTAATCCCAAGCATAATATCACTATTCATAATTTACTATTCATCAAAAATTAAGTTGATCTTATTAGACTCTAAATTTCGTACTGAACATAATTGTAGAAGACCATTTTTTGAAAATCATTACACATTTTTAATTATTTAACGTTTTTCAAAAAAAATCCGCAAAAATTACCTTAACATAATATCGATGCTCTGAGTTCAAAAATGAAATCCATTTTATAAAAATATTTTTCAAAATATTTTTAATTAAATTTTTAATTAAAAAACAATATTCACCCGAAAAAACTAATACTTGACTAATAATTTATGAAACCGTTATTTAACCATTTTATCAAATCACATTACTTAATCAAGGTGCCTAGATTATATTAATTCTTTATTTAAGTGAGATTACTAATCCATTTGGTCACATTACTAATCTCAAGCATAACATCACTATTCATAATTTACTATTCATCAAAAATTAAGTTGATCTTATTAGACTCTAAATTTTGTACTGAACATAATTGTAGAAGACAATTTTTTGAAAATCATTACACATTTTTAATTATTTAAGGTTTACATAAACATTTTTTTTAAAATATCCTTTCTCTAAAATTCACCGGAAATTTGAAAATTCATAAACTTCATCATAAGAAGAAATAAATTTTTTTATTTAAAACAAAGGATTACACAAGGCTGTTATGGTCTCCTTACATATCCCATTATCACACCAGCATATGACCTAAGTGTAAGGTGTGCTAAGGTGAGAGAATCCGAGGGAGGCTCGGCCAAGATCGCACGAGTAGTAATTTCTATTAGTTTGAACTTCTCGTGAAGGCGATTCCGTTCTAGCTTCACACGATGAAGTTCGGCTTGGTTTTGGTCCAGAGCAAAGCCCAGTGGTGCTACCTCCATCCAAAGTTCTGTTAGATGGGCTTTGATCATTCCAAGACTACTGGGTGAGGCCATCGAATCTTCTTTCTATATTAATTAACAAAGATCACTTGTATTTAGAGACAAAAATCACAACATTCAGTTTTCAACCGTCATACTGACTAACGGTCATATAATAGTCAAAACCCAACAGTCTCATTTTAATTATACTCATGTTATCAAATGAAACAGTTTTGTTGAGTATCAAATATATAATAACACACATAATTAAAAAATATGATTTATTCAAAATTTAAGGTCGTTACAATCTTTCCCCCTTAAGAAATTGCGTCCTCAAAATTTTTAAAATTGGGTTTAGAAATTTCATTGAAAGTCCCACATCGGAAAAAGATTCAGTAACACTATAACTATAAAAGGAAGAAAAGGAAGTACAAAGGCCACCCGAGTTAACCCATACTAGGATTCCATGTAAGAAAACATGGATATGGAAGAAAAAAACAAAGGGTCAAGTTCTGAGGGAGAGTGATAGAAAAAATGAATAAGAGAAAGTTAATAATAAGAAAATCACAAACTTATGATGTGTATAAATAGTCTTTGATTACCCAGTAGGAAACGTTAACAGACAACGTTTTTGTTTTAGGTTCCTTTTCATAGTTTTGAGGAATTAATTTACTACATAGAATAAAAACATAAGTAAATATACCTACCTTCAAGTATAGTTTCATCTTTTAATAAGTTTCTACCAAAACTAATCTTCTCTCCAAATGATGAGCATTTAAAACTACTTGGTTTCATCAATGCACAAGAATCATCTTATAGAGAATCACATAATCCACCAAAGATTAACTATCTATTTCTTTTATCTTTAAACATTATCCCAAAAATATAAAGGGTAAGATAAAACAACACTTCCAAAATAAAGAACCCGAGAGGAAGGGAAACTACTTTAAATCTTCAAAGTTCCACGGTACTACCCAAAGTTCATCATAGACCATTCCATAAATAACAGTCCTTAAAATTCCTCAAAATAAACCAAACTAATATTAAAACCCAAATACAAGAAGGATTTGATAAGACAGTCATCCAAGGTAAACTTAATCATTCATCTCCAAACAACATCAACCACTCCTAACATCTTATAACAAAAGTAACTAACCTAATCATATTTACCCCAAGATAGGTTAATCATTTCCATAAGTAACCTAAATTACTATAATCCCGCCTTAAATTAATTGATTCTTCAAAACACATGTCATCCTTTACTCCTCAATGAAAATACCGTAGTAATCTATTTACCTCGATCAAATAGGGTTCCCAAAATAGTGAACATTTTCCAAAATAATAACCATCCTTTAATCCCCTAATCATCTCTGTCATATTAATATGGCAATCATCACGTTTCCTATCACATTGGTTGTTGGGACATTTTCTTCCATTTCCCGCCATTAACTATGAAAAGAAAGTACAATTAGGGGCTTAAATACTTAGCCAATAATCATGAAAAGAATCTTAAAGCATAGAAGGATAACTTATAGATGAAAATTATACCCTAACTTGTGATCCCCTAGGTTCCAATCTAGGTTATCCATGATCATATATTTTTATGTGAATCTTTATATTATTTTATCTTTGTTTCTTTAATAATGGTTCATACTAAGATTATGAATTTACCAAAGCATGTCCCCCGGGAGTGTCGTAACCAAGAGTGCAGCAAGACCCATTGTCATGTAACAATTACCATTAGAGTCTAGCTCAAAGTGGTGTTTTGGAGTTTTAACCCTATGCACATCTGTGCCAGAGCAACCTCTACCTGCTCATATCCAGACAAGGATGTATTTTCTTGGCAACCCCTTACTCAATACTCACCAAAATACCAGGAAGATTTCCTATATTTAAACTTTTCTATAGGGTTCTTTCTAAAGTTTCCATATCCTAATTTCCACAAATAACTAAACCATCCTTTGATACCAACTATAACATCCCACTTTTTGTCACATAAACTTTCATTAAATTATACAAAACTGAGGATCTTTAAGGTTTTGTGTCTTGGAAACCCGGAACATAATACATGAAACAAAAAAAATTCTTCTTAAACACTTGAAATGCTTCTCTTTATGTTCATCCTAGGTTCATTACTGCATCTCATAACCTGGGGACATACATCAAAAGAAAGTGTGAGCATAAGGCCCAGTAAGGGAAACAAGGGGAAACATTTAACATGTGAACTTGAGATACATCAACAATGTCATGAAAAAGAACTTTAAGGCATGAGAAAGAAATCATGAGGCATATAATAATAAAAATAACATTTTTCATAACTTGAAGATGTGGCTACAATATTTAATATTGAAATTAATTTTTGTTTCACCAAGGTACATCCCCAAGGTGTCATTAAAAATTACCAAGGTTATTCACCAAGGCGTCGTTAAAAATAGTCATCTCTAGAGATTAAGTCTTTACCCAATGAATTGGAGCGATATCAGGGCGCACCCTTGAAATGTATTTATTATCATGTGAGCCACATATATCATCATCAATCACTTCATAAAAAACCCATATATCATAAAATAAATGAGTTTAATTTCATAATCATAACGTTTTAAAACTTCTTTAAAGACATGATCCTTATGTCACTTTAAACCCACGGAAAGGGAAAGTGGGTCTCATTTATGTAAATACCAGAATTTAAAATAGAAAAACATGGTATATATTTGAATACCCCTAAATAATAGAGGGATTTGATTATTCACTTAATAAAATAAAAGAACTTTAGAAGAAGAGAGAGACATTTTGAGACGGAAATTCTGCAGCATAACAGCTATGTTTCGGGGTTTTAAAAAACATTGAAAAGAGAGGAGACATGGGTCCAACATTCATAAATGACCAATAAAACAGTATAGGGACAGAATATGAAGGATATATGAACATGGTAATGAAGTTTTAAGGACATACCATTTGAAATGAAAAACATGGGAGGAAGAAAAAAATTAGATTTCTCTTATGAAAATTCGGTAGCCTAACGACGTAACTTAAACTTGAACAAAAATGAATTGACGAGATAAAATAGGGTCTCTAATAATATGAAAATAAAAGATCAGTATGATATATATAGATATAATATCCCAACATAATAAAAAAATAACCTGAAATACTTGACATGAAAGTAGAACTTTGAAAAATGAGAAAGGTGAACGAATCCCTTAAAAATTCGGCAGCCTAACGGCGTCACCTAAACTTCAACAAAGATGAATTGATGAGATCAAATAGGGTCTCTCATTATATGAACATAAAAGGTCAGTATGATAGATATAGAGATAATACCCCACCAAAATAAATAGGAACTTGGAATACTTGACATGAAAATAGAACATGAAAACGAGAAGGGTGAAAGAATCCCTTAAAAATTCGGTAGCCTTACGACGCCACTTAAACTTCAAAATACTGAATTGAAGAGATCAAATAGGGTATCTCATCATATGAACATAAAATATCAGTATGATATATTTGCAGATTATACCACAAAATAATAAAAAGTTACATGAAATACTTGACATGAAAATAGATCTTGAAAACGTGAAGGGTGAAAAAATCCCTTAAAAATTCGACAGTCTAACGGCGCCACTTAAAACTTAAAAATAAGGAATTGAAGAGATAAAATTGGATCTCTCATCATATAAACATAACAGATCAGTATGATAGATATAAATATCCTAACCCAACAAAATAAAAAGGAAATTGAAATACTTTTCATGAATGTAGAACTTTGAAAAATGAGAAGGGTGAAATAATTCCTTAAAAATTCGGCAGCCTAACGGCACCACTTAAACATTGTTAAAACAAATTGATGAGATCAAGAGGGAGTCTCTCATCATATGAACTTAAAAAGGGAAGTAAGAGGAATATAAAATAACATCCTCTAACATAAGATCTTGGATCATTAAAGAAATGACATAAAAGAGATTACTTGAAAAGAAAGAGAGAGGTAGGATCCCTTACCTTAAAACGTAACTCTTAAAACTCAAAGGATGAGACCTTGAGGGCTTGGGGGAACCATGGGAGTACTACTTGGGAGGTAATGAGACCCTATATTCATTGGGGAAGAGTTGGGAGTCGAATGGATGAGAGGATGACTTGGTATTTATAGGGAGAGTGAGGGGACAAGGCATTAAGGGCCAAGGGACATCTCATTAGTGGTTTTGGCAAAACCATGGGCTTGCCCATGGTATTTGCCCATGGTATTGGCCACTTGGAACACCTCATACCTTATCTTACTATTCATAAGTCGACCATATTTATTACATACTTAATACATCATTTAATGATGTCATTAAACACCCGTATCTTAAAAACTGTATTTTCACTATTCATCGAAAATTCAACTTTCTCAGAAAAATCCCAAAATTTCTCCTTAACCAAATATCGATGATCTGATTTCAAAAACAAACCCCCTTTTATAAAAATAATTTTCTAAATATTTTTAATTTATTTTTAAAATAAATACATTATTCACCGAAAATTCATTTTTTTCAGAAAAATGCCCAAAAATTACCTTAACACAATGTCAATGCTCTGAGTTAAAAAATGAAATCCATTTTATAAAAATAATTTTCTAAAAATTTTTAATTAAATTTTTAAATAAAAACACTATTCACCCGAAAAAACTAATACTTGACTAATAATTTAAGAAACCATTATTTACCCATTTTATCGAATCACATTACCTAATCAAGGTGCTTAGATTATATTAATGCTTTATTTAAGTGAGATTACTAATCCATTTGGTCACATTACTAATCCCAAGCATAAAATCACTATTCATAATTTACTATTCATCAAAAATTATGTTGATCTTATTAGACTCTAAATTTCGTACAGAACATAATTATAGAATACAATTTTTTGAAAATCATTACACATTTTTAATTATTTAAGGTTTACATAAACATTTTTTTTAAAATATCCTTTCTCTAAAATTCACCAGACATTTGAAAATTCATATTCTTCATCATAAGAAGAAATCAAAATTTTTATTTAAAACAAAGGATTACACAAGGCTGTTATGGTCTCCTTACATAGCCCCTTATCACACAGGAATATGACCTAAGTGTAAGGTGTGCTAAGGTGAGAGAATCCGAGGGAGGCTCAGCCAACATCGCACGAGTAGTAATTTCTATTAGTTTGAACTTCTCGCGAAGGCGATTCCGTTCTAACTTCACACGATGATGTTCGTCTTGGGTTTGGTCTAGAGCCAAGGCTAGTAGTGCTACCTCCTTCCCAAGTTCTGTTAGATGGGCTTCGATTATTCCAAGACTACTGGGTGAGGCCATTGAATCTTATTTCTATATTAACTAACCAAGATCACTTGTATTTTGAGACAAAAGTCGCAACATTCAGTTTTCAACAGTCATACTGACTAACGGCCATATAATAGTCAAAACCCAACAGTCTCATTTTAATTATACTCATGTTATTAAATGAAACTGTTTTGTTGAGTATGCAAAATAAAATAACACACAAAATAAGGAAATAAGATTTATTAAAAATTTTGGGTCGTTACATGTTTAATATGTAGGGCTATGCTAGGGAAATAATGGAATTCTAAATGGATTATTTATATTTTGTTTTATGTTTGAATGTGTTATGTAATGTTCATGTTTGTAATATATTTTCCAAGATTACTAAACTGATCATTCCTTCAGGACTTTATTCCTTGTAATCATGCCAATTTATTAAAATAATTCACCGGATCCGAGCTTCTGGGGTCCGGGCATTACAGCTGGTATGAGAGGAAGTTTAGTAAAAACCTTGGAAACTATATTTATAAGAACTATGATTAGATAACATTACCCTAAGATAGAATTTGAGGATTAGTATAGAAGAACATCTAGAATTTTGGCTGTGGATAGATTTTGTGTATTTTCAAACAAATACATCTCTTTTTTGATACGAGCAGGTAGAGGCGGCTCTAGAACAAATGTATCTAGGAGTGAAAACTCAAACAAGGAGTTCCGGGCTTGACCTAGGGTATCCCGGTACATGGCAACAGTTCTTAGTGAACTCTTGCTTACGACACTCCCAAGGTATATTCCTAGGATAATTCATATTTTCTTTATAATCCATTACGAAGGATTTAGGAGTGAATACTTTCTCAAAGAAAACATTTTTTATGAATATAGATTATATGCATAATATTTTCAATTTATGTTAGGTATTTTACACGTTTGGAATTATGCATAGTGATTCATAAACTAACCTTGTGTATGTAATTATTTTGAAATGGTGCCCTGTAGATGGAATGAGATCTCCAAAAATACGCATGATCCAAAGAGTAAGAATTATCATATCATTCATGGTATTAAGCGAAAATTTAGAAGGGAAATAGTCTCCCATGTATTCTCATCAGATAATGAAATAACCACATGTATTAATAAGACAATTAATGAATTCTCTGAGTACTATGGATTTGAAGGGAAGAAAGAGAAGAAAAGGATGATAGAGTGAATGTTGGATAAAGGGATGATGGAGAAGAAGGATTTTACCATATATTATAACTCTGGAAATAATCAAATTGGTAAATTCTTGAAGGGAATGAGAGTTTCTTAAAAGTGCGGAGAAAAATGAAACCATGTATATGATTGCATGGGTAAGAAAAAGGTTTCAAATATATAATGCTTTATCTGCTAGGAGTTGAGACACTATAAAAATCAATGTCCAAATCATCAGAGTATACCCAACATGATGCTACTGGATAATAATAAAGTTATTATACAACCACAGATAAAGAGGAATTACTAGTGTTCTTATGTTGTTAATAAAGAATTATTTTAGTGTTGTATCAATGATGTACTGGTTATATGAATTATAGAAATAAATAAGGATTGCACTGTCGTAATATTTCATTGAGGATGTGATATTATATGGTTCTAAGAAAATTTATTCAATAGAAAGTTAAATGTCTTGTTAAATACATGGTTGAAGGAATAATAAACCTTAATATGGTTTTGATACGGATTTATTAATTTTTTAATAAGATATGATTTATTTGGATAAATTTTATTTGATTTTCTAGACTATTTTGAAACTAATTGACTATTTATTTATTCCATTATTATTATAGTTTACAAAATTTTTTGATATAAGGAGTATATCCATTATTCAATAAGGAATAAGGGATCATTAATGAAATCAATATGGTTTTATGATAATTTAGGTTGTTACCATATTTTAAAAGAATACATGATGAATGTATTCACATGTAATTACATGGAAAAAAAGATCTTCATTGTGTTTACCTTCCATATAAATTTTTGACTGTGAGTTTGGACAAAAGTATTTTGATTATTCTAAAGTTTGGAATGTATTAAGTTTGACATTGGATACTATTGTTAAATTTAAATAATTTTTAAGATTATTTTTAGATTTCTATATAAATGACAATCCGGAGGTCGGGCGTCAACCCGTTGCATTCGTCAAGTCCATGAGACTTGAACTCGTACCCAAAGGGCGACAAGGGTGTATCACCTACCATTGACCAACATGATGTCCTAGTTTTTATAATTTAGTTTTTCTAAATTATCTGAAAAATGAATTATTAATTCATTTTTTGGAACGCTATACGATTTGGATAGATAGAATATTTTTGAATTCAATTATCTTTTGAATTGAAAGATGAATTTGTGGTAGGAATTAGTAGAAGGATGAAACTCTACTTGTCAAGTATATTTTTTTCCTCTTATTCTATGAGTAAATTAATTCTAATACTTAATGGAAGGGATCTTAACACCAAGAATGTGTTATCCTAATACGTTATGTTTTTTTGACCCGATAATATTTTAAATCATCATAGATTGATGGATTTAAGTCCCGCAATTATATAATTGTTTTGGACTGATGACCACAATAACTTCCTATAAATATTTATATTTTTCATTAATTATGTGTCTGTAATTGCCAAAAAATTTCTCGTAATCAGGATCATAATTTGGTGGTGAATTTTTTATTTCTCTTTCCATCTTATTAAGACTAAATTTTGTTAACCCAATTTCCGATGTGGATTTTCCACAACGGTCTTTTTCTATTTTCGACCTTTTTTCAAAGAAAAATTTCAAATTGTGAGGACGCAATATATTTATGGAACAGAGAATGCAACACAACATGATTTCATAGTACGTAATCTCTTCAAAGTAATTCCATAACTTGCACTACACACAACAACGCGTTCGAGCGCACCATGACTTACCAAACTAGTCGTTCAAAAGCGGTTATGAATAGTATTAACTGAATTTTTAATTTTATATACTTCATAAAATTATAGAATCAATATTATGTTTTTCTTAGACATAATATAATAACAAATTCAAATTTTTAGATAAAATAAATATTTTAAAAAAAATGAAATTTTACCGCCTTTTAATGGAGAACCCTTTTGAAAACAAATATTTTATAGTTTTATATATTATATTTAATGAAATTAAATTCGTCTTAATTATCGGGACATAAAAATTTAGTTTGGATAGATTTTTGTTACTTTTTTGATAAGATTCAAAATTTTATGAATAATGAAAAATACTAAATTTTAATTGAAAACAAATTTTTTAGTAGAAATAATTTATAGTGATAAATTATGAATTGGAATGGTTTGGAAGTATAATTAGATTATATTTTTACCATATAATACAATTTATTTCATTATAAGAAATTTTACATTTAAAAGTGACATAAACACATGTCAATCTATTGAATGTTTTTAAATTTAAAAAATGTACTTTTTGGTTTTAACAACTAGAATTAATTTTAAATTAGTTAATGAGACTTATATGTTATTTATTTGGTAAAATAGTATTCATTTTTGAATTATGAATACCAAAATTATATTAGGGTGATTTATTGGTATTTTTTTGAAATCAAGCAATTTTTGATGAATAAAGAGAAACAATGTTTTATTGTTTAAAACTGACTTTTTACATAAATAAATAACTATTTTATTTAAATTTATCTTATGTAAAATTAGATATATAATAAATATATATATTCTATTTAATTTATTAGATTAATTTTATAATAAAATTATATGTATAAAATTTTATTGAAATTTTTATCATCTTTTACCCACCTTCGAGGCAAATTTGCAAATTTGTATAAAATGAAAATTTCCCAATTATGTGAATTGAATTTCAAAAATCTGAGAGATATGGTTGAAATCATTAAGTAAAATGTGGTTCAATAAGATGAAAATAATTTTTGGTGAATAGTAACTTTTGACCTTTATTTTCCACGGTTAAAAGTAAATATGACAATTTAAAGGAAAAAATGATATTATAATTACTCCAAAGTAGGTCCTAATTCTATTGGATAAGTGTATTTCTACCAAAACCAACCTTAGGAATAAAATATTATCCTTTTGGTCCACTTGGATTAGATTAGGACATTTATTATTATTTTATTTAAAGAATAGTTAAAAGTGTTAAATTCAAATTTAATAATTTAACCATTTTTAATTTTGTGTTATATATAAAATAAATTAAACTATAAATATTAATTAAAAAGATAAAAGGATTTCCTACATAATGGTATTTTATTTATAATATGTGTAGATTAAATAATTTAATTTATTTACGACGCAATGATGATACAATAATTACTTAATCAATGAAATATTAAAGTAATTGATACTAAAAATTTAAAAATAATGGTAAATTGAGGATTTTGATGCCGTAGAATAATTTTTTAAATTTATATGACATGTTAGGGTTGTTTCAATGATTTTTTTCTGAGTAATCATGCTGTTATGACTTTCACAAAAACCAAATATTAATAGTGTCAAAATTGACATAAATGAGTTTTTAAAATAACTACTATATTATTAAATGATATAATATTCCTAAAAATATAATATTCAGTAAAAGAACTTATATAATGATGAATATTTCATTAAGGAACAACTTGGGGTTCCCTTGGGTTTTTATAGTAAGTCTATTAACCATTTATTATAATAATACAAGAGTATAAGGTAAAAGTTAAACTATTTAACTAAGAGTTAAATCTAAAATATACAGTTAATATGGGTAACTATACTTATCTAAAGCCTTTTGGTTGAAAGTATTTCAATCCATCCCCACCTTATTTTCAAAATAAATCAATTGGTATCCATTAGAAAATGAATATGCTTTTATAATAAAATAATATTTCAAACATTTCCTAAAGCGACCCTCTCCTCTCTTATAAAAGGGTACTTACCCTTCTCTCAAAATCACACTTCCAAAGCCATTTGGCTTGGTCAAACGCTGCCCACATATCCTCCCAACTTCCATAACTTCAACCTAAAGGCCTTCCCTTGAGTATAAATCCAACCTAAGGTGCCTTTTAGTTCAAATTAAAACGAAACACCCAAAGAAGAGTTTATTATTTTATCACCTCTTTCAATGTTTTTTCTTCTTCCACATTATCTTTCATTGTTATTTCCATACCAAAATAATAATTCTAGCACCTTCTACAAAATGTGATGTTATTATAAATATGAATCATCCATACTCATTATTCTATCCACCCTATGAATTATTATGTCACCATTCATGCGTACGTACAGCTTACTGTCTCCACTGTAACGGCCCGGGTTTTGTGGGGATCCTTTACTTTGTGAAAATCTCATGTTGCGTTTTCTGGTTTGGGAATCACGGCGGTGTAGGCCTATTGGTAGCCTTAGCCTATAGGTAGCAGGACTACCAGTAGCCTTGGCGTACCGGTAGCCGTGGCCTACCGGTAGCCGTGGCCTACCGGTAGCCGTGGCCTACCGGTAGCCGTGGCCTACCGGTAGCCCTGGCCTACCGGTAGCCCTGGCCTACCCGTAGCCCTGGCCTACCCATAGCCGTCACCCACCGGTCCCCTTCAGCAACTAGTGGCTCTGGCCTACCCCCGCAGGTTCTTTCCTGTGGCATTCCTTCTTGCGCAATTAGGTTTTTAAACCATATTTTGACTTGTTTGAGCATGTTTTAAAGACCCGTAACTCCATAAGAGTTTTAATTAAATACTTAATGAATTAATAAGTCGGTTTAAACCACCCGACCCCCTTTAATTACGAGTGGGGCATCATGGTCAACCCATAACCCCCGCTCCTTACGCCATTCACATTCTTATCTCAACCGTCCGCGGGCCTTATAAACTAAAGGGTTAGGCATGGTATCTTCTTTCCTCGATCGTGGCTTTTCACGAACAGCTTTTGGTGCATCAGGTGAGCCTCATCGTTATCTGTAAAGTTCCGCGTGCGGCCTAAGCGTCGATCGTCTATCAACAAGTAGGTAATTTCTCCTTAGTCTCTCTCTTCTGTGTATCATGCAGGGTGGGCATGCCTTTGATTCTGTAGAATTGGATAAACAAGACCTAATTAAGATAATGAATGGATTCCATAAAGAATGAAGGGGGGGGGGGTTGTGATCATGGATGTTGTTTTATATTATGGTCTTCTTTCTGAATTGTACGGGCTTACAACTACTGAAAATCATGGCGGCTGGTGGTCTTTCTCTGTGCATTAAAGAACCCATGGTGATGTTTTATGTGGCGTCCTTGTGGTTGTGAACTCCTGCCAAAAAAAAGTAAATTGGTTAATCACGTATACCCGACTAAATAAATTGAAAGCACCAGGATAAACCCTTCTGTGATATCTCCCGGTTAAACACACGGAATTGAAATCATGGAGTGTGTTAAATCTTATATATCTGAAAATACAAGAATGGCCCTACTTTGTGTCGGTGGTAGTGGGTTGGTTGTTTCCTTTTACGGGCTGATCACTGGAGATGTGGGAGGGGATGGGAACCCCTGTTCTTTTTTTATACTCTCGGTGGTTGTGGAATTGGGGATGTGATCCCCTGTTGTTATGGATTCAGTGGTTGCCAGTCTTAAGACCGGTTGGTTACCTTGTTATATCACAAATTGGGGTGGGATCATCTGTTGTTGAAAACCGGGTGTGGGTGTTATGGTTGATGCTTGACTGTTTACTTTCCTGGACATGTGCCTATGCCTACTAGTTTCCCAGTAGTGCTTAAACTTATTTGAACATTATTACTGAACATGAAACAAGAATGGGACAAATTGTTTTTGATGGAGAGAGTCGTGACTCGGACTTGGGTGTAGGTTGTGTCCTTTAGGCTGACTGAAGAAAAACCTAACCTTTGGGTGAGTGATTGTTATCTATACTTATATACTTGTAGTTTTGTGTTTCTTATTAGCGCCCCACCCAAGTTGAGCACTTAGTGACGAACACCCCCATTCCATCGGGGAGGGTGTTTTTCCCAACACTATTATTAGTGGCTGGTTATTAGCTCTTTTTTTGCTCCCTTTCCTGGATAGCCCAAGTATCTTCGGGCAGGCTGTGATGTCCTGAGGTCCATTATTAGCCCAAGAACCTTCGGGCGGGGTAGTGTGGTGGTCGGCCATCTGTGTGCAGCAGGTGGTTTCCCAAGTGTCTTCGGGATGAGGCCCATGTGTCTTCGGGTGTGGCAGTGGATCTTCTATCCCAGGTGTCTTCGGGCATGGTGGTGGTTGTTCTGGCCTAGGTGTTTGGAGGTGTGGTTATGTGTGACAGTGGTGGCCCAGCTATTTGCGGGCGAGATTTGGCAGTGGGACTACTTGTGGTTGTGGCATAGGTCTATGCGGGCGGGTGTGGCAGTGGGACTGCGGTGAGAATGGCGAGATTGGTTCGGTGCATAGGCTATCTCAATAACCAGTGGGAATGTGGCGCGGGGTACCCAAACATCGATGGTCTCTTTCATATATATTACTTGACTTGCGTTATTTGGGGAGTGTGCCTTGGTGAGGCTTGGGTGGATAGTTTACCTTGATATGTGTTTGGCTTACTCCTTTTCTCATGGGACTTTAGTACGTTCCCCCAATTGTGCACGAGAGTCTTTGGTTTTCCCTACTGAGTGTACTTATATGCTCACCCTACGTATATAAAAATTGCTTTCAGGTTTCCAGGAGTACTTCAGGGACCGCGTAGGACCATACTAGCTCGGACCTTTGGGGCAGTTGCAGTTGCTGTTTTTCTTCATTTGGTACTTTCCTTTGTGGTCATCTTTTGTACGTTTTGGCTTTTAATTTTGGAACTTGCATTTAGGAATGGTTTACTTTTTTTGCATTACTTCTCTTTTACCTTGGTGTTGTTGGGTTTTATCTTCTTATCTCCCAATCCTATAAAACAAAAAGGGGTAATGCCTTCCATTTGTGTGAAATTATATACCCTTGGTGATAGTCGCCACTCCAGGACCTATTGAAGGCGGGTCTCGGGGGTCATTATCTCTCCTTCAACATAAAAAATGCAGGGTGTGGTAGTCTGCTGACCCTTACCTCCTTTTGGTGAAGGCGGGTCATGACATAATCGTATCAGAGGTAATGGTTGAGAGATAGGGTGGAGTCTTGAGTTAGGAAGAGTGAGGATTGCATGCGATGGTAAGGAAACAGTGTTGGGTGACCTTGGTGCGTGAATTAGGCCAGGGAAGACTGGCTAGGACTTGGGATTTTAGGGCCCCTCGTGATCCGACGTAAGGACTCTAGACCTATCGAACGGCCAAGTGATGCCACGCTGATTTCAGGGTAGAGACCCCAGGAAAGGTACATGCATCATAATGAATTGTGTTCTCGTGTTTCAGGCGTGTTTTGGGAATTAAGAATAAAAAAAAAGTTTATGATGTTTTAAAGACAATAATTTTCACTACTTGGGCTTAGGCATTCCTTCTTTACCTTGCAACTATGGCACCTGGAAGGCGACCGCGTGTGGTACAGACGATCGAGGACCCACAGACTACCTTGGCTGATCAGTAGAGAGATGACCGATAAGAGGAGGACGACCAGTGGCAGAGGACTCTCCGGGCCTTCCAGCCATAGACCCTCAAGAAGTATGAGGGCAGCAACTCTGACATGAAGACGGAAGGCTGGCTAGAGGAACTAGTGATAGCTTTCGGCCTGATTCGGGCCCCGAATGAGTACTGGGTTCCTCTGGCCATCATCTAGATGCGGGGAGCGGCGCGTCAGTGGTGGACACTTTACCTGGGAGAGAGGAGAGTGGTTGAGGTTGCTTGGGCGGATTTCGAGAGGGAGTTTTGGGAGGAATTCTTCTCTTCGACGATGAAGGCGGAAAAGAGACAGGAGCTACTCTCCCTCCAACATGGGAGTATGTCCGTGATGGATCTAGGGATCATGTTCAAGGACCTCCTACGTTTTTCTCCGGACCTCTTTCCCGATGAGGAGTATCGGGCAAGGCATTTGGAGGAGGCGCTCCGACCCTCCCTCCAGTACGCTATTACCCCCTTTACCCTACCGATGTACTTGGAGGTCCAGAAGAAGGCCGAAGTGGTGGAGAGAAAGCACGCTCTAGGAGGTGTTTCATGAGAGGGGATACAGCAGGGACCGTCGAAGGGGAAGGCCGTCAGCACCAGGCCTCCAGCGTCAGGACCCTATAGGTTCCGACCCGCAGGGAGCTGGCCGCAACATTTTCAGTTTCGATCCCTTGGTCCTCGCCCCTTTTCTTCGGGCCCAAGGCTGCGGTGCTTCGTTTGTGGGAGCCATGGACATCTCCGGAGTCAGTGCCCGGAATGGGTGCAGTACAGTGGTGGCGGACATCCCCAGCACCTTCCCCAGTAGCAGCTTCCAGCCAGGCCTTTCTAGCAGCAGCAGCAGGGATAGCGAGCTCCCGCTCCTCCGAGGGCGGACGTAGCAGGAGGAGGCCGACCTCAGGGCGCTCCTCAGGGACCTCGACCAGGGCGTGGTCGGGGAGGTGGACGATAGCCGAGGGGTAGAGGAGCCAGGTGTGGACAGCTACACGCTGTAGAGGAAGCAGTTCCAGCAGGGCTGGAGGTTGTTCGAGGTACGATTAGTTTTTTTAGCACTCTTGCTTATGCCTTGTTTGATGCTGGAGCTTCGCACTCCTTTGTTGCTCCCAGTCTAGCCCGTGCCTTGGGTCTAGATGTCGAGAGACTTCCATTTCCCCTCGTGTTGAGCACACCAGTCGGAGGTCAGACCCACTTGTTGTTTGTTTGTCAAGGATGTAGACTGATGATAGGGCCACATCAGTCGGTTAGGGATCTTCTTCTGCTATAGATACAGCCATATGATGTCATCCTAGGCATCGACTGGCTATTCTCTATGTGCCCCGGCATCGACTGTTTTCGAAGAAGGGTCGTGTTCTTGGATTTGGGCGACCGGCGTGTTACCTTCACCGGAGAGTGGAGCGGTCAGAAGGGCAGCAGGCGAGAGGAACCCTTCCTCTCCTTGTTAGCCGAGCTGTCAGTAGAGTCAGTAGATGCTGAGATGGTCGGGGTGCCAGTGGATTTCCGTGAGTTTATGGACATCTTCCCTGAGGAGGTTACGACTCTACCCCCTCGTCGTGACATCGAGTTCGGGATGGACCTGCAGCCCGACGCTCGTCCGATCTCGATGGCTCCTTACCGGATGACACCTTCAGAGCTACGAGAGTTGCAGATTCAGATTGACGATCTGTTGAAGAGGGGTTATGTTCGGCGGAGTGCGTCACCGTGGGGTGATCCAATATTGTTCGCAAAGAAGGCAGATGGTGGTCTCAGGTTGTGCATAGACTACAGTAGGCTGAATCACGTGACGATCAAGAATCGCTACCCTCTTCCGAGGATAAACGATCTTTTCGACCAGCTGAAAGGGGCATGATGGTTCTCGAAGATCGACCTGCAGTCCGGGTACCACTAGTTGAGAGTGAAGGAGAGAGACATCCCAAAGACGGCATTCAGATGCAGGTATTGACACTTCGAGTTTGTGGTTATGCCCTTCGGCATTACGAACGCCCCAGCCGTGTTCATGGGGCTTATGAACTCCATCTTCCGGGAGTACCTAGATCGGTTCATAGTTGTGTTCATCGACGACATCCTGGTCTACTCTAGATCAGAGGTGGACTATTCAGAGCACTTGAAGAAAGTTCTAGAGGTCCTCCAACAACATCAGATCTATGTGAATTTGTCAAAACGCAAGTTCTGGACATGAGAAGTGCACTTCCTCGGGCACGTGGTATCTAAGAACGGGGTAGCGGTGGACCCAACAAAGTTTGAGGTAGTTGTTTCTTGGGTAGCACCCAAGAATGCGATAGAGATCAGTAGTTTTCTCGGGCTGGTGGGTTACTATCAGAGGTTCGTACCCAACTTCTCCCGGGTTGCAGCCCCTTTGACGGCTCTAACTAAGAAAGACTAGGTAATTGTGTGGAGTGAGAAGTGTGAGTCAGCCTTCAACTATCTGAAGGAGAAGTTGGTCATTGCCCTAGTGCTAAGATTACCAGAAGAAGGGGAAACTTATGAGGTGTTCTTTGATGCTTCAGGACAGGGCCTGGGATGTGTGTTGATGCAGCGACAAAGGGTGATCTCTTATGGGTCTAGTCAGCTATGCCCCAATGAGCGTAATTACGCAACCCACGACCTGGAGCTTGTAGCGGTCGTTTTTGCGCTAAAGTTATGGAGTCACTACCTCATCAGAGAGAGCTTTATGGTTTTCACGAATGACAAAATCTTGAGGTATATCTACTCTCAGCGGGACTTAAACTTGCGACAACGGAGATGGGTGGAGTTCCTCTAGGATTACGACTTCGAGATCTCTTATACTGAGGGCAAGGGAAATGTGGTGGTTGATGCCTTGAGAAGGATGAAACAGAAGGATGCAGTCTGAGAGTTGGAGGATGCCTGGAAGGTGATGGAGGAGTTAGATTCCTTACACCTGGATGCGAGGAAGGATGGTGGTAGGGGTTTCCTATATCAGATAACAGTGTAGTCTTCTCTGTTGCAGCAAGTGGAGGAGTCTCAGTGGGGAGACCAAAAGTGAGAAGTGATGCATGACCGAGTTGACCAGGGCAATGCTCCGGAAGGATGGACAGAGGATGGTCAGAACCAGATGCTTTTCTAGGGAAGGTTGTTTGTTCAAGGATTGATGAGCGGAAAGGTTCTCAGTGAGTTCCACAACTCACCCCTGGCGGTACACCCAGGAGTTTCCAAGATGTATCAGGGACTGAAGAGACAGTTTTGGTGGCCCGGAGTGAAGCTAGCTTTGGCAGCCTTTGTGGCCAAGTGCTTAGTGTGTCAGCAAGTGAAGGCTGAACACCGAATTCCAGGAAACCTACTGAAGTCTCTAGATGTCCTGGAGTGGAAGTGGGACGACATCTCGATGGAGTTTTTCATGGGACTACCTAAGGTCCAAGGGGGATACACCGCCATCTGGGTGGTAGTAAACCGGTTAACGAAATCGGCCCACTTTCTGGAAATCAAGGAGTCGAGTTCTGTAGATGATTTGGCACGAAAGTACGTGGATGAGGTGGTGTAGTTTCATGGAGTCCCGAGGTCTATAGTCTTGGATAGGGATGCACGGTGTACCTCACGGGTCTGGAAAGGATTTTATCATGCTTTTGGCACACAGTTACACCTTAGCACTGCTTTCCATCCCTAGAAAGATAGACAAACAGAGCGCACCATCCAGACCTTGGAGGATATGATGCGGGCATGTGTTCTGGACTCAGGGGGATCATGGGTGCGATACTTTCCCCTGGTAGAGTTCGCCTACAATAATAGATATCACACTACAATCGGTACGGCTCCATTTGAAGCTTTGTACGGGAGGCCATGCCGTTATCCTGTGTGTGGGACCGAAGTAGGAGAGGCAGACATCCTTGGCCCGGAGGTGGTGCAGAGCACGAAAGAGAAGGTTCAGCTCATACGGGAAAGGATGAAGGCGGCCCAAGACCGACAAAAGTCATATACTGATACGAGGAGGCAGCCCTTGGAGTTTGAGGTTGAAGACCACGTGTTTTTGAAGGTTCCCCTCGACGTAGGCAGCGGAGGTTCAACAAGGGGAGTATGCTTTCTCCCAGGTTCATCATACCCTTCGAAGTGTTGCGCCGGGTCGGTGAAGTGGCTTATCAGCCAGCGTTACCACCGCCGCTACTGAGGATACATAATGTCCTCCATGTGTCCCAGCTCCGTCGGTACCTGCACGACGTTTCACACGTCCTTGACTGGGGTGAGATGGACATCGAGGATGACATGACTTTTGTGGAGAGACTAGTGATGATCGAGGATCGCAAGGAGAATGTGCTTCGTGGGAGAACCATTCCGTTGGTTCGTGTGTTTTGGAGACATGGTGGGCTTGAGGAGAGTACGTGGGAAAGGGAAGCACATATGTGTGCCCAGTACCCAGAGATGTTTTGAGTTTTGTTCCTTTTTATACCTGTTGTGGTAGAACATTTTTTCTTGTTGACTATGAAGTGTACTGGTTTCTTCCTCTGAATGCGTGTGAAAAGCCCTGGCTATGCGGGAGGAGAGAACCTGACCCCTAATTGAGACACATTATGGTGGATGCGATTAAACCCATGTGGGCGAGTCAGTGCCGCCCAAATCAGATAATATCTTGACATGGGGAAGGAGACTCCCCAACCCACATACCTGGGCAGCTTGGCTTGGTATGTTGGAAGTGTGGGTGGGTTCACTCCTAAGATGTATCTTTTGAGGTGGTTGCTCGGACCCTCTCTTTCCTCCTGGTTTGTTTTGATTCTCAGGGACGAGAATCGTTTAAGAGGTATCTGATGTAATGGCCCGAGTTTTGTAGGGATCCTTTACTTTTTGAAAATATCATGTTGGGTTTTCTGTTCTGGGAATCACGGCGGTGTAGGCCTATCGGTAGCCTTAGCCTATCGGTAGCAGGCCTACCAGTATCCTTGGCCTACCAGTAGCCTTGGCCTACCGCTAGCCTGGGCCTACCGGTAGTCGTGGCCTACCCTTAGCTGTGGCCTACCGGTAGCCATGGCCTACGGGTAGTCGTTTCCCACTGGTAGCCCTGGCCTACCGGTAGCCATCACCCACTGGTAGCCTTCAACCACCGGTGGCTCTGGCCTACCCCCGCGGGTTCTTTCCAGTGGCGTTCCTTCTTGCTCAATTAGGGTTTTAAACCCTATTTTGACCCGTTTGAGCGTGTTTTAAAGACCCATAACTTCATAAGAGTTTTAATTAAATACTTAATGAATTAATAAGTCAGTTTAAACCACCCGACCCCCTTTAATGACGAGTGGGGCCGCATGGTCAACCGACGACCCCCGCTCCTTACACCGTTCATGTTATTATCTCAACTGTCTGCGGGCCTTATAAACTAAAGGGTTAGGCATGGTCTCTTCTTTCCTCGATCGCGGGTTTTCACAAACAGCTTTTGGTGCATCGGGCGAGCGACATCGTTATCCGTAAAGTTCTGCGTGTGGCCTAAGCGTCGATCATCTATCAACACGTAGAGAATTTCTCCATCATCTCTCTCCTTTGTGTATCATGCGGGGTGGGCGTGCCTTTGATTCTGTAGAATTGGATAAACCCGGCCTAATAAAGATAATGAACGGATTCCATAATGAATGAAGGGGGGGGCTGTGATCATTGATGTTATTTTATATTATGATCTTCTTTCTGAATTGTACGGGCTTACAACTACTGAAAATCATGGTCGTTGGTGGTCCTTCTCTATGAATTAACAAACCCCTGGTGATGTTTTAAGTGGCTTCCTTCTGGTTGTGAACTCTTTCCGAAAAAAAGTAAATTGGTTAATCACGTATACCCGACTAAATAAATTGAAAGCACCAGGATCAACCCTTCTGTGATAACTCCTGGTTAAACACACGGAATTGAAATCATGGAGTGTGTTAAATCTTATAAATCTAAAACTACAGGAATGACCCTGCTTTGTGTCGGTGGTAGTGGGTTGGTTGTTTCCTTTTACGGGCTGATCGTTGAAGATGTGGGAGGGGATGAGATACCTTGTTCTTTTTTTATACTCTCTGTGGTTGTGGAATTGGGGATGGGATCCCCTGTTGTTATGGATTCAGTGGTTGCGAGTCATAAGACTGGGTGGTTACCTTGTTATATCATGAATTGGGGTGGGATCCTCTGTTGCTGAGAACTGGGTGTGGGTGTTATGGTTTATACTTGACTGTTTACCTTCCTGGACTTGTGCCTATGCTTACTAGTTTCCCATTAGTGCTTAAACTTATTTGAAAATTATTACTGAACTTGAAACATGAATGGGAGAAATGGGTTTTGTTGGCGAGAGTCGTGACTCAGACTTGGGTGTTGGTTGTGTCCTTTAGGCTAACTGAAGAAAAACCTAAACTTTAGGTGAGTGCTTGTTACCTATACTTATATACTTTTAGTTTTTTGTTTCTTATTCACGCCCCACCCAAGTTGAGCACTTAGTGCCGAACACCCCCATTCCATGGGGGAGGGTGTTTTTCCCAACACTATTATTAGTGGCTCGTTATTAGCTCCTTTTCTGCTCTCTTTCCCGGATAGCCCAAGTATCTTAGGGCAGGTTGTGATGGCCTGAGGTCTATTATTAACCCAAGAAACTTTGGGCGGGGTAGTGTGGTGGTTGGCCAGGTGTGTGCGGCAGGTGGTTTCCCAAGTGTCTTCGGGATGAGGCCCATGTGTCTTCAGGCGTGGAAGTGGATCTTCTAGCCCATGTGTCTTCGGGCTTGGTGGTGGTTGTTATGGACTAGGTGTTTTTAGGCGTGGTACGTGTGACAGTGGTGGCCCATGTGTTTGCGGGAGGGATTTAGCAGTGAGACTGTGTGTGGTTGTGGCCTAGGTGTGTGCGAGAGGGTGTGGCAGTGGCAATGCGGTGAGAATAGAGGGATTGGTTCAATGCGTAGGATGTCTCAATAAGCATTGGGAAAGTGGCGTGGGGTACCCAAACATCGATGTGCTCTTTTATATATATTACTTGACTTGCGTTATTTAGGGAGTGTGCCTTGTTGAGGCTTGGGTGGATAGTTTACCTTGATAGGTGTTTGGATTACTCCTTTTCTCACAGGACTTTAGTACGTTCCCCCACCTGTGCACGAGAGTCTTTGGTTTTCCCTACTGAGTGTACTTCTATGCTCACCCTACGTATATAAAACTTCTTTCAGGTTTCCAGGAGGACTTCAGGGATCGCGCAGGACCATACTTGCTCGGACCTTTGGGGCAGTTGCAGTTACTATTTTTCTTCTTTTGGTACTTACCTTTGTGGTAATCTTTTGTACTTTGCGGCTTTTACTTTTCAAACATGCATGTGGTAATGGTTTACATTTGGCTTTACTTTTATTTTACCTTGGTGTTGTTGGGTTTCATCTTCTTATCTCCCGATCATATAAACCAAAAAGGGTTAATGCCTTCCATTTGTGTGAAATTTTATACCGTTGGTGCTAGTCTCCACTCCGGGACCTATTGAAGGTGGGTCTCAGGGGTCATTATCTCTCCTTCAACTTAAAGAAGGTAGGGTGTGGCAATCTGCTGACCGTCCCCTCCTTTCAGTGAAGGCGGGTCGTGACATCCACCCTGTGGTGTAATTTGTTATTCAACACCATGTTATTAAGATAGATATAATGGTGAGTAATATGTGTATAAATAATTAAACTAACATTATTATTTCATTGTAAAATGACTATACCATCCAATTCCATACCTTTTAATCATTAACGAAATGATATCGTCGCTTGTGTGTACGTACGGCTTACCGTATCCACGACACGATGAGATTCATTTCAACGTTCACCACTCAACGACGATTATAAAAATATATATTATTAATACGTATGTAATATATGAAATAATAATGCTACTTGATATATATATATATATATATATTTATGTACAAACATATATCTTATTCACTTACTTCCGTCAAATTTGATATAAAAATGGAAACATCGTTAATGGGTACGTATGGGCTACAGTCCCCATAAATTGTGTTTTCAATTTCATATATCTGTATGTTATAGATATTTATAAAAAAAATATATATGATATATAAATCATGTTTTATATTCTGTATGTATTTATATCAAGATCTAAATGACAGGATCAAGAATAACATGTTAAAACATGTCCGATAGAGAAAGTGATTATTACCCTATATCTTAATTTAACATTGAAATAATTATTAAAAGGGTAGTATGAAGTCTTAAATGAATAATGTATGATATAATAAATTTGAATATGGTTATGAAATAATTTAATAACATACTATTTTCCTTATACTGGAGGTTAAACAAACCCTTGACCAAAGGAAAGCGCAAGGTATGGGTTACTTCCTCAATCTCATTATTATCCGAAATTGTTTATGTGTAAATATTTTATGGGAAATATTTATTATCCATGTCCATGTTTCCTAAAATAATTTAAAAAAAAATTATTTTAAGGTAGTATTTAACTGAAACATCATTTTAAATATTTTCAATATTTATTCTTACAAATCTTTGTCATTAATGTACATATTTTCAAAATGGTTTTAGAGATTTATTTATATGGAAAAGAATGTATTAAAATGATAATTTCATTAAAAACTTTCAAAGAGATATGGGACACTTTGATACAAAAATATATTTTAAATTTCATCCTTTATAAATTCATGTAATTTAAAATGATTTCATGAAAAGAGGTTATTTCACTCAAGGAGTTTTACTTATCATTTTGAACTATATCATCATTCTTTACGGGATAATATTCTTTATTGAGGATGATTTATTATAATAAAATTTTTCATATTTTATTGAATGAGTTATGATATGTTTTGTTGTGGTTGTGCTCTTTTTATAACATTCATGGTTTATGGATAATGTATTTACATTTCTTATGCTAGTTTTAATACTAATGTCTATGTTATGTTTCAACAATTTCATATGAGAAATGTAGAAGACTTAGTAAGTGATGGGTGGAGGCAACTATAACTCCTCGATGCATCAGTAGGTCTTATGAGACTAACTAGTGTCGTAGAAAAAGGCTTTGACAATACTTTTATTTTTAGTCTTGGCACAAGGCCTTGAATATGTGGTAATGATGTTCAGCGTCAGACATTCCCTCATTATGAAATTTATTATTAAATGTGATTATTTGACTAGTAGAATATCTATTTTAATGTTTATATGGTATTGTTTGATTTATTTTCTCCGTATTATATTCAAGTTTATGTTGAAAAGGATTTTGTTTTTATTACATATGATGCCTTAAATGTTTATAGCTTCCGCTAAATCATTTACCCTTACTGAGCATCCAAGATCACCCCTTTTTTACATTTTGTTTTCCCAGAATTCCAAGAAGTGTATTATGTTTGAAATGCAGGGTTAATCTTTGTGAATAAGGGCATTGTCAATGGATTATTTATGTTGTGATTTATGTTCAAATGTGTAATGTAATGTTCATGTATGTAATATATTTTCCAAGACTACAAAACTGATCATTCTTTCGAGACATGATTCCTTGTAATCATGCCAATGTATTAAAATAATGCACCAACTCCAGGATTCTAGGGTTGGGGCATTACAGTTGGTATTAGGGGAAGTTTACTACAACCCTTGGAAACTAGATCTTGAAAAACTATAATCTGAGAACATTATTATAAGATTCAATTTGAGGATTAGTATAGAATAACATCATAGAATTTTAGAAATTTAGAGATTTGGTATATTTTCCATGAAATACATCCCTATCTAGATATGAGTATGTAGAGGTGGCTCTGGTGCAGATGTACCAAGATGTCACAAATCTGACAAGGAGTTTCGGGCTTGACCCAAGGTATTGTGGTACATGACCACAAGCCTTACTACACAATAGGTTATGAAAATATCGAGGTATACGCATAGGAAAATTAACATTTTTTATAATCCATTATGAAGGATTTAGGAGTAAACACTTCCACCATGAAAATATTTTTATTATTATAGATTATAGGCATAATATTTTCAATTTAAGTTAGGTATTTTACATGTTTGGAATTATTCACTATGATTATTAAACTACCCTAGTGTGTGCCATTGTTTTGAAATGGTGCCTAGTAGAAGGAATGAGAACTCCAACAATAAGCATGATCCAAAAAGTAAGACTGATCAAATCGTTCTTGATATTAAGCTAACATTTATAAGTGAAATATTCTCCCACATATTCTCATCCTATGAAGAAATTGTATCATGTGTTAATAAGATAGGCAATGAATTCTCCGAGTCCTATGGCTTTTAAGGGAATCAATAGAAGAAAAGGATAATATAGAGAAATATGGATAAAGGGAAGGGGAAAGAAGGATTATCCCATATTTAATAAATGTGGAAAGAATCACCTTGGTAAATTCCTGAAGGGAATGGGATTTTGTTATAAGTGTGGAAAAAAGGACACCAAGTACATGATTTCAAAGGTAAGAAAACAGTTTCAAATGTTCAATGCTTCATCTACAAGGAGTTGGGATACTACACAAATCAATTTCCAAATCATCATAGAATGCCCCAAATAATGCTATTGGATAATAATCAAGTAATGATACTACTATAGATGAAGACGAATGACTAGTGTTCTTATGTTGTAATTAAATAATTATTTGAGTGTTGAATAATTGATGTACTAGTTATATGAATTATGGAAATAAATAAGGATTTTACTGTAGTACTATTTAATTGAGGATTTGAGATTATAAGGTTCTAAGAAAAGTGACTCAATAGCTAGTTAAACATATTGGAAAATACATGGTTGAAGGAAATAAAACACTTAATATGGTTCTGATACTAAGGTACTAATTTTCGAATAAGATATGATTGATTTGGATAAATTATATTCAACATTCTTGACTACTTTGAAACTAATTATTTATTTGTTTATTACATTATTGTTGGGGTTTAATTTTTTTTGGATAAAAATTGTATATCTAGTATTCAATAAGGAATAAGGGAGCATGAATATAATCAATAAGGTTTTATGATAATTCATGGTGTTACCGTGTTTTAAAATAATACATGATGAAGGTATTCACATGTTATTACATGGAAAAAAATATCATCATTGTGTTTACCATCCATATAAATTTTGGATTGTGAGTTTGAATTGAAGTATTTCGGAAAAGTCTAATGGTTGGAATGGATTATGATTGACATTGGATACTATTGTTAAGGTTAGATAATTTCATAAGATTATTTTTGAATTGTTATGAAAAGGATAACCTAGAGGTCAGGCAGCAACCCGTCATGTTCGGCACAACTACGAGGCATGAAACAGTAACTGAAGGGAGACAAGGGTGTATCACCATCCACTAGCCTTCATGATGTCCTGGTTTTTATAAAGTAGTTTTTTTTTGAATATTCTGACTAATTAACTATAAATTCATTATTTTTGGAAACCTATACGTTTTTGATAAATAGAATATTTTTGAATTCTATTATCCTTTGGAGTGAAAGATGAGTTTGTGGTAGGAATTATATGAAATATGAAACTGTACTTGTCAAGTATATTTTTTCCACTTATTCTATGAATATGATAATTCTTAAACATTATGGAGGGGATCGTAAAACAAAAAATGTGTTATCCTAATACCTTATGTTTTGTAGAACCGATGATATTTTAAATCATCATAGATTGATGGCTTTGTGGCCCCCAATTTTACACCCATTTGTGATTGATCACCTCGATCACTCCCTATAAATATTTACATTTTCCCGCAAATTATGTGTCTCTAATTTCCAAACATGTTCTCTTAATCGAGTTCATAATTTGATGTTGACTTCTTCATTTCAATTTCCCTTTTATTAAGACTAAATTTTATTAACCAAATTGCAGAGGTGGATTTTCCACAATGGTATTTTTCAATTTTTAACCTTTTATTTTGAAATAAATTTCAAATTTGTAGGAAGAAATTTATTGAAGGAGGGTATAATGAACATTACAATATTTCATTGTATGTTATCTCTTAAATTTAATTCCATAAAATGTGCTACTTGCAATACTGAGTTTGGGCGCACCACTACTTACCAAATAAGCCATTCAAAAGCGTTTATGAATTATATTAATTGAATTTTTAATTTTATATAGGCCATATAATTTTAGAATCCATAATATGTGTTTCTTAGACAAAATATAAGAACAAATTCATTTTTTAGATAAAAGAAGTATTTTTCAAAAAATAAAAAATTATAGCCTTTTAATGGAAAACCCTTTTTAAAAACAATATTTGACCTTTATATATATTCAATTTAATGAAATTAAATTATTATTTAGAAGAGGGACATAAAAAATTTGGGTTTGATAAATTTTTGGTACTTTTCTGATAACATTCAAATTTTGATGAATAGTGATAATACTAAATTTTAATTGAAAAAAACCTTTTTATTCGAAAAAATTTATAGTGTTAAATTATGTATTTGAATAGTTTGGAAGTATAATTGGAATATATTTTTATCATTTAATACAAAATATTTCATTATATGTAATTTCACATTTAAATTTGACATAAACAAATGTCAATCTTTTGATAGTTTGTACTTTTTTAAAACATGCTTTTGGGTATTGAAAATGGGGATTAATTTTAAATTAATTAATGAAACTTTTATGTTTTTAATTTGGTAAAATAGAATTAATTTTTTAATTTTTAATATCAAAATTATCCTAGGGTGAATTTTTGGTATTTTTCTAAAAACTTTCATTTTTAGATGAATAGTAAAAAACACTGCCTTACTGTTTAAAACTGACTTTTATTTATATAATTATTTATTTTATTTAAATTTATTTTAAGTAAAAATAGATATATAATACCTATATAATTTAAATTTAATTCGGTGGAGTTATTTTATATTAAAATTATTTGTATAAAAATTAATGGAAATTTTTAACATCTTTTACCCACCTTCAAGGAACATTTGCAAATATACATAAAACAAAATTTTACTGCTTCAGTGAATTGAATTTCAAAAATCCAAGAGACACGGTGGACATGAGTGAGTAAAATGTGGTTTAATGAGATGAAAATAATTTTTTGATGAATAATAATTTTTGACTTTTTATTTACCACAGTTAAAAGTAAATATAGTAATTAAAGGTAAAAATGATATTATAATTACCCCAACACATGTCCCAATTCTATTGGATAATTGTATTTCAACCAAAACCAGCCTTAAAAAAATAAGATCGTTTTGGTCCACTTGGACTATATTCAGACATTTATTATTATTTTATTTAAAGAAGAGTTAAAAGTGTTAAATTCAAATATTAATAACTAAACCATTTTTAATATTGGGTTACACATAAGATAAATTGGACTATAAATATTTATTATAAATCTAAAGATATTTCATACAAAATTTTATCTAATTTATAATTTTTAGATATTAAATAATTAAATTTATTTGTGACCCAATGATGATGCAATAATTACATTATCACTGAAAGATTAAAAAAATTTATATTATAAATATAAAAATAAATGTAAATTGATGATTTTGATGCCATACACGAATTTTCTAGATTAATATGTCATGTTAGGGTTGATTTAATTATTATTTTTCAAAGTAATCATGATATTATGGCTTTCACAATATCCAAACACTAAATAGTGTCAAAATTGACAAAAATGAGCTTTAAAAAAAATACTATGTTATTAAATGATATAATATTTATAAAATATATGGTTCATCCAAAGGACTTATATAATGATAAATATTTCATTATGGAACCACTTTGTCTTCTCTTGGTTTTTAATAGTATATTTATAAACCATTTCTTATAATAATATAAGAGAACATGGTAAGTGTTAAACTATATAACTAAGAGTAAAATATAAACTACAGGGTTAATATGGTGACCCAAACTTGTCTAAAACCTATTGGTTGGGAGGATTTATACACCCCCACCTTAGATTATATATAAATAAAATTGTATCCATTATAAACCAAATATAATTTTATAATAAAATAATATTTCAAACTTTTCCTAATGTGACGCTCAACTCTGTTATAAAAGGGTACTTCCCCTTCTCTCAAAATCACATCTCCAATGCCATTTGGATCCACCAAACCTAACCCAAATATCCTCCCAACTTCCCTCACATCAACTTATAGGCCTTCCCTTGAGCAGAAATCCAACTGAATGAGTCCTTTTGTTCAAATTAAAAGAAAACACCCAAGGAAGAGGTAATTATTTTATCACCGCTTCCAAAATTATTTTCTTCTTCCGATTTATTTCTAATTGTTTTTTCCATAACAAAATAATAACTCCATAACCATATACATACTGTGATGGTATTATAAATATTGTATACCCATACTCATTATCCTATCCATCCTATGAATGATAATATCACTACGCGTGCGTACGTACGTCTTACCGTTTACACGCCGTGGTGTAATTTTTTATTCAACACTATGTTATTTGGATGGATAAAATGATGATTAATATGTGTATAAATAATGAAAATAACATGATAATTTCTATGTAAAATTACTATACCATAAAATTCCACACCTTTTAATCTTTAAGGAAATGATATCGTCAGTCGTGTGTATGTACGACTTACCGTCTCCACAACGCGTTGAGATTCATTTCCACGCTCACCATTCAATGATGATTATAAGAATATATATTATTAATAAGTATTTAATATATGAAAAAATAATGCTACTAGATATATATATATATCTTTACTTACATATATCTAATTCACCTACCTCCTCTCAATACGATATGAAAACGGAAACAACGTTTATGTGTACGTACGACCTACCGTCTCCAAAAACAGTGCTTTCCATTTCATATATCTATCTATTATACATATCTATATTGTAAATATATATGATATATAAATCAGGTTTTGTATTCATGAAGTATTTAAATCATGATCTAAATGACATGATCACGAATAACAAGTTAAAACATGTACGATAAAGAAAACAATTACTACCTATAATGTTAATTTAACATGAAAATCATTATTAAATGGGTCGTATAAATTCATTAATGAATAATGTATGATATAAAAAATATTAATATGGTTCTGGTATAATTTGGTAACATATTGTGTTCATAATACATGAGGTTAAACATACCCTCAACAATAGGAAAGTACATGGCAAGGGTTAATTTCTTAATCTCATTATTATCTGAGATTTTTATGTGTAAGTACTTTATAGAAAATATTTGTTATCCTTTTACATGATTGATAAAATAATTTTTCAAAATTATTATTTTAAGTTAATATTTATCTAAAACATCTTTTTAAATGTATTAAATATTTATTCTTATAATTATTTCTCATTAATGTCCATGTTATCAAAATGGTTTTAAAGATTTATTTATATTGGAATGAATGTTTTAAAATGTTAATTCCTTTAAAAAGATTCAAAGTGGTATGGGACACTTTGATTCAAAAATATATTTTAAATTTTATCCTTTATAAATAGTGAAAATTTTAAATGATTTCATGAATAGGGGGTATTCTACTCAAGGAATTTTACTGATCATTTTCATCAATATCATCGTCCTTTACTTGATATTATTCTTGATTCAGGTTGATTTATTATAATAAAATTTTCCATATTGTATTGAATGATTTATGATATTTTTTAATATTTCTGTGCTATTTTTATACTATTCATGGTTTATGGATAAATTATTGTAATTTTTTATGCTAGTTTTAATATGAATTTTTATGGTATATTTCAATAATTTCATATAAGGAATGAAATGGACTTAGTAAGTGACTGGTAGAGCCCTCTATAGCTTTGCGATGAATCGGTAGGTCTCATGAGACAAACTAGTGTCTTGGAACAAGGCCTTGAAAAATAATTTATTTGTAGTATTCACACGAGGCCTTGACTATGTGATAATGATGCCCAAAGTTTGGAATTCCTTAATTATGAAATTAATTATTACATGTGATTATTAAACTAGTAGAATATCCATGTTAATGTTTATTTGGTAATGTTTGATTTATTTTCAACATATTATGTTCAGGATTATGTTTAAAAAGATGTTATTTTTATTTCACATCTTTCCTTAGAATATTATAGCTTCCGCTAAATTATTTACCCTTACTAAACATCTGAGATCACCCCTTTATTATGTTTTGTTTTCTCAAGATTCCATGAAGTGTATTATGTTTGACATGCAGGGTTAATCTAGGGGAATAATGGTGTTCTCAGTGGATCATTTATTTTTTGTTTTATGTTTGGATGTGTAATATAATGTTTATGTATGTAATCAATTTTCAAAGACTACTAAAGTGGTCGGTCCTTCGAGACTTGATTCCATGTAATCATTCCAATGTATTAAAAAAATGCACTGGCTCTGGGCTTCTGGGGTCAGGGAGTTACATAAGAGTTTTCCCTCAATAATTCTTCATGATCTCAATTAACGTGTTTTCATCTATGTAGACCTACTTGGTTGAATGTTTAAATTGATTTAGTTTTATCTCGTTTGATACCAACATACATATAGTAGTAAATGGTTTATGGTCAGTTTTATTGTGGAAATATTGACAAATTCATATACTTCATTCAATATGAATATTTGATAAAAAACTTTTTTTATTAATTAAATAAATTACTCGACATAAGGAATGATTATAAATTTCAATGACAATTAGGGCTCAAACATTATATAGACCATCGATGCATTGGAAGGTTCTCATGAGAGAAAATAGTTGTTCATATTAAATAGGTTTCAACCTATAGTCTTAAAATGTCCCGTGGAAGGTCTTAATGGTATAGGTTTTCATGTACCTCAGACATGAAGTGTAATAATTAAGTATTTCCTTCATTCATAATTCAGTGACTATTATTATATATACTTGAGAATTTTTCTTGGAAAATATCTATGTATGAATTTACTTATCAGGTTATTTATTAAAAGGAATGTGTTTTAGTTAATTATCTTTCCATATTGATTATACCGTGGCCAGTTATTTGAATCACATGTTTTATTAGTTATTTAGCTTTCTATGTTTATTTATTTTGAATAATTTAATATTGATTCTATTTAACTTACCCTTACTAAGAACCTAATCACACTATTATTTTGAATCCTTCCTAGGAGTCTAAGAAGAGTACTAGGATTGATATATTAGGATACACGTGATGGAATAAAATTATCCATGAAATAGAAAAAAAATATGTTGTAATTAGAGTATTAATTTGTAATACATGACCCATGTATGAATAAATTTTACCAATATGACTAAATAAATCGGTTGTTCGGGATGCATTTAATTGTAATCATACTAATGTAGTGGTAGTAAACATCGACTTTGGGCTGACCAGGGTCAGTTCAAAATAATAATTTTTTATTTATCCAAAATATTATAATTATAAATTAGTTGTATCACATAGAGTCAAAATTTCACACCACCAAACCCATGTATGGGAAATGATAATGTTCATGATACTTCATTTATCATCTGATGCTTGTATGGGGAAAACAAACATTTCTATGGTTACAATATTGAAACTTATATGGATCATAGTCTCCTTTACCCACTATCTATAACATAAAATATTTAATGAAAAATGTTCAACGCCATGGTAAATAAATAAATCATTATATTATATTAGCTCTATACTTCTTCCCTACCCCATACTCATTATTTTTGTTGAATATATACTTCAAAATTTTATGATTTGTATATATTTAAGATTTATCACTATATAAATTATATCTTCATGTTTTAAATCAAAAACCCACCATTATAATATCAAGATAATGCATTAGATTATCATTCTTATAGAGTTTCATTTGGAATTAAGAATATGAATTTTCCAAGTCATCATGCATCATGGAACAACCATGACACACAAATGAACAATTATTACAAATAAAAATATCCATTTATATAAGGAAATACTATAGTATTAATTAATCTTATTATCAATTCCAAAAAAATCATTACATTCCATTATATAAATGAACTTAATTCCTATTAGAGTTAACATGGTTAGTGGGATAGATAACCATGGAAATTTTTCAACAATCCATTATTAGAAACATACCAATCCAATAAAACCTCAAATCTCAGTGATATTTTTTCATATTGTACACAATTCCAAAACATTAGTTTTAATGATATCAATAGTTATTCTACCATCAAAAAAAATATTCCCATGAGAAAAAAACCTATTGAAATAGAATAATATTTTTTTATATTTTTCAAACAACTTATTTTATTAAAATGCATGCATAATAATACTTATATATCTCTCATGATCCTTATAAATTTTATAGTATACTACAATGTCAACAATAAAGAAAAACTCGAATTTATACAAAAACCCATGAAAAATACTAATCATAGGATACTAAAATATAGTTAGGGGAATTTTTTATAATGAACATAATAACAAAAAGGTCACAATGGCCAAGAAGGATATGGAACATTGTCATAGAAATTACTACATCTTTCATATTCAACTCGTGATACATGGAACTAAGATAAATCAAATAAAATTAATGACACAATAAATATGATTGAAGAATTCACATTTACGAGTCAGTATAAACGTGTTCTTGATAGTAATGTTATTGAGTGGTATATAATCAGTGAAAATCCTCATAGAACCATAATTCCCTTTTAGAAAACAAAAAAGGATCACCCTAAAGTGATTTTAAATGTCAGATGAAACAGCTATTAAGAAACTTTTGGATCTACGTTTTCAATTACATCAACTCTTCTCCATCCTTTTAAAAAGGAGGTTTTGAAATTTGCTTAGCATTGGGAATTAATTAATTTCCAAATCCATCTTTTAAATCAATAATAATTCTAAGAACATCATTTGAATATACGTAAAAAACGTTTTCCATAGGCACATCACAAATCTAAGTAGTTCCTTCTTCAATGAAATGTGCATGATAACATTCACCAGAATCATTAATCTATTTCACAGCTTCATGATATAATATCATAGGGAAGAACTAATTCTAATTAATTAGTTGATAGTAACTCAAAAAAAATGAATATAACTTCTTAATCTCAATAATCATACTTAGTATTACAAATTAGAATCCAGTCAACCCCAAAAATGTGATCAAACTCCACTGAGGGTAAGATAATAACATTTTTATAAATAAATTGCATATATTATGATATGAATGTTATATAATTTTTTAATTCAATAAGAATTCCACCATGAGTTATTTATAATAGTGCGATCATAATTTCGTTAGATTGTATATCCATTTCACTTGAAACGTTTCTTGAAATAAAAGAATCTATACATGAAAAATTAATAAATAAATTATAATACTTTTACAAAATAAGTAATTTTCTTGTTAACACTTCATTAATAGTCCAATATTCAACAAGTTATTAGAAAATCAATTCTCTACACTCTTCTGGATATAATATTTATTATTTCCATCATTAAAGATTTTCTACTGACACATTTAAACATAACAACCCATCTAATTACAAATAAAACCTTTTAATATAGGAATATAATTACTCATATGAACATTATAATTTCATAAGTAATTATATCCACAATCAAAATTAGTTGGATTACCACATTAATACCACTTTATATGCTTCATTAGACATTACCCAAAAATCTTCTTATCACATTTATAAAAAGATTGAAACTAAATTTTATTACCATTATATTTATTCATTGAATGATTAACCATATCGTTTCACTTGAAAATCTTGTTATCTTTATCCATATAAAAAATAAAGAACTCTTTCTTGGCATTCTCATCACAGTGAATAATGTATTCCTAACTTAAAAATTCATGAGATACCAAAGACCTTAATAGACATGGTTTCAATCCTAAATAAGATTTTTTTTTTATTTTACTATTCTGGTATATAATAAACATTTATATATTCCAGAACCATCTCGTAAAATTTTATTCATAGTCGACAAGTGTTTCTACATCAGTTTTCTTTAATTTACAGAATTACCATTACTTATTTAGATGATTCATATTTCGGAAATATATCACAAGTAAATTATCCTTGAATTTTGTTCACTCAATGACATCAATATCATCCCCATACATAGTATTCTTAATTAATGATCACTAATAGTCAGCTTCACAATCACAAAAATAACTGAAAATAATATCATATTTATTTATAAATAAACCAAATTAGGGAATATCTTCTCAAAATTATTTATCTATCCTTCAATGACCACTATGTAAAAAAATATTCCAAAGGATGGAAGGTGATGGTTCAAGAAATGTTCCACTATATAAATTCTAATTTATGAAAAAAAAATCCAATCTCAAGAATGTGAACTAATATTATTAGTTTTTTTAGCTGATTTCATATAGAAAAAAACATAACTGATGTAATCATAACCATTCTAGGTTATTGATTATTGAGTATATTATCTAATTAATTCATTCCTATATTATTCAACTTATTTCATATGTGGGAAACAATGCTATAATAGACCTAGATTAGTTTATGCAACATAAAAAATAAAATGTTATATCTTATTTAATGTAATATATTAATTATAATCCCTTAAGTGTCTTATTATCAAAATCACAACCTCAAAAGTTATATAAACCATTAATCTAATACAAAACATGAAGACACATATCGTAATCAACTAATAATTACATGATTAATATAACAGAATCCACTATATTAAATTTACATGTTGTTTTATGTTTAGAGTTATAGAGAATTAGGAAAACCATTATAGAAAAAATTAGACACTAACACACATTGCAAATTTTCATACATAAATACATATTGTAATTTTTTTATTCCTGTTTCATTGAAGACACATTTTCTTAATTAGAAAAATCAGCCTAGCCGAATGATAGAGCACTATATAGTTCCTACACATCCTTACAAATAGTGAAAATATTTTCAAAACATGGGATTAGTGAAAAAAGATCAAAATGAATATAAAAATTAAAAGAACACATTAGTCTATCTGTAAATTTGGAAACCCATATGAAAATATTCCTTTTTTATATAAAAACATTTGAGCTCAAATAATGATTTACTCACTCATAAAAGTAACTCTATTGATATTTTTTCTTTAAAAATCAATTGTCAATTTATAAATTCAATTTCATAATTGTGACACCCTAATATTTTAAAATAACAATATGCTCAATAGCTTATATAACACATAACACAAAGCATAAATGAACCACAGAATATTATTATAGACACATCCATGCCATTAAAATTGTTTTTATTGGAATTATTGACAGAATTATGAAATAAATACATATTATTCCTTCTAAATTATAATACATTTACTAGGTTTTAGGTAATAATAATTAAATTTCTAGTAATGTTATTTTATTCTTCAGAAAAAACGTTATCTTCAAAAAATATTTTTTTCAAGAAAATATTTTAATTAAAATTTATATATTTTATTTAAATGATACCATTTTTTAATATTCATATCAAAATTAGCTTATGATTAATGTTTTGGGACTTTTCAGATTGGTAGGCTTTTCAATGAATAATGAAATTACCTATTTGTTTAGAAAATTGTATTTAGTATTAATTTGTTTACAAATTAATATAATATTTTGGGTAATATTTTAAATTTTATTAGTTCTTATAATTAAACACAATTAAATTTGATTAGTTTTTATGAATATTATACTTGAATTTGATATACTTAAAAAATAATCTTTTAGAAAAACTATTTTTTTTCGTATTCAGTATTTTATTCATAAAATAATTAATGACACTTCAAAAAGTTGTATCATTAAAAATTATTGTCATATTCTCAATCAGGAGATAATTTTTTAATAGGTCCATTTTTAAGTCATTATAAATTGAAACTGTAGTAAATATTTGTTACCTTGGTAGTGGAAAATTTATTAATTATGGGAAACAATAATATGATAAGGACTACAAAATGATAATAACAGTTCAATTTATCCTACTGAATGAGTTTAGTTCAACCATTTCCATCTATTTTTATAAAATATTTTAAGTTGGTTCCATATTTATTTTATTCTTAAATGTATATTATTTTATGTAAATAATCGTTTTTTCTTATTTCTAATTTTTTGACATAAGGATAAACAGATAATATAATTATATAAAAATGGTTATTTGGAAGATGAATCCTTTTTAATAGGGTGATTTATTTCTAATTTTTTGTTATGAAATTAATATCTTAAATGCATGTGCAACGTTGACACATTATTTATTCAATTAATATTGAAATAAAATTAATTATTTTAAAATTTTCAAAAGTATTATAATTTGAATAAATTTTTATGGTCCTGGAATTTTTATGATGAAAATAATATATTATATAGGTTTTAATGGATTATATTTTAATTCCATTGTCATCATGTTTTATTGAAAGTTAAATAAAATGAATAGTTCAAAAAAATAACATTAATAAAAATAATAATAAATAATATCTTATTAAAATAATTAAAATTAATAAAAAAACATATCTTCATAAAATCAATTTTTATATTAATAAAAATATAAGCTATGATAAGTTTAAGGGTCATTATTCCATTTATAGTAACTATATTTACCCCTACATAGTTGAAAACATTGTTATCGGAATAATCGTAAAAAATGTTTAATGCGTGTTAAAACAAATAAGAATGGTCAAAAGCCTAATGTCAACATGTCAAAATATAATTTTTTAATATATTATTTTCCCATTTTCATCCTATATATTATTTATATCATTTTGTTTTGTTTTTTCCAAGAATATAAATTTATATTAATATAATATTTTAAGTAATTATTAGAGTGCCCCTCTAGTCCCTTATAAAAGGGAACCACCTATACTATTTTCTAAATTATTAAAAATCCTCTTATATCAGAAAATAACTCACCAAATCCCTTCATAAAATCATGAAAAACAATCAATTGTTTTTTTTAAATTGTCATCGTTATAGGGTTTAAGGCTTAAACCAAATGAAGTTTTCTGTAGAATTGGTACAAACTATAACAAAATGTTTAAGATTAATTTATTCTTCTACCTTCTTAAAAACATATTCCATATTTCTAAAATAATAAAACAATATATTTTATTTATAAATATGTTATTTTGTTAATTTTATCAAATACATCAATATCCCCTATCATCAAACAGGATACGAAATCGTCATCTGTGTTTACGGTGGACTATCGCCTCACGATATGATGAAATTCATTTTCCATCACTGCCACTCATGAATGGTTATAATGGAGAATTTAAAAAATCTATATATTAACTATGGTATTATTATTATTATATAAAGGTAAATTATGTTTTAAATTTATTTATTTCAATCTATCAAATATGGAAAGATCATTCATGCATACGTACGACCTACAATCTCCATCAACGATGTAATTCAATTTTTTTCTCTAACTTTAATAGATGCAACTATATATATATATAATACATATATATTATATTATTACCATTTTTATCATTTTAGAAGTTATTGAATCATGATCAATGTTTAAATACAGATACTATCTAAAATAGAATAAAAATTGTGACCATGACACGAAACAATGATTTTATAATGAATTATTTGTAAATGATTGTTTAGGTGTAATATGAAAATTATATATGGTTTGATAAATATAAATACGGTTATGGAGTAAATGTATAGTAAAAATATAGTTATTGTATAGGATATTATAACATGCAAGAATAAAGTTAAGAATTAAGGTAAGGGATCTATTTGAACCACTCTTATTAAACAAGATATGACAGTTATCTCTATAACTCACTATCTCTCTCTAATGTTATTGAATTTTTTTAAATTAGGTGTAAATTTCTCTCGCATATATTCCTAGATTATTCTCCCTTCCTTTTATGGGTAACAGATGCCTTATGTTCATTTCTAAAATACTTCTTTAAGAAGTCTCTTCTATTTAGGATTTGAGGATGGATTATGAAACCCATTTATTTCCATGGGTAATTATTTTGTTTATACCTTATGAATTATTTTATTTTTTTCCATCATTATCTTGTTCATTTTATTATGTGTGCACCAATATATAACTCCACATAACTGGGTAATTTATTTTTTCTCATGAGATGTTGTGTTTGGGATTATGGAGTAATCATAATCTATGATGGGACTCTATCAAACATGTTATTTTGTATTGGATGTTATCATTTAGGTATGATTATTTCATATTTTTGTTGATACCACATTTACTATGCTATCAAGATATTATGATACCATTTTATTTTGATATTCCCCTATGTTGACAGAAAATTAAATTTTTTATTATCAAAAACATTTTGAGAAAATTGTGAAGCCACATTGTTTCAACCAGGAGGGAATCCCTCAAAATATTCCACAAGAATATTGAAACAAAATTTAAGCCTATTATATGTTTCCTCCCTAAAGAGCTTCCAGAAGATAGAGTGGATCAGTGAACCTTGTTTTCAAGGATGAATTCTTCAAAGCGGTCTACCATCTTATCCTAAGTTTGAGAGTAATATTCCTTACTTAGATTCCCTTAATTTAAAAAACTTATTATAAAAATATCTTATTTATCGATCCATGATTCTTGGTCACTATTAACATCCACACGAAGTGGTCTACCCATCAACTTGTCTGCCTCTTTTTGTGAATCCTTGATATAAAGGAACTCCGCCACCATTACTTCTTCCATGTGGACAGGAAATTCTTGATATTGTTAGTTAGAGACATTATCTAAAACAAGTTTTCATGCACATTAATCATCAACATTGGCCCAAACATCTTAAGAATCCCCCTATGAGTTACCACTAGTTACATGCATGAAATCCATCTTCTTGGACTCTGTATTTTTACTCAAACTGGTCTCCGTTGGTTTTGGTAGATATGAGTAGTTTTTGCGCCCTTTTATTTTCTTCCATGTTGACAAGAATAAAGTTTCAATCCCACCAAATTAATCAGATTTGGTGTCATTTTCCTAGATCTTGAGGGAATCCCTCTATACTAGAAAAGCGGTTAATGGACTGGATGTTATCCTAGTTATGACTCCAACTTGTGTCTCAATTATCCATCATCCCCTACACTAGACCACACTAACCATACTAGCTTCCTACCTTATTTGTTTTCTTAGAATCATGCCTGCTAACACTATTAAGGATCTCCACCACTAATCTTGGTTGCAACAATGAAAGTTCCACAACCGGCTGTAGTTCACCCACTTCCTGACATGGCTGAATTTGGATCCCTTTTCTGGACCCTTGGAATTATTGCCAGAACCGGCCCACATAGCATCAGCATATGATCCATTGGTAGGTAACACCTCCTCCAAACACCCCTCTTTCCCCAAAGAAGACGGTTATGGGGCTTAATCGGTATCCAGATCATTCCTCAATCTTCTAAATATGTCAGTTACTAGAGGATTCAAGCTACTTAATCTACACTCCATACCCATAGTCATCTGTTCCAACATGCTTTCCTCCCCATGAACCTCTGGCTCTTTACCATTTCCCTTTTCCATATTCCTTGTATACTGAGACCCCCATTAAAAGTTATACATAGATAGTTTCAAATGATTATAGGAAGAATATAAGTTTATCAAATATTCTTACACCCCGCATAGATTTCAACTGTACTCTTCACTGACTATAATCCAAATGAAATCAAACGACACTCTAGAAACATCCATTTCTACACAAAAATGCCGGTTAACTAGATGAAATACATACTCAGTGTGGCTATCAATGCACAAATATCTACCAGTAAGATTACCAAAAATTTTAATAACATAAAGAATTTGAAACGGTAAAAGACAACTGGGGAAACTCACCCAAACAACCATTATGGGGTAATATTGTTTCATATATAAGTCAAAGTACCATCTAATCCGGTAGAACCAATATTCGTTTAATATATGGGATCTACTTGACGAGGCTCTTATTAGATCCTCCTCAAAAGAAAAGCGAATCATAATATGATGGCTATCAAGCAGCCCTACTATCACCCTCTCATAAAAATCCCAAGATCCTCCTCCATTAATATTGGTGATATAATGAGTAGTATTTTTCAAAAAATTACATCCCTTTATAGATACTATAAGTGGATGTGTCTCTAGAACTAGTGTAAATATGAGCAACACTATGAAAATGGTTCATTTGGTATTAAATCAATTTTTACATAGTATAAGTCAAAGAGACCTTGCAAAACACCGGGTTTAACACTAATGGGAGATATGATTTGAAAAAATAACAAACTCTTTTCAATACATTATTATAGTCTTACCAGGAAAGAACTATCAGAAGAAAATTATTTTGACCATTTATGAAAAGAAAAAAAATATATATAACAAAGAGAGCATATGGGGCATACCATAATGGCCAAAATCCAATATAATAAAAAACTAAATATCATAATATGACAAGTTATACCCATAAACCAACTCATCAAAAGGTTCCCATTTAGATTGATAATTGTCATGATTGAATATCTTTAGAATAACTGGATTTTACTTTCTTGAAACCTTATAGGAGGACCTAGTAGAAATGATCTATGGAACTATAGAATAATATTTCCTTGGTCTTATCTTTGGGGTGGGGGGTAGAGATGAACCCCTCCTTGTTAATCAGATTATTCTTCACAATTTTTATAATATCCTTCTATGTGGATTTATTATAGTCCAAGGCCTTAGAAGGCATGTTTCACAACACCTTGGAAGGGGTATTATCCAATACTTTGGAAGGGTTGTTATCAATAACCTTTTCATCAGTGGAGAAATTGTCCCACTTATCCTTAACTATCGATGATTTAAAGAGATATTGAATTTCCTCTTAATAGTTGGTCGGTTGTGCTTTAGTTCTGTATGCACCATTTTTTGGATCCTTCTGTAAATCAAAATAACTTGGATATACGAATCCTTTTACCATAAATTGATGTTGTATATTTTTGTATTCCAAATCCATATATTAGCTGATCGTATAGGTAGTGAGACTAGAAGGGACTTATAAAGTCACCATATCATCCTTAACATGATTAAAATATTATCAATGGATGTTCAGATTACCATCCATGGAAGAATCTTTTTGACTAGTTTGGACATAGACATCTTCTGATTGTCTCGTGACCATTTTACCACCATAGACATCTCTTACTACCATATTGAATTATGGAAATATTACACCTCCATCAATATTATTTACTAATTCCATTTCATTACTTTGATTCAGGCTTGAACTTGTATAACATACCACTTTTAGATCACTATTCAGCTTTCTGTAAATTTCAGAAACTTTCTGGTAAATATGGATAGTACTTGGTTTCCTCAAAACAATTACTACATCACATGAGATCACAAGACCAACCTCCTCAACAAACCCTCCACCAGTGTCATGAGGCACCTCATCCAAGCCAAAAACCCAATTAACTAATCTTATAGGCCTGAAAACTTCATCCTTATACCCCAGTATCTTACACATCAATCAAAAATCACACCCTGATTCATATATAACATGTTTATTATATCGATATTCCTAACTAACAACAACCCAAAAGGCTTCAATATGTGTCTTTGACACATCAATTTCAATAAAAAAACCTCGGTGAAATCGGGTGGTGCACAACTGTAACATCCCAGTTAAATAATGAAATATAACATTTTAATATTTATTAATATGTTTTAATTGAATATTAATTATCATATAATGATGATGCTATGTCAGATGGAATACCAGATACGCAACAACGAGTTTCTCTGAAATCTTGTGTTGCACACTAATAATATAATATTATTATTTTAAATGGTAGTAAACTCATAGCCGTTGTATTAGAGGGATTGAATAGAACACACTATAATATTATTATACTTGTTTTATAAATTTCTTTTCATTTATCCCATAAAAGTTAGAGGATTAAAATGACAATGAATCCAATTTAAAGCATAAACACTTTAATATTCATTAAAAGGTCGATATACCACCTTTTGATGTAGAACCCTTTTTAAATGTAGTTTTGGTAACTTTTATATGTTATATTTAACAAAATAAAATTATTATTTGTAATAGAGACAAAAAAATTTTATTTGGATGAAATTTTGATATTTTTCTAAGCAAGTTCATTTTTAATGAATAGTGAAAAATATTGTATTTTAATTCAAAACTGCCTTTTAATTTAATTTATTTATATGGATATATTATCTTTTTTAGTGGTTTTAAATTATAATTAGAGTATATTTTTACCATTTAATCCAATTTTGGCCATTGTAAGTAATTTCACATTGAAATTGGACATAAACAAGTGTCAATCATTATATTGTTTTTTCTTAAAAAAAGCCTTTTGTTTTGACAGTGGGAATTAATTTTAAATTAATTTCTGCCTGATAAGTGTTTTGAATTTGGAAAAATGGATTCCATATTTGGAATCAAGAGGCACTAATTGTGTAAATAAGAAACTTTTATTTTCATTCATTATGAATATTTACTTCAGTAAATATTTTATTTACAATAGTTAAAAGGTAAATCTAGTAATTAAGCGTAAAAAAATAACTTATAATAATATTAAATTACCCTAACATGTGTCCAAATCCTATTGGATGATACATATACGACCATGGGTATCCTTGGGTGTATTTTGGGACCCCATGAATCCACATAAGAGTGATAATGAAACATTATAATAATTAATATAAAGTAAAGGCAACGATACATAAACAAATATCTTTTCGTAAATACATTTTTAAATCTTGGATATATGGGTTATATTTTCGACTAAAAATACGAATTTTAAATATAAAAAGATTTCATACTTCATGGTATTTGTTTTATAATTTTTAGACATCAAATAAATTAAATTATATATGAAACAACAATGATGCATTGTTTACGTCATTAATAAATGATTTAAATAAACAAGATTATAAAGATTAAAATATTATCCAAAACCTATCAAATTATAATTGGATGATTTTATTTCTACCATGAGTAATCTTATCTTATACTTTAATATGTGTTGGAAATTTAGAAACCGAAAATAATTATAGAATAAAATATTATTTTCACAATTTCCTAAAGAGCCCCTCCTCCCCCTTATAAAAATCCCTCACCTCAACTCCATTACTCACACATATAAATCCCCTTGAATTGAAAGAACCCTACCCAAATAAGCTCTTAGTATCCATATCTGCCTTCTATAAACCTTACCTTAGGCCGAAGGCACTTCATGAAACCCTTTTGGTTCAAACAAAAGGGAGTTACCCGATTTAAATCTAACGTCTTTGCTAAAGTTCTTTTGTTTTATTTTACTTATCCAACCCCCTAAAATATTTTTATTACTTTATTTTAAAACAACACCAATATCCTCAATATACTAGGTTGTTTTTATGAGACTTATTCATACTACACTTACACACACCTCCATCTAATTGGTAAAGAACATATCTTTTATGTGAACGACAAACTAACACCTCGCGAAACGATGATTGTTAAATATTCTCCTACCACCTTTTATGGAGTCCATTATGATGGAACTGTATTTATATGTTATATATATTATGTATTTACTGTTTTTTGTATCCATTTATAGCATAGGTTTATGGTTTATATTATGTGTAAATGTGATAATTTCATTTGAGGAAATGCGGACTACCAATCCCTCAAAGTGATATGACTCGTTAAAGCCATATGTGGGATATATATGGAAGGATTTAATGATATTATATATGTTATAATACTATAATTATAATATTCCTATGTATCATTATGTTTTAATTCAATTAAAATACTAAATATAAAAGAAAGTAGAGATCATGCGTACGTATGACTTACCGTCCCCCTGAACAGTGCATTTCATTTTTAATCTCCAAATGTTATGTACTATTATAAATACATATACATAATGGATATATATGATATATATGATATCTAAATAATTAATATCATTCAGGAGATAATGTTTTTTTGACCACATAAACATCTTGTTAATATAAGAAGCTCATTTTTTACTTAAGTACCAAATATCGACAAAATGACCACTATTAACTTAAATGATTACACAATGTTTATAAATGGTAATAAGTAAAATAAATGGTATAATAAACATGAAAAATAATATTACAAAATTAGAAATTAACTTTATTTTATTATTCAGAAGATAAAAAAAATGAAGAGGTCAATTTAGACACGAGGTAAGGGAGTTTATCTCAATCTCCTTTCATTGAGGAAAATTTTGTTTTAATACATGACATTCTTTTATAAGTTGTATAAACACATTTTAATCTTCATTTAATTCAAAGGGAATCGTTTTCTACTAATCGTTTTACTGAATAAAACAAATAATGTTTCTTTTTAACGTAAGAAATGACAATGGCATTTCTGTCACTACGAGTATTATTTTTTTCTTTGGCTTCCTTAACAAGACGTAATGTTTTTAAAAGGAAAACAAATACCATATACCTTTTTACGTATTTTGTGATTGAAAATGGTTCTTGGATTTATTAGTTCATTATCTTGTTCAATATCTTGAAATGAAATATTATGATTGCAATTTGGGAATGCTATCTTTTCTTTATGCTTATGTTATTTGTTATGATTATATTATGGTCCTTGGGAATTGTTTACATATACCCGTGGATCCATGATAAACCTAGGGAAGTTGAGCCTAAGATAGATCTCCAATGCATTGGTTAACATGATAAAGGTAAACGTGAATGTTTCTGCTTAGAGATTTAGGTAATATATAGTGATGGGTATTCCAACGTAACTCCCTATGTAGTTATGATAGCTACAATGTAAGTATGATATGAATGCCACAAGTTACATTTATGATTTATGATTTAAATGTGTTATTCATAAATCTTATGATTTCATTAGGTATATTGAAGAGCTTATGTTATGTATGTATTGATAAACTAATGTTTCCTTTCTTGGTTTTAAATCCCTTACTGAGCTTTTTATGCTCATCCCATGTTTCAAAATGTTTTTCACAGGATATAAAGATGAATAGGGTCAAGGATAGGATTAAGGGAAAGTCATGCTATCTAAAACATGGAACTGGACATGACTCTTTTTTTATCAGTTTTTCATTTATGAAAAAAGAGAAACTGAGTAGAAGTGTCTACTTTGTAATTTTTGATATGTAATGTAATAGTTATGACCTAACCCTGTAAAACTATAAACCTAAAAAGATCCCCAATGTGAATTATTAATTTAATTCAATATTATTTAATTTTATAAGTTTTGGTCCTTATAGTTGGTATCGTAGGTCAGTTTGGAAAACTTTAGGAGTTAGAATATTGTTAAATTAATTTATTTTCAAATTGAAATGATATGGAATTTATAGATTACCATGTTTCCTCCACTAATATATTTCTATGTTTAGAATGTGTTTCTGTAGATGAAATAGGGCAGCAATGTTGGGATGACATCTGGAAGAAGACAACCTTCCAAATCAGCAACCTGAGATGGTCAGAATCAGAACTGAATAGTTTGTTACTGTGATGGCACAGTTGACTTAGGCTATAAATGTTGGTGGTATCCATGAACTAGACTATCCATATAAACCACAGACGAACAAGACAGTTATAGAGCATTTCATGAGGCAACATCCCCCATATTTCGGAGGATCATCAAACCATGTGTTAGTTGAATGGTGGATTAAAGCACTGGAGAATATTTTTGATGTTATGGGGTCTTCAAGAACATAAAAAGGTTAGTCTCACTGTTTATAATTTTGAAAGTGAAGATGATCATTGGTGGCCGATGATAAAAAATATCAGGTACAGTGAAGATATTTATGCTCTTGATTGGGATGAATTAAAAGGTATGTTTCTTGACAAAAAAATTCCTAAGGTAGTTCCTCTTAGGATGGAAAAAAATTCTTGGAATTGAGGCTGTAGGATGACTTAGTGGCTGCTTATGAAGAAAAATTCACTCGACTGGAATGGTATGCTCCAAATTTCATACGAGATCTTGATAGTAAAATCAATTGTTTTACTCAGGATTAAAGCCAATGTATCAAAGGGATTTAGATTTTCTTGATTTAAAAAGTTATGAAAAACTTGTTTGATGTGCGGAGAAGGTGGAAATTGAGTTTTCCAATGATCAGGGTTATTTGAAAAACAATAGAATAAGAGGTCGAGGTGGCAGACGAAAGGGAAGAACTCTTCCAAAAAGTCTATTGGTAAGAGACTTAAGTTTACAGTTTGTGAAAATTGTGGTAAAAAACATGATGGGTAATGTCTTTTGAATTCTGGTAAGTGCTACTAATGTGGTAAAATGGGACATAAATCTCTTAATTGCCCTGAAAAATATTTGTGTAATGGTAATATAAAATCATATTTACAACCAATAAAATGGTTTATGTGTAATGAAATAGATCATTATTCAAATGAGTGTCTAATGTGGAAAATAACTGAGGGAAAGCAGCTAGATTACAAGCAGAATGTGGTGGTAAATTCCTTTGCAACTACATCAGCAGATGTTGGGCCATCAAATGAAGTAGTATCTGGTATACTGTTTGTTTGATCAGATTATGCCAATGTTTTATTTGATTCAGGGTTTACACATTTGTTCATTTCTGAGAAGTTTTTAAGTAAATTGAGAATTCTATATCAAGATATGAATCTGGAACTTATTGTAAAAACATGAGGAAATATTGAGACAAAAATAAATTATAATAACCTTTATGTTCTTTTGTATAGAAAGAATCTACATGAAAACCCAATTGTTTTTCCTATAATAGAGTTTGATGTTATTCTGAGTATGAATTGGATTTCTGTTTGTAATGCTAAGATTGACCTCAGAGCTAAAGTGGTTTTTTTCAAAAATATTTTCAGTTTGGGTACAAGAATGAACCTTTACATTTGATAACATATTTGGAAGCTGAGAAACTAGTAAAATATGGAAAAGAATGTTACCTTGCACATATTGTTGAAAACAATGTAACTATTCAGATTAATAATGTGCCAGTAGAAAATGAGTACCCTGATTTTTTTCCTGATGAGTTGCCTAGTTTTATATCTGATCAAGAAGTTTAATTTACTGTTGACTTAGTACGTAACGCTAAGCCAATTTCAAAACCCCCTTAACGAATGACTAAAATTTAACTTTTAGAGTTAAAAAAGAAACTGTAGGAATTATTAGATAATGGTTTCTATTAAACTAGCACATCACCATGGGGTGCTACATTCATGATTGTTAAAAAGAAATATTATTCAATGATACTTTTCATTGATTATGTAGCATTGAATAACATCACTGTTTTGAACAAGAATCCTTTGCCTCATATCTATGATTTGATTGATCAGCTCTAGGGATCTTGGTATTTTTTGAAGATTGAATTGAGTTCGGGGTACCATCAATTGAATATAAAGAAAGATGACACTCCAAATACTGCGTTTCATACTAGATATAGCCATTATGAATTTTTAGTTATGCCTTTTGGTTTAACCAATCCAACTTTTGTATTCATGAATCTTATGAATATAATTTTCCATGAGTTATTGGATAAGTTTTTGGTGGTGTTAATTGATGATATTTTAGTTTATTATAAATTCAAATAGGAGCATGAAATACATTTAATGGTTTTTTTATAAACCTTAAAAGAAAAGAAACTATTTGGGAAATTCAGCATCTGTGAGTTTTTTATACAACAAATTTCATTCCTTCATCACATTTCATTAAATAATGGCATAACTATTGATCTTTCTAAAACAAAAGTTGTTGAAGAATGGCCAATACCCCCAAATATAATAGAGATTTGTAGTTTTCTTGGTTTATAAGGTAATTACCAGTGGTTTTTTGATAAGTTTTCATGGTTATCTAGTCCAATAACAAAGTTAACTCAAAAAGGTGTTTTGTTCATTTGGATAAAAGAATGTGATGAATATTTTCTAGAATTTAAAATAATATTGGTGAATGCTCTAGTTTTGGCAATACCTTCTAGAAATGGTGAGTTTTTTATTTACAGTGATGCTTCATTGAGTGGACTTGATTGTATCCTTAAGAAGAATGATCAGTTTATTACTTATGCTTTATGTTAGTTGAAGCCTCATGAGTTAAATTACCCTTCATATGATTTGGAATTAGATACTATTGTTTTTTGCTTTAAAAATTTGGAGGCATCAATTGTATGGATTAAAATGTGAAATATATACTGAACAAAAAAGTTTGAAGTATATATTCACTCCGAAATAATTCAATATATGACAGATGGGATGGTTTTAATTAATCAAGGATTATGATTTCACGATCCTTTACCATATGATAAATTAAAAATAAAGTGGCTGATGCTTTGAGTCGAAAAAACATAATTCTTCTTTAACCGTGCTATGTTTAGAACAAGATCCTTTCATATTTGATATAATGAACTTTGGCATAGATGTTGTCGGTGCAGGGAATTCATATTTTTTGTTTTAGGTGTCGGTGAGACCATCTCTATGAGATAGAATAAAGAAATCGCCTAAGAATGATGGTGAGTTGCAGAAAAATGTAGTGTTGGTTCAAAACGGCAAGTTTCCTGAATTTAACATTGATAATGATTGTGTTTTGAGATTTGGATAGTGATTATGTCTTCCTTGTGATTCACCATTGAATAATGAGTTGTTATGTGAAACTCATAGTTCCCTGTTTTCAGTTCATCCTGGCAGTACTAAGATGTTCATAGATCTTTGGAGGTATTACTGGTGGGATGGAATGAAAAGAGATATTGATGATTTTACTATGAAGTGTTTGAATTGTCAGCAGGTTAAAGAAGAGGGACAATTACAGAAATAGATGCTTCAAGCATTACCGGTGCTAGAGTGGAAATGGGAAAATATATCCAGGGGCTTCATTGTGGGATTACCGAAGACAACTCGAGAAAATAATGCAATCTGGGTTATTGTTGATCGATTGACTAAATCTACTAATTTCCTTCCAGTTCGAGATAATTTGTTTCTAAATCAACATTCTCAGTTGCATGTTAAAGAGTTAGTTAGGTGGCATGGTGTTCCCCTCTCCATTGTATCTGATCATGATTCTAGGTTTACTTATAACTTTTGGAAAGGCCTTTAGAAGTCATTGGGTACTGAATTTAATTTTAGTACAGCCTTTCATCCATAATCAGATGGGCAGTCAGAAAGAACAATTCAGACCATGGATTATATGCTATATGCTTGTTCAGTAGATTACTAGGGAAGTTAGGACCAATATATTTCTTTGGTTGAATTTTCTTATAATAACAGTTTTCATTCTGGTATACAGATGGCTCTATTTGAGGAATTATATGGCAAGCATGGTCAAACTCCATCTTTTTTGGATGAAGTAGGTGACCAAAAATTGATGGGACCATAATTTGTATATGAGATAGAAAAAAAGTTCAGTTGATTAAGAATCACATAAGAACAACTTAGAGTAGGCAGAGAAGTTACGCAGATAACTGGTGGAAAGATCATTCTTTTGAGATAGTTGATCATGTCTTTCTCAATGTTTTTCCATGTAAGAGTGTGATGCATTTTGGAAAGAGGGGAAAGTTGAGTCCGAGGATCATTGGACCTTATGAAATCTTATAAATGTTGGATCACATGCATTCAATGTGGATTTACCTCTAATTTTGTCCTAGGTACACAATGTTTTTCATGTTTCAATGTTGGGAAAGTATATCCCAGATCCATCACATGTTTTAAGTCCAGAGGTAGTTCAGTTGGAAGAGAATCTCTCTAATGAGGACCAACCAGTCCAGATTCATGACCATAGAGAGTAAGTGTTGTGGAATAAGGAAATTCACCAGGTAATGGTTTTGTGGAAAAACCATATGGTGAAAGAGGCAAGGTGGGATTCTGAAAATGATTTGAGGGATCAATACCCCCACATATTTGATAAATCAATAACAATTACAAGGATGCAATTTCCAAAAGGAGGGAAGGATGTAACATCCCAGGTAAAAAAATAAATATGGAATTTTCATATTTATTAATATTTGTGAATTGAATATTAATTATACTTTAATGGGGGTGATATGACTGATGGTGTACCTGGTACGCTATAATGGGTTTCTTTGAAATCTTATGTCATAGACTAGTAAAATAATAATATTATTTTAAATTTTAGTTAATTCCTAGACATTGTATTGGAAATAATGAATAGTATTAACTAAAATATTATTATACATGTTTGTCAAATGTTTTTACATTTATCAAATAAATATTAGATCCTTAAAATGTGAATGAATCTGATTTAAAGAATAAATTCTCTAATATTCATTAAAAAGTCGATTTAACACCTTTTGATGGCTAACCCTTTATAAATATTGTTTTGGTCACTATTATATATTATATTTAATTAAATAATATTCCTTTTTAGAATCGAGACATCAAAATTTACTTTGGATGAAATTTTTGTATTTTTTTGATAATGTTCATTTTTTTAATGAATAGTGAAAATTATTGTAATTTAATTCAAATTTTCCTTTTAATATAATTTAATTATATGGATAAATTATTTTTTTAATATGTTTCAAAGTGTAATTATAATATATTTTTACTATTTCATCCAATTTTGGTCATTAGAATTAATTTCACAATCAAATTGGACATAAACAAGTGTCAATCTTTTGATAGTTATTTTTCAAAAACACACTTTGTTTTGACTGCGAGAAATAATTTTAAATCAAATTTTACCACTTCTTTGTATAGAATTTAGAAAAAATGGATTCCATATTTGGAATCAGGAGTTCTAAATTGCGAAAATTGGTAACTTTTATTTTTTAGACATTATGAATATTTACTTCAGAAAATATTTTATTTACCATGGTTAAAAGAAAAAACCTGGTAATTAAGTGTAAAAAAATAATATTAAATTATCCTAACATGTGTACTAATCCTATTGGTTGATACATATCTGACCATGGGCATCACTGGGTCAATTTTGGGACCCCATGGAGCCACTTAAGAGTTATAATGACACTTTATTTTAATCAACATAAAGTAAAGGAAAAAATGACATAAACAACTATCTTTTATTAAATCAATTGTAAAATGTGGTTATATAAGCTATATCTTAGACTATAAATATTAATTTCAAATCTAAAATTATTTCCTATATCATGGTAGTTTTTTTATAATTTTTATACATTATATAAATTAAATTATTTATGACACAATAAAAATGCATTGTTTACCACATTAATAAATGATTAAAATAAATAAGATTATAAAGATTAAAATAATATCCAAAACATTTCCAATTATAATTGGATGATTTCATTTCTACCATTATTCATCTTATCATTCACTTTAATATGTTTTGGACATTTAGAAACTGAAAATCATTATATAATAAAATAATGTTTTCAAACATTCCTAAAGAGGCCCTCCTCCCCCTTATAAAAATCCCTCACCTCTATCCCATTACTCACACCCCTAAAGCCCATTGAATTGTCCATCCTTTTCCTAAATAAGCTTTCAAGATCCCTCTATTCCTTATAGAATCCTGAACTTAGACATAAGTCACTTCAAGAATCTATTTTAGTTCAAACCAACGGGTGTTACCCGATTTAAAGGTAACGTCTCCTCTTAAGTTATTTGGTTTTATTTTACTTCTCCAACCCCATAGACTCTTTTTATTAATTTCATTTATAACAAAACCAATATCATCAATATACTAGGTTTTTTTATGATAATGATTCAAACTACGCTTACACACACCTCCATCTAATGGGTAAAGAACAAAATGTTTATATAGATGACAAACTAACGCCTCACGAAATGATGATTGTTCAATACTCTCCTACCACCTCTTATGGTGGCCGTTATGATGGAACTATATTTTTATGTGATATATATATTATTTTTATATTGTTTTTATGGTTATTTATTTTCCATTTATAACATACCTTTATGGTTTCCATTGTTGGTAAATGCGATAATTTCATTTGAGGAAGTGCGAACTGTCGGCCCATCAATGTGATATGACTCGTTAATGGAATATGTGGGATGTGTAAAGGATGGATTTAATGAAATTATATATGATATTATACTGTAATTATAATATAATTATGTATCATTATGTTTTCATTCCATTAAAATATGAAATATAAATGAAAGTAGCGTTCGTTCGTACGTACGGCTTATCGTCTCCATGAACGGTGTATTTCATTTCTTATCCCCAAATTTTATGTACTGTTATAAATACATATATATACTGGATATATAATATTTATATTATATCTAAATAATTAATATAATTCTGGAGATAATGGACTTTTGACCACATAAACAACTTGTAAATATAAGAAGTTCATTTTTGACTCACGTACAAAATTTCGACAAAATGGCCATTATTAACTAAAATGATTACATAATGTTTATAAAATGGTAATAATTCATATAAAAGGAATAATACACATTAAAAAGTTTTTTAAGCATGTATAAAGTAACTTTATTTTATTATATAGGATATTAAAGAATGAACGGTTCAATTAAGACACGAGGTAAGGGACTTCATCTCAATCTCCATTCATTGAGGCATATTTTGTTTTAATACAGAACATTATTTTATACACTGTATAAAAACCATTGACATTTCATTTCGTCCATATGGAATCTTTTTCAACGAATCATTTTACTAAATGACAAAAAATAATGTTTCTTTTTAACGTAAGTGGTGACAACGTTCTTTCCACCGCCGTGAGTATTATTTGATATTTGGATTCCTTAACATGCCGTAATGTTATTAAAAGGAAAATAAATAACATATTTTTTTACGTATTTTGGTATTGAAAATGGTTTTTGGATTTATTATTTCAATAATTTGTTCAATATATTGAAAATATATATTGTGATTGCAATTTGGGAATGTTATATTTCCTTTTTTCTTATGTTATGTGTTATGATTATATTATTGTCCTTGGGCATTGTTTATGTATACAGGTGGTTTCATGATAAACCTAGGGTGGGTGACCCCAAGATAACTCTCCAATGCATTGGGTATTGTGACAGAGGTAAACATGATTGTTTCTCCTATGAGATTTAGGGAATATACTGTGATGGGTATTCCAATGTAACTCCCTATGTTGTTGTGATAACTTCAATGTAAGTATGATATGGATTCCACATGTTGCCTTTATGATTTATGATTTCTATGTATTATTCATAAATCTTATGATTTCATGAGGTATGTTAAAGAGATTGTGTTATGTATGTATTTATTAAATAATGTTATCTTTATTTGTTTTATAACCCTTATTGAGCTTTTTATGCTCATCCAGTGATTCGAAATGCTTTTCACAGGACATAAGTATGAATAGGGTCAAGGATAAGATCAAGGGAATGTCCCGCTGTGTAAAACATGGAACTAGAAATGACTCTTTTTTTCAAGACTTTGTATTTTATGAAAAAAATGGAAACGGAGTAGAAGTGTCTACTTTGTAATTTTGGAGATGTAATGTAATAGTTATGGCATAACTCTCTAAAACTCTAAACCTAAAAAGATTCTCAATGCGAATTATTTATTTAATTCATGATTATGTAATGTTATAAGGTTAGGTCCTAATAATAGCTCTATTTTTACTATCAGATCATAGATAATTCCCTAAATGTTTTCCTATCATACAAATAATATATGGATTCTAGAAAGAAATATAGAGGTGAGTAAATCTAACCCATATCTCTATATTTGAAGAAAATAACTTTATATAACAGTTGTATACCCATTTAAATAGAATAAAGGAGAATGAATTGAAAATATTAGGTGTGATTGACCATGCTATAACTGAATCACTCTCAGAGGAATAGCATATCGTGATTTTCTTGTATTTGAGAAGTTAAATAGTGTCCCTCTTCTACATATCCCATGATACGAAGATGAATTAGTCCAAAGAATCAACCGATGTACTTCATTGATTAAATCATTCTACAAGAATCAGATGAAATAATGGGGAATCCTTAGTGAACTCAAGAATCGTGACCTAAAATTGTAGAGATCCATTGAAGAGATACAAGACATTGGGGCTAACATGAATATATAGAAAGGAAATAATATATTAAAGGTTCCAAAAGTGGGAGATGGGTGATGATCTTGATTTATTGGTAGCCAAAATTCGTCCTTCCCCCAACAAAGGGGTAGGGGCCAGTGTGATGACCATCACCACATATGGCATGGAATGATGATCAACCGAGTAATAGCTCCCCTCTCTCAAATTATAAATTATTTTAATCAATTGATAGGTTAGAAAACATGATAGGGAAATAACAATAGAAAAACATGATTAAAAACTTGTGACTAATAATTTAATATATACTTTTTATTTATATTATATTCATTATGTGTTTATAATATTCCCTTTTTTAATTTTATTAGTTAAATTATTGTGACACTCTTTTAGTTAATAGTGGGAAATCGGAGAAACCATACTAGAATCCAATATGAAATGAAATATGATAACTTCCCAAATAATATTCCTAACATTATTTGAGAATAATTTTATATGATTTTAGATCTTCATAGATGTACTGGATTAGCTTACACATTCTATGAATAATAACATGAGTCATACAAAACTCTCTCCTCTTATGAAAGGGAATGTTGGAGACAAAGCTTTTAGGTGATAATAGTTTCCAACCATTAATGTATATTTTGATCCCATAATCTAATTAAAATGGATTAAATCCATTGTGAAGATAGTATCTTTACTATACAATTATTAATAGAAGAAATTAGTGTTAGATATTTTTCAAAAGAATATAGTAGTCGATCAATAGTGGAAACTACTAAAAAAACATGAAGTCTGCAAAGGGTATTGATTCCATGGAATTTGAATAATTTAAAAAATATTTTCCCCAAACACTATATCATAAAATGGAGATGGATTTCATCATAATTAAATAAAAGGAAGATATGTTTATCATGGTTTATGAGTAAAGGATCACTTATCTACATGACATGCTTATTGTTTTTTCATTAACACTGAATATAAGTTTAAATTATTATTTAGTGGATTAAATACATGTATATAAAAATGATTTTGGAATTAAATATATATATAATTATTAATATATTGTTCCTTGTAACTTCAATGTCGAGATATAGATTGTATACTCTTACTGGTATCAAGGTAGTGAAGATAAAAAGTATAAAAAACAGTTTTCTTTGGGAGGATCAATATATAGATCACATGAAGTAAATAATACTGAAAACCCCATGTGTCTATTTTTATGAAAAGGAAACCCAAAAAATATTTGATGGGAACTAGAATATGGTTCATGATTTGAAAATAGAATACTTATGATAATCAAAGTTAGACAAAGATGAATAAAAACATGAATGTGATGTATGAAAATAAGGTTCAGATCAACACTCATCCTATGCTGAAACATTTTAAATGCATGGAATACAAATATTATGAAATCCAATTTCCTATTCCATAAGTTTTAGAGCTGATTAATGACAAATACCTCCATAAACATGAGAGAAAGGAATGAAATATTCTTTTCCCTACTACTGAGGTCGAACCCAACAAGGATATGGTGATAGGTATGTTAGATGTTAATTAATGAATAGAGACCACACTTTTAGATTATATGTCTATGAAATTTTCATATATTTAATGTTTATTAGAAATATTTAGACAATCCCTAAAAAAATGGGGGTTGAGCTATCTATGAGAATATAAAATTGATAAATTGTTATATATAAATTGGATAACTCCAACAAAGTCAATATGTTTGTACTAAATATTCTATAAAATATTGAATTACTTCATTTAGTGGTTTTTTATTAATTGATAGGAATTTATTGGATATAATTATATCAATACAATATAAATACAATATCAATTGTTAGGATAGGTAAACTAATATTCAAATCAAAAGTCATCCTCCAATTCTGTACAAGTCTAAGTTTGAGGATGAATATCCATAGTAATATTATATTAAAGAAAGGGTGTTGATTCATTATGATTAAGTATATCTATAAAAAATTATTGAGTCAAAGGAGATATTATTCTAGACGACATTACCATTTCAAGGGATTACATTGATGTATTCCTCGAAGAGTTTAGTATTCATCCTTATAACCAAGTGGTTGTGTTAACAATACAAACTATACCTAGATATCTACGCATATTCAAGTTTCATTAGAGAATAACCATTATTGAGTTTTAAGAACTAAAAAAATTAGATACTAGAGAATTAAAAAAGGATTTTATATATTAAATTGATTCACTATGGGATGTCTTAGACCTCTTCGTCAAGAAGAAGGATTGGTTAATTAACTTTTGTATAGATTTTTATTAACTCAAAAAACTCATGATAAAGAAAAATTATCACAAATTAAGGATATATGACTTGTTTGGTCAACTATTTGAGGCCCATTGTTTCTCTATGTTCGACATTCATTGAATATATAAACTATTAATGGGGTTGAAGGAAACTTTCCACAAAACATCGATTAAAACAAGCTATGGACAATACAAGTTCATATATGATCCCATATAACTCACTAATAGTTATGATATATTTATGGGAATGATAAAAATATTATTCAAATATTGCCTCTATTTTTTTAGTCTTTATAGTTAATATACTGACACAATCCAAAAGCAATGAGGAAAATGGGAAGCATTTGAAATAAATGTTAAATGCTATTAAAAAAAGAATCTATCTATAATGTATATCAATTGTTTATTTGGAAAAAAGGAGTATCATTATTAGATCATGTTATCAAAATAATGGTGATACTAGTGGACTATTATATGATAAAAGAAATTGAGGGATTTTATACAACAACATCTATAACAGAGATCCATAGTTTCCTTGGAATACATGGGTGTTACCAATTATTTCTGAGAAGCTTATTAGGATTAAAAACAGTATAATCTGGATAACATGTAAATGAGTAATGTTTCTTAGACTAGTGAATATGAATAGTGATTTAAAGAATAAAAATATAGATCTATCAATACATCAATCCTCATGCTACCCTCTAGTGGGGAACTATTCATAATACATAATGATTTTCTAAACAACATATTTGGTTTTGATGTAATAATAAATGAAAAAGTGAAGCCTATTCATCCTAGAAGAATAATTTTCATGAGAATGACGATAAAACAACTAAAATGGACTTCATTATGGTGATATATCATTGAAATACTAGTGGAATTATTTCTTTGGGTATAAGATTGAAATATATATGAACCATAAGACTATAAAATATATATTCTCATAGAAGGAGAATAATACGAAATAGTGATGATGGTTAAAGAATTTAAATATCATTGACTACTCAATATATTACTATTCATAGAAAAAATAAAAGTGAAAGATTATCTATGTAGAATAAAAATGATAACATTATCAGTGATGAGAATTGATAAGGATAGAATCAACTTAGGAATTAAGGTGATGGAAATGTAACCCATAAAAGAAGGAACATCACCATTCCTTTCTCATATGATTGATCTACCATCCCATATAGAATATATTGTAGAAACTCAAATAGTTGGTGTGGAAATGAAATAGAAGGTGAAAACTATAAGAAAATGGAAATCTTAAAATATTAAAATTGATGAAGAACACATTGTAAGCTTTTGGTCATGAATATGATTACCATAAAATATAGAGATAAAGAATGAGTAATTTAATGATACACATTGATTGACATTCTCCATATATGAAGGGAGTATGAGGATGTATTGAGATCTCCGTGACTACTATTGGTGATAAAATACAAAGAATGAGATTATGGACTGTAGATCAAAATTAAGTGTATGTTTGCAAGTGAATGATAAAAGGAAAATGTCAAAGGGGATTTTATAGACATTATATATACCTATATTGAAATTGGAAAAAATAAACATGGACTTCTCCACTAGACTTACAAAGACATCCATAAGAAATAATGATATATGGGTTATGGTTTATCACCTTACGAAGATTTTTCAATTTATTAAAATTGTAGATTACATCTCACATGATCAAATTTCTAGGATATACATTATATAAGTAGTGATTCAACATGGAATACCACTACAGATTATATTTGATTGAGATCCAAGATTTACCTCAATGTTCTTGAAAAGTCTCCAATATACTATAAACAATATATTGAACTTTATTGTGAAATATCATTACCATAATAATGAAAAATATTAGTGGAATTTGTAGAGAGATGAAGACAAATTGATATTATCCTCAATGGGATTCAAAGAAGGATGTGATGAAGATCATCATATGTTTGGGTATTAGACAAAAATAGATTTCATTAAAGAATCCAAATGGATTCATAAGAATACATTTATTGGATGAGATTTAAAACTCCTATATGTTGGGATGATATTAGTGAAATCATGTTTTTATGACTTTGTATAGTTGAGGAAATGATAGAAAAGGTCAATACCATTTAACAATAAATCAAGGATTCTCAGAGTCTATAGAAGAGCTACACTAAAAATATTTGATGTGTCATAGTGTTTTAGGTTCAGTATAATGTTTTTCTTCATATATATATCATCAAAATAGATTAATGATATTTGGGAATAAGGGAATTGAAATTCCTATGTACATCACCCCTATGAAATTCTCGATCACATTGGAGCTGCGACTTATCAACTGACACACACACACCTACCCAATCACAAGTAAAAAATTTATTTCATGTGTCCCACTTGAGGAAATACATACCATATCCCTCACATTTACGGAATTTAAATGGGGTAAAATTAGAGAACGAAATACCTTATGAGATGTAGCCAATGATGATCTTTGACTAGATAGATAATGTTATACAGAATAAGATAACTCCCTTAGTCAAGGTAAAATGGTGAAACCATAAATATGATGATGCAAAATGAGAACCATGGGAATCCATGAACCATAAGTAACCTAGCCTATTTTAAATATATTATGTAACAAAAAATCTCAAGGATAACATTTATTAAGGGGAAGGGTGAAGGGAACACCCTAATATTTTAAAATAACACTACAGTAGATATAATATACAAAATGAAACACAAATTCTTAAAAATACAATAAATATTTGTATAGTAATAACCTATCCATTAAATTGGTAGGTATTAATATGATTAAAAAATTATGAAATATATAAATATAAATTTATAACATAATAAGAAATTATTGATTAATTCCTAGGAAATATGAACATAATATTTCGTGAAGTAATTTTATTTTTCAGGTAATATTTGTTCATAAATATTTAGTTTATTAATCTTTTGGAATTAATATTATAATTTCTTTTTTATACTTTTTTAAATTTTATTTAAATGGTATTTTTTTTAAAATCATCATATCCAAATTTAATTATGGTGAAATTTTGATATTTTCAAGAAATGTGTATTTTAAACTAATAGTGAAAATTTTATATTTAATAATAATTTTAAATTATGTTAAATTATTTAAAAAGTAATGTTATATTTTGGAGTATTTTTAAAATTTATTTATTTAATTTTTATTAAAAAAAACCAATTATAGTCTTTTTAATGAATTTTATATTTGGATTTGGTATGAAAATATTTTTATATTTAGAGTGCATTTTTTCTAAAAAAATAATTTTCATTATATGACGAATTTTAATTGTAATATAATTTCATGAAGTTCAATAAATTGTTTCATGGAAAATGTATTTTGTATATAGAATAAGGAGATCTCAATTTTGTAAATAGTTCTTTTTTTTCATTTTGAATGGTAACCGTATTAAATATTTATCACCATAGTAAGGTTAAATCATGTAATTAAGGTCACAAAACTATTATAATGAGCAAACAAATTTCCATAACACATGAATTTATCCCATTTTATGTGTTTAGTTTGAACTTGTCCATAAATGTTTCGAATATATGGAATCTTGGTTCCATATGTCTTTGATTTTGTATATTATGATATTTTAGGAAATGAAAAGACCAAAATTTCATTCACTTTGATTTATTATCTTTAAATTTTTGAAATATAGATTTAGAGAGGATATTTATTTATATAAAATAGTTATTTCGAAGATAATTTTTTTATCAAGGTAATTTACTTATAAATATTAGGGGTGAAATTATTACATTAAATAATTATGAAACATCAGGAGAGTGTTTATTCGATTAATAGAAAATTAAAATTAATGATTTAAATAGTGTTAAAAGTAATATAATTTGAATGAATTTTTATATTATATGAATTATTATGATAACTATAAAATATTCTATAGGTTTTGGTTTATTATATTTTAAATCCATTGGGTTCATGTTTTTCATTGTCCAATTTAATGAATATCTTGATAAATGACATTAACATTATTACATAATAAATAAATATTTATTTAATTATTTATAATTATGAAAATTCATATAATATGAAAATTAATTTTTATACATATTAAAATATCAAATATGGTTCCTTTATGGTCTAATTATAATTTTATTGTATCTATATTGATTGTCAAATAGTAAAAACCATTGTTACAACAATAATTGTTTGAATGGTTAAGGTGGATTAATAGGGAGATATAAGGGTAAAAATCTAATATTAAATTCAAAAAATATTATTAGATGGTATGATTTATAATATTAATAAAAATATATTATATTAATATTTTTTAGAGCCTATTTTACATGAAAATTAATTTTCATGAATTTAATATTTTATGTAATTCCCAGATTGCCCCTCCCATCACTTATAAAAGGGAACCTACTCTACTCTTATCCTCACACTTAATAAGAATATTACTCATTTAAAGACTTTATTGAATACCTTCCTAGTATCCCTATCAACTTTTTTGAGGAATTATTTTGGGATGATTACCACCATATAGGGTTAATGGTGTAAATAGATGAAAAATGTCAGAATAAGAGGTATACTCATGAATAAGATGTTTTAGACTTATTTCTTATTAGGCCTTCAAAAAAATTATTTAGACATTAAAATAAAATTAAAAGAATATATTGAATATATATATATATATATGTTAATTTCATTTACTACATCTATCTCACCTTCCATAAAATTGGAATCAAGTCATCATTTATGTGCACCGAAAACCGCTGCCTCACAAACTGGTTTAATTCGTTTTCCATTACAAACACTCACAAATTGTTGTAATGATGGAATTAAAAAATATATAGGTTATGTATGGTATTATAAGTATTTTATAATTGATAAGTTTTATTTAACTTTATTTCATTCCATCTATATAAAATGGAAACATCGTTCATATATACACATGAACTACTATCTCTAAGAATAGTGAAATTTATTTTTTATCCCAGATTTATATGGGTAAAACTATATATATATATATATATATTTGTGTGTGTGTGTTTGTAATGAATATATATATATATATATATATATATATATTACTGATAAAATGGTTATAATTATATAGCTGGAGGCATAATGATCAATTTATAATGACTGAGACTACAAAACCAAAATTTGAAAAAATGAAGCATTATATATTCCCTAGAGATCAGATCAAATTTATTATTTAAGAAATATCCATTGGTTATGATATGAGGAATGATTACGAATCCCATTTCTTCCAATATGGGTTTCTTTATTTTTTCTCCATATGATTGATTTCCTCTTATTTCCAAAATATGCATGTGAATGTTGTGATGGGTGTGCCTAGATAGTACTCCAATGAATCAGGTAATGTTGTTAACTGATGAGAAATTATGTGTTGGATTAGGGAGTAAAAATAATCAACTCTCAGACAATGTTCACCATGTTATGTTGTTTTCACATTCATCCTTTACTAATTGTTATAAAATGATTTGTTCTTTTTATAAATATCCTATGTTTCCATGATCATAGGATACCTTGTTTTTTATGTTATTATGACATGCGACCACTCATGAGCCTTCTCTTTTATGATATCAGGTTACACCATTAACTCACACATTATGAATCCTTGTCATGTTTTTTAACTTACTGGTATTTTTATCTCATACCTACTACCTATTTCTTACTTAGGTTATCCAATATAGTTTTAAGATGTAAAATGGATTTAGGAGATCATTATAGAGATTAAAATAATGTTACTTTAATTACATGTTATTGTTTTATATACCTAATTTTGAAAATACACTAGTCCTTTCACATATTTTTATTGTATTTAATGGTTATTTATCTAATAAATAATATTATAAAATGTGTAAAAAATGTTGGGTCAGCAAATTAATTATGAGGGTTTCTTGAAAAATGCTGAATCATTTACTTGAAAACATACATTTTACCCAAAAAACACATAAGAAAATTTAAATAATAAGTTAATATTCTTACCTTATAAAATCAAAATGTCTTTATAAATAACAATTTTTAAGAACATAATAATCATGTAGTTACCTTTGAATATTATATTACTATAACTATTAAAATATATCGTACAATAACCCTTTAAAATGGGAGAAAAAACTAGTTATTTACATTATATATTCCCCATCAATCAAATCATTACCCAATGTATTGTAGGGGTATATTTAAACCAACAATCATTATAAGAAATTTGAAAGAACCATAACACGAATTAAACATATAAAATCATTTATTCACATCACTAAACCTGTAATAATTTTCAATTTAGGCAATAAGTAAAATAATTTTTAGATTTCTCATACAATGAGAATAAATAACCATTTCTCATGAAGTTGTTTTAAAAACGATTAATTCTCATTGCATTGATAATTTTATAATAATATAAAACCCATATATAATTATATATTAACATATAAAATGAATAAAAAATATAATTTCAAGGAAATATGGTGATGTGGTGAATGTTAAAAAAAATTTATATATATTTAAAAATAATGTTAAAAAATAATACGTACATAATATGTTGAAAGTTTTAATTTCAAAAAATTTAATATACAGTAAAAATTAGATTAAAATGAAATTTAACACTAAATTAATTATATGTGAAAACAATATATACACTTTTAAAATAACTTATACATGGAATTGAAGTAGTTTAGTTCGTTCAAAATAGAATTTCAATGAAAAATACATTACCTTGAGTAATGACTTTACGAATTTTACATTCTAGAATCATAAAATTATATTTATTTTTAAATTTATTAAGAACCATTTTAGTTTTAATTTAAATATAATTTTCTTTTTTTATTTAATATCATATTCTATTTAGTTAGTAGATTTTTTAATTCCAGGACATATTGTTTCTGCTCATTCGGTCAAAAAAACATTGGTGTGATGACCATGATAAAAGGGGTCATATTCCGGCGATTTTTAGAATATTAATATTGTTCTAATTATCATTTTTATATATTTAATATTATTTTAAAATGATCTATGTAAGGTTGTGATAAAAAAAATGAGAAACATCTTATTTAGATGCAATAGTCTCACATACGCTTCTATAGCGTATTCATTTTTCGAATGGATGAAATGGAAATTTAGTTGATAAAGGATTAAAATTAAATTATCAAAAAAATATTATAAATATCAAATTTATTCATTAAATATATAATGATGGCTTTCCATGGAAGGAAATTATTAAAAAATAATTACATCGAATCGTGGAGGTGGTAGTTTACACGTAAGAACAAGCAACGTTTTCAATTACCAGATGATACAAATTATGTAGAAAGTTGTTTTTACATCAACAAAGTAAAATTTTAGTATATTAAATATAGGGATGTAATTTTATTAGGATTTAAAAAATATATTCGAATTTGGTAGATGAATAAATTAGATTGAGTGAATTTGGAAAGGTCCTATACCATTATAATGGATATCTTCTTCTATCTTACAGTGCAAGGCCTCTATGATTGGTTATTTTGTGTGTAAAGGACCTCTAATACATGAGTATGATATTTAGGGAAAGATTTTGGATTAAATATATAAATTTAGGGTTCCCAATGTGTGTGGAGAAGTGATGAGTGAAGGTTCACTTTTATAAGTGAGAGGGGTGACACCCTTGTAAATATTAAGAATATTTATATAAAATAAATTACATTATCATGGATTGTTCCTCCAAATAAAAAGAAATTATAAAAAATGGAATCCATTTTATTATATTAAATTTCCATAGTTTCAAATATAAATTTTAAAACATGTATGTGTAATGCAACTCGAAATAGTTTAAAGAAAAATTCCCATTGTAAGACTTAAAATTATTTTACACCAATATTATTTATAATTTTTATTAACATAGAATTAATGGGATTGTATTTATTAAAACCATATGTATTTCATTTTATCAAGACAAATAAAAATGTAAACTAACCTTTGGAATACTTGATTAATATTTATGAAACAAAAATAATTTTTATTTGAATAAATACATTATTTAGTTTTGGAAATGTCCAACATAGATTTCTAATTACAAATTCATATTTTAAAAAGAACTATATTTACTATTATATATATATTTTTAAATAAAATATTTTTCAAAAATGATCATGTTATTATTATATCATAATAAATTAATAACAGAGAAAATATTTGTAAAATCAATATTTTTCACTATTTACCAAAAAAATGAGATACTTCAAAAAAACAAAAATTTTATCTCAATACTATTTTTACATAAATATCTCAATAATAAATTAAATTTTAATAATTTATAATTAAATTTTTACAAATTTAACTTTTAAATAAAACCATGTATTACGAGGAAAAATAATAAACCTAAATAAATAAATTCCATCTTCACTGAAAAAGATATATAATATTATTCATAAAATATGGATGAATATGAATCCCAAAATATAATACTTAGAAATTATAAAATTTATTTATTTCCTGAATTAACCAATTTATCAAAATTAAGGCCTATGCCTTTAAATATTTTCTTACTAGATGATTCTATATATCTCAACTGTGAATAATATTCTAACCAGAGAATGATCTTAGTACAATAATAAACCTCCCTAACTAGATCAAAATACTTACCTTGTAACGACCCAATGTGTTCCAATGGAAATTCCCTTCTTATATTTATGTCGTAAAATAACATAAAAACACAACATAATAAACAACTAAGTGATAAGTGACCATTAAACATAAGTTTGTCACTCCTATGTTTGGAATTTCAAAAATCCGACATACACGGTTATGTTCAAGATGATTTTTAGAGTCTAATGAAACAAAAATAAATTTTGGTGTATACTTACATACCCTTATTAATAGTATTATGGCCCTTATGAATATTAAATCATCCAACATAAGAGTAACATTACCTATGAATAATTAAATAAAATTTAGAAATCTTTGAAAGTGACAATTTGACCTTAGTAAATGTTTTGGTATTTTGTAAGTCATAAATAATTAATTATCTTTAATTAATTAATTTAAAAGAATATTTATTTCTCTAAAATTTATTCATAGATTATTTAATCAAGGTCTTATAGTTTTAGATAATTTTATAAGACCCTGTGTAATTTTTGAAAGCACTATAAAATATTTTTTTTCTTTTCAAAACTGTTTTCTTAAGTAAATTATGATTTTAATTAAATATTAAATTAATAATATTTAGAAAATTATTTTTTAAAAATGTACATCATTTTTGGATTCTACATGTCGAGAAATGGTTGGGGTAATGTTTTGGGTTTTTTCTGAAATACTTCAATTTTCGGGTGAATAGTAAAAAATACAGTTTTTTCGCCTAATCAATGTATACTAAATTGCATCATTAATGATGTAATGATGACATAAATATTATAGAACTTTGTTTTGGCCAAATTATATTAAATCCCATAAATGGTAACTTAAAATTCAATAAATCCAATTCTCCAACCTAAAAAGAACTTTCCAAAGCCTAAAGTCAAAAGGTGATTTCTTAAAGTGTCTTTTTCTCTTTCTTTCACTTTCCTTTTAATAAATTAATGAATTAGAATTATAAAGAAGATTAAAGTCTAAAAAAAATATATTTTATTAATATATGATTTAAGATGTCAAAAAACTACTATTAAAAGTCTAACTCTTGAAATATTATTTTATTTAATATTTTTTTACCAAAAACACCTCCCTCCTCATGTATAAATAATCTCTCCCCCTCCTCTTGCCAAACCGCACCTCTAAAACTTCATGAATTATCTAGGTTGTGCCCAATAATCTCCCCTATCCCCTACCCCACGTCCAATAGCTTCTGGTCTCATCAAAAGACCAATCTTAGGTCCTTAAGGAGGTTCTCAAGTGAAGGATTCAAGAGGTAATTTCCCTCCCTCTTCTCCTTAAATTTCCTTTCAAATTCAAGTTCCTTTCTTGAACTCTCCCCACATATATTCATCCACTTTGTTTTGTAACTACATTAGTATACATATACTGTAATTTTATGATTCTAATGGGATATTATGTCACCCCACACCCTTTCCCCCTTACTTTTATTTTATTAAAGAGAACGTTGTTCGTGAGGTGTTAATTTATCACCTTCAAAAAATGACATGCTCTCTTCTTCCATTTCTACCTTCAGATATGGTCTTGAAATCATTTTTTGGTGGAACCGGAATATTTTATTTGTATTATGTTCTATTAAAAGTTCTGTAAATAACCTATGGCCATATTACTAATTGATAAGATAAAACAAGTTCGTTGTGATCCAAAAACCGCTCAAATTAACCCAAATAATCAACATTTAATTCTTAGCTAATAATTCATACACATGGATCTAATTTGATCATTCAAACTCCTGTAATATCATTAATAACATGTAATATTAGTTCTGGATGTTTACCCATGTTCTACCCAAACATCAATTTAAGAATACAAGTGAACCACCAAAGAAAAACCATAAAAACGAACATCCCCGAAAAATGTTTTTAAACTCTATAAGTCATCCAAAGGAACTTGATATGAAGTAATGAAACCAGAATTAACCCTATTAATGTACACATTGTTCTGGATTTCTAATTAATCAATATAATTTCATTATACATGACATTAATGCGAATGAATCATTCAGGTACAAGGTAAGGGGAAATTATCAAACCCAACTTTCATCCTTCGGGTTCTACCTCTTTCACTTCATTTTTGACATGGTCACTCATTAAAGATAATTATTTAATCAATAAAATTACTTTTATGGGATATACATGTTATCACTGGTTTTTATGTCCAAAAAAATGTTTTCCAAAAGAAATCTTATTTTAATATAGCCCCTTTTACTTCTAACTCAAAGTGGACAGTTCTTGTAACATGTGTGTTATTCCCTATTTCTTTTGGGAACCCAAAGCTTATGAATGTGTTATTATGAGATGGAACCCATTACTATTCATGGGTTCATTATGTTTATTTATGTTATATGTTTATTGTGTAATTCATGATAAATGATAATGTTATGATGTGACGGGTGAGCCCGGAAATATATTGTGCATTATGAATGTTTAAATGTAACGGGTGCGCCTGGAATTATATAGCACTCCAATGCATTGGGTAAAGTGATTAATCTCATCAGTAAATGTGAAATTATTTGTGAACAATATTCTAGCTTGGTTTACAAGTATGTGTGGTAGTTAACAACTAATCCATGATGTTTCATTTTTATACTTTGCCTCATTTGAAGTCTTTTATTTAATCTCCTCTCATGTTCATGATCTTTTGCCTATGTTATGATTATGCTCACCCCATGCAATATTGTTCTTATCTATCCTCTTACTGGGATTTTAGCTCACCCATTTTGATGTATATCCTTAGGTGTCTATATGTACTAAGGAGAGGACAAGTTCCAATAAGAAGCTAGAGAAGAAGAAATTAAATAAATGTTTATGCTTGATGTTGTATTTGTTATGTGTGGTCCTGGTGTTCCCAAGACACTAAACCTATGGATCCTCTATGTGTAATAATATTATGTAGTTTATCTTTTAAATGATGTAATAGTAATGTAAGAAAAGTCTGGGTTTCTATAGTTGGTATCAGAGTCAAGGTTTAGTTAATTTGGGAAATAGGATTAGTGAACCCTAGAGGAATCCTATAGCATGAGACTAAGTACAAATATGCACCTATGGATCCCATATGTTATGTTTTTGGTATAAATTGTATATATTAATAAGTTATTCATGACTTTTCTACTTATGTTTTGTTCTAACCTTTTCTATTTTAGAAAATGGTGGGAACCAGAAGAAATCAGGCCAACAACTCATTCGAGGACCAATGTAATGATTGCCTGAATGACATCCCCAATGATTTGGGCGGTGGAGTTCAAAACTTCATGGATATTCTTACCCAATTATCTCAGGTTATGAACAATAACCATAATAATGGGGAACATCCTACTTCACCAAAGAGGGATAAACTGGCTATTGAATTTTTTATGCGGCAACGACCACTGACGTTTTGCGGATCTTCCGATCCACTAGTTGCGGAACAGTGGGTCAACTCCATGGAGAAGATCTTTTCTGTGCCTCGCTGTTTTGAGATGGAGAAGGTTACTCTAGCCATTTATCTTCTAGATGGAGAAGTTGATCAATGTTGGGATTTGATTAAGAACACCAATCCAAGGGAGAAAATTTAAGATATGGAATGGGAAGACTTTAAGATAATGTTTCTTAATAAGTATTTCCAACGAACTCTTCACACGAAGATGGAGTGAGAATTTATAGAGCTAAATAAAAAAAGAATGAGAATATGTCACAACCTATGAAGCAAATTTCACAAGGCTTTCAAGGTACGCTTCAGGTTTTGTTAGAAACAATGATAGGAAAATTGATAGATTCTTTAGTGGATTAAAACCACACCTTCGAAAGGCTATTGCAATTCGAGAATTTGGGAGTTATGAAAAAGTTTTTCGGTGTGATCTCAAAGTGGAGATGGAGTTTGGAGATTGGTCCCATGGCTATGGTGATAAGAAGAGAAATATGGAGTTTCAAGTAGGTAGATCTAATGAAAAATGAGGGATGAAAAATCAAAGAACCACATGCCAAAAATGAGGGAAGTTTCACCATGGGAACTACTTCAAAGGGACGGGGAAATGATTTAAGTGTGGGAAAGGACACCATGATCAAGAGTGTCGAAAAGGCATGAAAAGGAAGGAGAATGTAGCCAATGAAATGATAGAACCACTCATGGTTCAATGCTACAACTATAAGGCGATAAGGCACTATACAAATCAGTGCACTAAACCTAGAGCTCTCAAGGGTAATCAACGTCAGTAGCCACCAAAGCCAAAGGAACAAGGGAAGGCTTATGCTGTCACTACTGCAGAGATGGAGCATGATAATGAAGTCGTACAAGGTACAATTCATATTCAATCAAGAATGGAAAAATACTAATTTGATCCTGGTTCTACGCATTCCTTTATATCTTGAAAGTTTACTAGAACTATAGAATCAAAGACCTGAAACCTTGAAGTAGAGATATCTGTAAAAACACCAAGTGGTGCAATCATAGCAATCCAAGTGTTTGACTCTTCTCTTATTGATATATGTGGGAAGATTCTTCTAGAAAATCTCATAATACTTCCCTTGGTGGAATTCGACTCTATAATGGGAATGGGATGGCTCTCTTTATATAGAGCACATATCAACTGTCAGGAAAAGTAAATACCTTTTCATATTCCAAACCATCCCATGCTCATCTATATATGCAAGGAAGATCATTAATCTCCTTTAAAAAATCCTTCAATGGTGTGGGTGTTGATTCCCTATGAAGAAGCATACCTCGCCCAAATGGTTGAGTTAAAGGAAAGTTCTAACCATGAGAAAATTCCCATCATGAGGGAATACGACGATGTATTTCCTGAAGAGTTACCCGGAATTCCCCCGGACCGTGAGGTAGAGTTCTCAATTGAACTCATACCCGGAGCTACTCTTATCTCGAAGTTCCCCCATAAGATGGATCCTATCGAACTGGAGGAGTTAAAGAAACAGTTTCTAGCGCATCCAAAAAAGGGTTCATACACCCTAGTGTATCACCATGTGATGCACCAGTGCTCTTTTTGAAGAAGAAGGATAGAACAATGTGGCTGTGTATCGATTATCGAGAACTCAACAAGATCACCATAAAGAACAAGTATCCTCTCCCAATGATTGATGACTTGTTCAACAAGTTAAGAGGATATCAATACTTCTTGAAGGTGGATCTTTGTTCTGGATATCATCGAGTAAAGGTGAAGAAGGAATATATTTATAAAACTGCCTTCCGTACAAGGTATGGACACTATGAGTTTTTGGTGATTCCCTTTGGACATACTAATGCCCCTGCAATCTTCATGGATTTGATGAATAGAGTCTTTAGACATTACCTCGACAAATTTTTGGTAGTGTTTATCGATGATATTCTCATCTACTCCAAGATCAAGGAGGAACATGAAGAACATCTAAGACTTGTGTTGGAAACATTAAGAAAGGAGAAGTCGTACGCCAAGTTCAGAAAGTGTGACTTTTGGATGAATCAAGTCACGTTCTTGGGACATGTGATTACAAGTGAGGGAATTTTTGAGGATCCTTCAAAGACAAAGGTGATTGAGGAATGGCCTAGGCCCTCTAGTGTCTCAAAAATCCATAGTTTTCTTGGATTTTCTGGGTACTACCGACGTTTTGTGAGAAACATCTCACGATTGTCAAGCCCGCTAACTAAGTTAAAAAGGAATGGGATAAAGTATGTCTAGATGGAAGAATGTGAGGGATGCTTCATGGAGCTAAAGAGAAGGCTGATCACTACACCTGTACTAACACTACCGAAAAGTGGAGAAAGTTTTGTGATATACCGTGATGCTTCAAAGAAAGGCTTGGGTTGTGTACTCATGAAAAATGATAATGTTATAGCCTACGCCTCACGACAGTTGAAGATCCATGAGTAGAACTACCCGACACATGATCTAGAGCTGGCAGCTGTGATTTTTTCCTTGAAAATCTGGCGGTACTACCATGATGGTGAGAAGTGTGACTTATACACCGACTACAAGAGGCTGAATTATATACTCACACAAAAGGATCTCAACATGCATCAAAGGAGATGGTTTGAGCTAATCATGGATTACGATTTCTCTATTTATTATCATCCTGGAAATGCGAAAAAGGTAGCTGATTCTCTAAGCAGAAAAGAACCTGCTACTCTATCCATGTTGCCGATTGAGAAAGACCCTATCATCATGGATGTGCAAAGGATGGATTTGGGAATCGTAAGGGTAGGGGATACATCCTACCTTGCCCAAATTATTGTGCAACCATCCATCCAAGATAAGATTAAGGAATAAGAAAGGGATGATATGGAGATACCAAAGTGGGTGAATACAGTAAAGGAAGGGAAGCTGCGAGAGTTCCATATCGACGATGAGGTTGTGATTCAGTTTGGAATGCGGCTTTGTGTGCCTTCATCACCTGGGATAAAGAAGGAGCTATTGTATAATTCACATAGCTCAACTTTCTCTATCCATCCTAGGAGTACCAAGATGTACCGTGATCTCCGGGAACACTTCTGGTGGGATAACATGAATAAGGAGATTGCATAATATATATCAAGGTGCTTGGTATGTTAGCAAGTTAAATCTGAGCGACAAAATTACAAGGGTATGATGAAACCATTGCCTATACCCATGTGGAAATGGGAAACTGTTACTATGGACATTGTCACGGATCTCCTAAAGACGTCAAAGGGAAATAATGCGATATGGGTTGTTGTTGATCGACTCACCAACACTTTCCATTTTATCGCAATTCGGGAAGATCTCTTGCTTGATCAACTTGAAAAGATATATGTGAAGGAAGTGGTGAGACTGCACGGTGTTCCACTCTCAATTGTCTCTGACCGTGATCAAAGGTTCACATATAAGTTCTGGAGAAGCCTTCAACATGCTTTGAGTACTGAATTAAATTTCAGCACAGCTTATCACCCCCAAACTGATGGCTAGTCTGAAAGGACTATTCAGACACTTGAAGATATGCTTAGAGCCTACTATCTTAAATTCAAAGGTGGTTGGGATCAGAATCTCCCATTGGTTGAGTTCTCATACAACAATAGCTTCCACTCAAGTACTCAGATGACTCCACATGAAGCTCTGTATGGAAAGCGATGTAGAACTCCAACCTGTTGGGATGAAGTTGGAGAAAGAAAGATACTTGGGCCTGATCTTGTTCAAGAGATGACAGAGAAGGTTCATTTAATCCAGAAACACATCAAAGATTCTCAAAGTCAGCAAAAGAGCTATTCTGACAACCGTCGAAGGGACTTGGAGTTCGACGTTGAAGATAAAGTCTTCCTTCGAATATCTCCATGGAAGAGAGTCATGGGACTCGGGAAGAAAGGGAAGCTAAGACCTAGGTATATTGGCCCCTTTGAGATCCTTGACCACATAGGAGCCGTGGCCTATCGTCTAGAACTTCCACCGAATATGGATCAAGTTCATGATGTGTTTCATGTATCACTACAGAGGAAGTACCTACCGGACCCCCCACATGTACTAAACTCCTAGGTGGTATAGCTGGAAGCTGATCTCTCCTAGGAGGAGCATCCATTAAAGATTTTGGACCGAGGTGATAAGGTTCTACGCAACAAGACATCTCATCTTGTCAAAGTGTTGTGGAGGAACCATAGGTTTGAGGAAGCAACTTGGGAACTATAAGAAGCAATGAAGGAGAAGTACCGTCACCTGTTTGTGTAAAGTGAAATTTCGGGGGCGAAATTTCTTAAGGGGGGAAGAATGTAACGACCCAATGTTTTCCAATGGAAATTCCCTTCTTATATTTTTGTCATAAAATAACATGAAAACACAACATAATAAACAACTAAGTGATAAGTGACCTTTAAACATAAGTTCATCACTCTTATGTTTGGAATTTCGAAAATACGACATACACGGTTGTGTTCAAGATGATTTTTGGAGTATAATGAAACAAAAATAATTTTTGGTGAATAGTTACATACCCTTATGAATATTAATATGACCCTTATGAATAGTAAAACCCCCAACATAAGAGTAACATTAACTATGAATAATTAAATAAAATTTAGACATATTTAAAAGTGACAATTTGACCTTAGTAAATGTTTTGGTATTTTGTAAGTCATAAATAATTAATTATAAATAATTAATTAATTTAAAAGAATATATATTTCCCTAAAATGTATTCATAAATTATTTAATCAATGTCTTATAGTTTAAGATAATTTTATAAGACCCTGCGTAATTTTTTTAAAGCACTATATAATCATTTTTGACTTTTAAAAACTGTTTTTAAGTAAATTATGAATTTAATTAAATATTAAATTAATAATATTTAGGAAATTATTTTTGAAAAATGGACATTATTTTTTGGATTCTACACGTTGAAAAATGATAGGGGTAAATTTTTGGGTTTTTTCTGAAACACTTCAATTTTCGTGTTAATAGTAAAAACATGCAGTTTTTCGCATAATCGATGTATACTAAGTTGCATCATTAATGATGTAATGATGACATAAACATTATATATCTTTAGATTCGGCCAAATTATTTTAAATCACACAAATGGTTCCTTAAAATTCAATAAATCCAATTCTCAATCCTAAAAAGATCATTCCAAAGCCTAAAGTCAAAAGGTGATTTCTTAAAGTGTCTTTTTCTCTTTCTTTCACTTTCCTTTTAATAAATTAATGAATTAGAATTATGAAGAATAATTAAAGCCTAAAATGAATTATATTATATTAATATATGATTTATGATGTCAAAAAACTACTATTACAAGTCTAACCTATGATATATTATTTTATTTAACATTTTATACCGAAAACACCTCCCTCCTCATGTATAAATAAGCCCTCCCCCTCCTCTTGCCAAAACACATCTCTCAAGCTACAATAATTGCCTAATATCTGCCCAATCATCTCCCCTATCCCCTCCCCCACGTCCAAGAGCTTATGGTCTCATCAAAATACCATGCTTAGGCCCTTAAGGAGGTTCTCAAGTGAAGGATTCAAGAGGTAATTTCCCTCCCTTTTCTCCTTTAATTTCCTTTCAAGTTCAAGTTCATTTCTTGATCTCTCCCAACCTATATTCATAAAAAAAATTTGTAACTACATTATTATACATATACTATCATTTTATGATTCTAATGTAATATTATACCCCCCCACATCCTTTCCCTCTTCATTTTATTTTATTAAAGAGAACGTTGTTCATGAGGTGTTGATTTATCACCTTAAAAAACGACATGCTCTCTTCTTCCATTTCTACCTTCAGATCTGGTCATGAAACCCTTTTTATTTTGGAACCAGAATATTTTTTATGTATTATGTTCTATATAAAGTTCTGGAAAAAACCTATGCCCATATTACTAAGTGATAAGATAAAACAAGTTTGTTGTGATCCAAAAACAGCTCAAATTAACCCAAATAATCATAATTTAATTATTAGATAACGATTCATCCACATGGATCTAATTTGATCATTAAAACTCCAATAATATCATGAATAACATTTAATATCAGTCCAGGATGTTTACCCATGTTCTACCCAAACATAAATTTAATAATACAAGTGAACCACCCAAGAAAAACCATAAAAATGAACATCCCCGAACAATGTTTTTAAACTATATAAGTCATCCAAAAGAACATGATATGAAAAAATGAAACCAGAATGAACCCTATTAATTTAAACATGGTTATAGATTTCTAATTAATTAATATAATGTCATTATATAGGACATTAAAGAGAAGGAAGCATTCAGATACAAGGTAAGGGGAAATTCTCGAACCCAACTTTTATTTTTCGGGTTCTACCTCTTTCACTCCATTTTTGATATGGTCAATCCTTAAAGATAATTTTTTCATCATTGAATTTACTTTTCTGGGATATAAATATTTTTCACTGGTTTTTATGTCCAACAAAATGTTTTCCAAAAGAAATCTTCTTTTAAGAACACCCCTTTTACTTCTCACTGAAAGTGGACAGTTCTTGTAACATGCGTGTCATTCCCTCTTTCTTTTGGGAACCCAAAGATTATGAATGTGTTATTATGAGATTAAACCCATACCTTTTCATGGGTTCATTATGTTTATTTTTGTTATATGTTCGTTGTGGCATGCATGATAAATGATAATGGTATGATGTGACGGGTGCGCCCGTAATTATATAGCGCTCCAATGCATTGGGTAAAGTGATGAATCTCATGAGTAAATGTGAAATGATGCGTGAACAAGATGATAGCTTGTTTCACAAGTATGTGTGGTAGTTAATCACTAAGACATGATTTTTCATTTTTATGTTTTTCCACATTTCAAGTCTTTTATTTATGCTCCTCTCATGTTCATGATCTTTTGCCTATTTTATGATTATGCTCACCCCATGCTATATTGTTCTTATCTATCCTCATACTCGGCTTCTAGATCACCCCTTTTGATGTATATCCTAAGGTGTCTACAAGTACTAAGGAGAGGTCAAGTTCCAATAAGAAGCTAGAGAATAAGAAATTAAATAAATGTTTATGCTTGATGTTGTATTTGTTATGTGTGGTCCTAATTTTCCCAAGACACTAAACCTATGGATCATCTATGTGTAATAATATTATGTTGTGTATCTTTGAAATTATGTAATAGTAATTTAGGAAAAGGCCGGGTCTCTATATACATTATGGTAATAATCAATATCTAGTGGGGAATACACAACTATTGCAAATATTTATGCGTTACATAGAAGATAAAAATGAAAAAATAGTGGTAGTTATCTCATAATCCCTACCCAAGAACCTTTTTTTCTTATGAGGGATAATCATCATAGAAGGACACATTTAATTAGACCATATATAATAAAAATATGAATTTTATCAAGAATATTTTATGCATTTTGAAACATTGTATTTAAAAAACTATTTAATAAAACATTAATTTAACTTATAAAAAGTTAAAGGATATAAAAATTGTATTATTTATGATAGTACTCAAAGTTAACCAAAAATAATTTTAAAAAATTCTAAACATCCCATTTAGTAGAGAGATTTTTTGATTAATTTTTTTAAGAACCCATTCATCATGTAGCAATTAATGATTATTATCAAAGATATTGATGTCATCATAAAATTATTGGTGGGATGGAGTGAAAAGAGATATTGATGATTTTATTGTGAACTGATTGACTTTTCAGCAGGTTAAAGTAGAGTGGCAGTTACCGAAAGGGATGCTTCAAACTTTACCAGTGACAGAGTGGAAATGGGTAAATATATCCATAGACTTCATTGTGGTATTACCAAAGACATCTCGAGGTAATAATGAAATCTGGTTTATTGTTGATCGAATGAATAAATCTGCAAATTTCCCCCTATTCTAGATAGTTTGTCTCTAGATCATCTTTCTCTGTTGTATGTTAACTAGATAGTAAAGTGAAATGGTGTCCCCCTCTATATTGTATCTGATCATGAATCTAGGTTCTCTTATAACTTTTATAAAGGCCATTATAATTCATTAGGTACTGAATAAAATTTTAGTACAGCTTTTCATCTACAATCAGATGGGTAGTTAGAAAAAACAATTAATACCTTGGAGTATATTCTATGTGCTTGTTCACTAGATTGCTAGGGAAGTTAGGAGCAACATATTTCGTTGGTTGAATTTTCTAACAATAACAGTTTTCATTCCCCTATATAGATGGCTCAATTTGATGCATTATAGGCCATGCAGTGTGGAACTCCATATTTGTTTTGATGAAGTAGTTGAAAGGAAGTTGATGGGACAAAAATTTGTAGAAGAGATAGGAGAAACGGTTTAGTCGACTCAGAATCACATGAGAACAACTCGGAGTAGGTAGAGAATTTATGCAGATTACTGGTGGAAAGATCATTCTTTTGACATAGGTGATCATGTCTTTCTAAAAGTTTCTCCATGGAAGAGTGTGTTGTGTTTTAGAAAGAAGGGAAAGTTGTGTCCGAGGTTCGTTGGACCTTGTGAAATCCTGGAGAATGTTGGATCAATTGAATAAAAATTGGATTTACCTCCATGTTTATCCCAGGTACACAATTTTTTTCTTGTTTCAATATTGGGAAAGTGTATCCCAGATCCATCTCATGTTTTATGTCCAGAGGTAGTTCAGTTGGAAGATAATCTCTCTTAAGTGGAACAACCAGTCTAGATTCTTGACCATAATGAGATAGTGTTGCAGAATAAGGTAATTCACCAAGTAATGGTTTTGTGTAAAAACCATATGGTTGAAGAGGAAATGGGGGAATCTAAAAATGCTATGAGGGATAAATACTCACACTTATTTGATAAATGAATAAAAATTGTAAGGATGAAATTTCCAAAAGGGGGAAGGATGTAACATCCCAGGTAAATAAAGATGTATAGAATTTTCATATTTATTAATATTTGTGAATTAAATATTAAGTATACTTTAAAGGGGGTGTTATGACTGATGGAATACCTGATACGCTATAATTGGTTTCTATGAAATCTTACATTGCAAACTAATAAAATAATATTATAATTTTAAATGGTAGTTAATGCCAAGCCGCTGTATTGGTGGGAATGACTAATTAAGATATGATTATACTTTTTTGTAAAATGATTTTACATTTATCCAATTAATGTTAGAGGCTTAAAATTTGAATGAATCTGATTTGAAGAATAAATTCTCTAATATTCATTAAAAGGCCGATTTACAGCCTTTTGTTGGATAACCCTTTTCAAATCTTGTTTAGGTCACTTTTATATGTTCTATTTAATAAAATAAAATTATTCTTTAGAATCGAGACATCAAAATTTACATTGGATGAAATTTTGGTATTCTTTTGATAAAGTTCATTTTTTAATGAATAGAGAAAAATATTGTATTTTAATATAAAGATGCCTTTTAATATAATTCATTTATGTGGTTAAATTATATTTTTAATTGGTTTCAAAGTGTAATTGTAATATATTTTTACCATTTAATCCAACATTGGTCATTTGAAGTAATTTCACATTGAAATTGGACATAAAAAAGTGTCAATCTTTTGATAGTTATTTCTTCAAAACACACTTTTTGTTTTGACAGAGGGATTTAATTTTAAATTAATTTATACCACTTATATGTTTTGAATTTGGAAAAATGGATTTCATATTTGGAATCAGATGTTCCAAATTTTGTAAATAGGTATCTTTGATTTTTTTGACATTATGAATATTTAATTTAGTAAATATATTATTTACCATGGTTAAATGAAAAATATGGTAATTAAGGGTAAAAAAATAATATTATAATAATATTAAATTATCCTAACATGTGTACTAATCCAATTGGTTGATACATATCCGACCATGGGAATCATTAAGTCGATTTTGGGGCCTCATGGAGCCCCTGAAGAGTTATAATGACACTTTATTTAAATTAACTTAAAGTAAAGTCAAAATGACATAAACAATTATCTTATAGTAAATCAATTGTTACATGGGGTTATATAAGTTATATCTTAGACTCTAAATATTAATTTGAAATATAGAATGATTTCTACATCATGGTACTTTTTTTATAATTTTTAGACATCATATAAATTAAATTTTTTATGAAAAATTAATAATGCAGTGTTTACCTCATTTATAAATGATTAAAATAAATAAGATTATAAAGATTAAATTAATAACCAAAACCTGTCCAATTATAATTGGATGATTTTATTTCGACCTTTAGTCATCTAATATTTGACTTAAATATGTTTTGGGCATTTAGAAACGGAAAATCATTTTATAATAAATTAATATTTTCACAAATTCCAAAAGAGACGCTCCTCCCCCTTATAAAAAGCCATCACCTCTATCCTATTACTCACAACTATCATGCCCCTTTTCTCATCCATCCTCTTCCTACATAATGTTTCAAGATCTCTATCTTCCTTCTAGAAGTATTTCCTTAGACATAAGTCACTTCATGAAACCATTTTAGTTAAAACAAATTGGTGTTACCCGATTTAAGGTTAACATCATCTCTAAAGTACTTTTGTTTTATTTTACTTCTCAAACTCCCTAAACACTTTTTATTACTTTCATTTATAACAACAAAAATATCCTAAATATAATAGGTTGTTTTTATGATAATTATTAAAACTACTCTTACACACACCTCTATCTAATTGGTAAAGAACATACTATTTCTGTGGATGGGAAACTAACGCCTCGCGAAACGATGATTATTCAATATTCTCCTACCACCTCTTAAGGTGGCCAATATGATGTAAGATAATTTGTATGTGATATATATATATATATATTATATGTATATTGTTTTTATGATTATTTATTTTGCATTTATAACATTCCATTATGGTTTCCATTATGGGTAAATGCGATAATTTCATTTGAGGAAGTGCGGACTATCGCCCCCTTAATGTGATATGACTCGTTAATTCCATATGTGGGATGTATAAAGTATGGATTTAATGATATTATATATGATATTATACATGAATTATAATATACTTATGTATCATTATGTTTTCATTCCATTAAAATATGAAATAGAAATGAATGTAGCGTTCATGCATACGTACGACTTACCGTCTCCATGAACGTTGTATTTCATTTCTTATCTCAAAATTTTATGTACTGTTATAAATAAATATATATACTATAAATATAATATATATATGATATATAAATCATTAATATAATTCTGGTGATAATGGACTTTTGACCACATAAACAACTTGTAAATATAAGAAGTTCATTTTTGACTCAAGTACCAAATATCGACAAAATGACCATTATTAACTTAAATGATTAAAAAATGTTTATAACATGGTAATAAGTGATATAAAAGGAATAATAAACATTAAAAAGGTTCTTAAGCAAGTAGAAATTTACTTTAGTTTATTATATAGGATATTAAAGAATTAATGGTTCAATTCAGACACGAGGTAAGGGACTTCGTCTCAATCTCAATTCATTGAGGAATATTTTGTTTTAATAAATGACTTTATTTTATACTCCATACAAACACATTTGACTTTTCTTTTCATTCAAATGTAATATTTTTCAATGAATCATTTCACTAAATGACAAAAAATAATGTTTCTTTTTAACATATGTTGTGTCAATGACCATTCCACCACTACGAGTATTATTTGATCTATGGATTCCATAACATGCCTTAATGTTATTAAAAGGAAAATAAATAACATATAATATTTTACATATTTTCGTATTGAAAATGGTTTTTTGATTTATTATTTCAATATCTTGTTCAATATCTTGAAAAGATATATTGTGATTGCAATTTGGGAGTGTTATCTTACCTTTATGCTTATGTTATGTTTTATGATTATATTATGGTCCTTGGGCTTTGTTTATGTATACAGGTACTTTCATGATAAACCTAGGGTGGGTGAGCCCAAGATAGATCTCCAATGCATTGGATAATGTGACAGAGGTAAACATGAATGTTTCTCCAAAGAGATTTAGGGAATTTACTGTGATGGATATTCCAATGTAACTCCTTATGTTGTTGTGATAGCTTCAATGTAAGTACAATATAGGTGCCACAAGTTACCTTTATGATTTTTTATTTCTATGTGTTATTCATAAATCATATTATTTCATGATGTATGCTAAAGAGCTTATGTTATGTGTGTATTTATGAACTAATGTTTTCTTTTTTTGTTTTATAACCCTTATTGAACTTTTTATGCTCATCCCAAGTTTCATAATGTTTTTCAATGGGAATAAAGATGGATTGGGTCAAGGATGGGATCAAGGGAAAGTCATGCTGTGTAAAACAATGAACTGGACATAACTCTTTTTTCAATAGTTTTTATTTTATGAAAAAAATGGAAACTGAGTAGAAGTGTCTACTTTGTAATTTTTGAGATGTAATGTAATAATTATGGAATAACACTCTAAAAATCTTAACCTAAAAAGATCCTCAATGAGAATTATTCATTTAATTCATGATTATGTAATGTTATAAGGTCATGTCCATATAATAGCTCTAGTTTTACTATTAGATCATAGATAATTCCCTAAAAGGTTTCCTAACATGTAAATAATGTATGGATTCTGGAAAAAAATCTAGAGGTGTGTAAATTTAACCCATATCTCCATAGTTAGAGAATATAACTTTATATAGAAGTTGTATGACGATTTATATAGAAGAAAGGAGAATCCATTGAAAATATTAGGTGTCATTGACCATGCTATAACCAAATCACTCTCAGAGGCATAGAAAATCGTGATGTTCTAGGATTTTAGAAGTTAAATAGTGGCCCTCTTCTACATACCCCATGATAAGAAGACGAATCAGTCTAACGATTCAACTGATGTACTTCATTGATTAAATCATTCAACAAGAATCATATGAATGAATGAGGAATCCTCAGTGAACACAAGAATCATGATCAAAATTTATAGAGATCCATTGAAGAGATCCGAGATAATGGGGCTAACACAAATATATAGAAAGGAAAGAATATTATAAAGGTTCAATAAGAGGGAGATGGGTGATGATCATGTTCTATTGGTAGCCAAAATAAGTCTTTCCCACAACAAAGGGGAAGGGGCCAGTGTGATGAAAATCACCACACATGGCATGGAATGAAGATCAACTGATTAGTGGCTGTGATCTCTCAAATTATAAATTAATTAAATAGATTGATAGGTTAGAAAACATGATAATAAAATTACAATAGAAAACCATGATTAAAACCTAGTGACTAATAATTTAATATATACTTGTTATTAATATTATAATCATTTTATGGTTTTAAGTTTCCCTTTTTAAATTTTTTTAGTTAAATTATACTAACCATCTTTTAGTTAATAGTGGGAAATCGAAGAAACCATACTAGAATCCAATGTGAAATGAAATTTGATGACTTCCCTAAGGATATTCCTAAAATTTTTTGATAATAATTTTAGATGATTTTAGATCTTCATAGATGTACTGGATTTGCTGACACATTCTATGAATAATAACATGAGTCATACAAAAATCCCTCCTCTAATGAAAGGGAAAGTTGCAACCAATGCATTTATGTGATAATAGTTTCCAACCATTAGTGTATATTTTCATCCCATTATATAATTAAAATGGATTAAATCCACGGTGAAGATATTATCGTTACTATAAAACTAAGAAATAAATGAATTAGTGTTAGCTATTTGTCAAATGAATTTAGTCGTCGATCAATAGTGGAAACTGGTAAAAATACATGAAGTCTGCAAAGGGTATTGATTCCACCAAATGTGAATAATTATAAAACTATTTTTCGATAAATATTATCCCCAAACACTATATCATAAAATGGAGATGGTAATCTTAATAATTAAATAAAGGGAAGATCTGTTTATCTTGTTTTATGAGGAAAGGATCACTTATCTTCTATGACATGCTTATAGTTTTTTCATCAACACTGAATATTAGATGAAAATATTATTTAGTGGATGAAAAAGATGTATATAAAAATTATTTTGGAATTAAATAAATAAATAACTTTTAAAAGATTTTCCTTGTAAATTCATTGTTGAGATGTAGATTGGATACTCTTAGTGGTATCATGGTAGTGAAGATAAAAAACATAAAAAATTGTTTTCATTGGGAGGATTAATATATTAATCAGATGAAGTAAATAATTCCAAAAACCCCATGTGTCAATTTTTTTGAAAAGGAATCCCAAAAACAATTGGATGAGAATGAGGATATAGTTCATGATTTGAAAATATAATAATTATGATAATCAATGTTAGATAAAGATGAAGAAAAACATGAATGTGATGTATGAAAATAAGGTTCAGATCAACAATCATCCTATGCTAAACAAATTTCAAATGCATGGAATACACAAATTATGAAATCTAATTTCCTATTCCATAGGTTTTAGAGATGATTAATGACAATGACCTCCATAAATTTTACAGAAAGGAATGAAATGTTCTTTCACTACTATAGAGGTCGATCCCAACAAGGATATGGTGATAGGTATGTTAGATGTTAATTAATTAATGGAGATGAAACTTTTAGTTTATATGTCTATGAAATTTTAATATCTTTAATATTTTAAAAATAAATTTAGATAGTCCCTCAAAAAAATGGGGGTTGAGCTGTCTATGGGAACATAAAATTGAGAAATTGTTATATATGAATTAGATAAATCCAACAAATTCAATATGTTTGTACTAAATCTTCTATAAAATCACGAATTACATACTTTAGTGGTGTTTTATTAATTGGTATGAATTTATTGGATCTACTTATATTAATTCAACATCAACTGTCAGGAGAGGTGAACTAATATTCAAATCACAAGTCATCCTCCAATTCCATACAAGTGTAAGTAAGAGGATGAATCTCTATAGTAATATTATCCTAAAGAAAGGGTGTTGTTTCTGTCATGATCCGCCTTCACCAAAAGGAGTTAAGGGACAGCAGATTTCCAGACCCTTCCTTCTTTGAGTTGAAGGAGAGATAATGAATCCCAAGAACCGCCTTCAATAGGGCCCGTAGTGGTGACTAGAACCAAGGTTATATAATCACACACATGATGGAAGGCATTACCCTTTTTATTTTGATAAGATCGGGAGATATGATAGTAAATCCCAAACAACACCAAAAGATGAAGGTAAAGGTAAATCCCAAAGTAAACCATTCCCAAATTCATGTTCAAAAGTAAAAGATACAAGTCACAAGAACTCCAAAAAGTAAGTACCATGAAATGGAAAACGACAACAGAAACGACCCCAGCATCTGAGATAGTACAAACCCGCATGACCCCTGAACTCCTCCTAGAAACCTAAAAGCATTTTATATATATAAGGTGAGCATACAAGTATACTAAGTAGGGAAAACCAAAGACTCGCATTCCCAAGTGGAGAGGCATCCTATGTCCCTGTGAGAAAAAGAGATAACCAAAACTTCTTGCAAGGTAAACTATCCACCCGAGCCTCACCAAGGTACACTACCAAAATTATGCAAGTCATGTAATGTATAGTAACATCAACAGTTGTGTACCCCGTGCCACTTTCCCACTGGTTATTGAAAACATCCTACGCATCATACCAATCCTGTCATCCTCAATGGAGTCCCACTACCACACCTTCCCGCACACACTTAGGCCACAACCACACATCCCGCCCAGAAACACCTGGGCCACAACCACCCAGCACGCCTACAAACCCCTAGGCCACCACCACCACGCATAATCACGACCGCAAACACCTGGGCCAGAACAACTACTACCATGACCGAAGACACCTGGGCCTCATCCAGACGATTCTTGGGAACAACCTGCCCGCACACACCTGGTCCAACCACCACAACTACCCTGCCCAAAGAAGCTCGGGCTCTAATGGACCTTAGGCCATCACAACCTGCCTGAAGGGTCTTGGGCTATTCGGGAAAGGGATATAAAAAGGAGATAATAACCATCCACTCATAGGAGTGTTGGAAAAAACACCCTCCCCCATGGAATGGGGGTGTTCGGCACTAAGTGCTCAACAAGGGTGGGGTGAAAATAAGAAAACATAAAAAACTAAAGATATATGTATAGTTTACAAGAACTCATCCCAACCTAGGATTACCAAATCCAAACTAAGTATAACACCCTTGTTACTATTCATTCATAAAAGAAGCCACGAGACTCATGACCAAGTCACAATTCATTCCCAAGACCAATTCCCTATTTAACCCATTCTTAGTTTCATGTACAAGTTATCTCATTTAAGTAAATTATGTACTACTAGGCAACTAATAGGCATAACCACCTGCCATGAAAAGTGAAACAACCAAACAACAATTTAAGCATTTACACCCGGTTCTCTTGTGAAGTCACAACAACAAAGGGATATGTGAGATCCCTCAAAGTACTGGAACCAAACCAAGACTCAAGATATAGCCCCACACTATAAAAGAATTCAAAGTGAGATCCCTCCAAGTATTGGAACCAAAGAAAGCTTCATGATACAACCCCACATCCCCAAAACCATGAACCAATGATATGCCAATAGTAGAGGATTCCACCCCAAATCGTATCACATGCAGAGCAACCACATAGTTTCAGACTCACAACCAAGAGGATCCCATCCTCGCCCTCATCACCCCTTAAGCAATCAAATAGAACAACACACCTACTACCAAAACACAGTAGGGAAACTTCCAGGTTCAAACAAATCATTCACAAAGTCCTTCTTTCTGTTTGTTAACCAGGGTGATTACACAGGGATTCTTGTTTTACTGAACATCCATTTAAAACCAACTGAGTTTAGGTGACTAACCAATTCCATGTCACAGTTATATAGTGATCACAAAAGATAAGGGATCATTAGGACATATTGAAAGACCACCAACGACCATGATTTTCAGGGAGCACGAGCCCATATAGTTCACAACATATATCAACATAAAAGAGTATAGCAGAACATCGATCACACCCCCCTTCATTCTTTAATGGTCCGTTCATTATCTTTATTAAGTTTGGTTTCATCAATCCCCATAGAAACAATAGCATATCCACCCCTCATGATAAACAGTAAGGAGAGACGAAGGAAAAACCCTACCTAGATGATCAGGGATCAAATTTCATATCCACGTGCCAAGAATGGGGAAAGCACGACTTGGAGGGGAGGGCGTAGGGGACTCCAAGGGTGAGCAGAAAAGCTTTGGTACATGCGCACCACTTTCCTTGGGAAGCGGAAATATAGACACACAAGAAGGAAGACCAGCCAAGAAGAAAAGAGAAAGAAGAAGAAGAAATTACCTTGTGATATACAGGTAACAACCCGTTGTTACGGGATATGGGGATTTGAACAACTTTAAAGTTGAATCATTGTTTCACCACGCGGTTGGATGGTTACACACGATTGAATGAAATTGTTATTTAATGATTCTAATCGAAAAAGGCGGTAATAGCTGTGACTTTAAGGATTTTATATAAACACTGGGGCACCTTACACGGACACACAACTGGGTCCGTTGAGGGTCACCCCTCTTAAGAATTTGAATCATTGAACAAGATAAAATAAAATGCCTTTGAACCACTTCAAAAGGATAAAACAAGTGAAAGTGGTGTTATAGAAGAAACTGTATAAGAAAAACCCGACAAGGCTGGGTGGCATCGGTCGTGCCACACACACCGATCGGTCGCACCGATCGGTGACACATAGATCGTGTCACACATAGATCAATCACAACGATCTGTCACACAGATCGGTGAGGCACCGATCAGTGAAACACCGATCGTGTCACACCGGTCAGTGGGGAACCGATTGTGTCACACCGATCGGGTGCCCACCGATCGGTCACACGCCGATCAGTCGCACGCCGATCGGTCGCACACCTATCGGTCACACCCACCGAGACTCCACCCTTAGGATCTAGATTTCGGAAAATGGGTGGACCCTTAGGGCCTGGGAAATCACATCAGATACCTCTCAAACTATTATCGCCCTCGATAATTAAAACCAATATAGAAGAAACGATAGGGTTCGAACAACCACCTCGAAAGATACCTCTCAGGAGTGAACCTCATAGACATCTACAAACACCTCTTCCTCAAGAAACCACGCAACATTAAGGGGTCGAGATGTCCCGTCATTTGGGTAAGGGAGTTTCTTCCTCCATATCAAGATACTATCCGCTTTGGGCGGCACTGACTCACCCTTATGAGTTTAATCGCATCCACCTTAATGCATCTTGATTAGGGATCAGGTCCTCCCCTCCCCGCAATCAGGAAATTTTACATGCATTTAGAGAATAAGGAAAACCATAAATTCCATAACTAAAAAGGTAATGTATTCCATCACAAACAAGTACAAAAAAATGGGGAAAATGCGAAACAACTCCGTGTACTGGGCACACATCTGCGTCTCCAGTTCCCAGGTACAATCCTCAAGCCCGCCATGCCTCCACAACCCATGAACCAAATATATGGTTCATCTTTGGAGCACCTTCTCCTCAAGATCCTCGATCCTCACTAGTCTTTCTACAAAGGTCATGTCATCCTCGATATCCATCATTCCACAATTGAGGATGAGTGAATCATCGTGTAGATACTGTCGGAGTTGTGACACATGGAATAAATCATGTATCTTCGGTATCGGTGGTGGTAACGCTAGCTGATAAGCAACTAATCCAACCTACCACAACACTTAGAAGGGTCTAATGAATCTGCAAGAAATCTTACTCCCCCTACCGAACCTCTGTTGCCCACGCCGAGGGGAGACCTTCAAGAACACGTGGTCCCCGACCCCGAACTCAAAGGGTCTCCTCCTATTATCAGCATATAACTTATTCCGATCATGTGCCACCTTCATCCTCTACCGTATAATCTGAATCTTCTCTGTCGTGCTCTGTACCACCTCTGGGCCAAGAACACTTGTTTCTCCAACCTCGGTCCAACACACGGGTGAGCAACATGGCCTTCCGTACAAGGCTTCGAAGAGAGCCATGCCAATGGTAGAGTGATATCTATTATTGTTGGAAAACTCTACCAAAGGAAAGTGACGCTCCCACGATCCCCCAAAATCTAGTATACATGCCCGCAACATGCCCTCCATTATCTGGATGGGGCACTTTGTCTGTCTATTTGTCTGGGGGTGGAAAGCAGTTCTAAGACGTAGTTGGGTGTCAAAAGCATACTGCAATCCTCTCCAGATTCATGAGGTAAATAGTGCATCCCTATCTGAGAATGTGGATCTCGTAACTCCATGCAACCGAACCACCTCATCCACATACCTCCGTGTTAAGGCATCCACTGTACTCGACTCCTTGATCGCTAGAAAGTGAGCCGATTTTGTCAACCGGTCCACCACTACCCAGATAGCATCGCGGCCTCCTTGAACCTTGGGTACCCCTATGACGAAATCCATTGAGATGTCATCCCACTTCCACTTGAGGACATCCAAAGGCTACAACAAGATTCTTGGAACAGGGTGTTCAACCTTCAGCTGTTGAAACACTAGGTACCGAGCCACGAACTCTGCCACCACCCGCCTTACCCAGGGCCACTAGAATTGACCCCTCAAGCCCCGGTACATCTTGGACATTCATGGGTTAACTAATAGGGGTGAGTTGTGGAACTCACCAAGAACCCTTCTACGCATCAACTATGGGACAAAAAGCTTCCCTCAGAAAAGCATCTGGTTCATACCATACTTCATCCACCCTTTTAGAGCATCACATTAGTTAACCCTGTCACGTATCACTTCACTTTCTGAGTCTCCCTGTTGGAACTCCTCTAACTTTCGAAATAGGGAATACTACACTGTCATTTGATACAGGCAACATATACCACCATCCATCCTTTCATCCAGGTGCTGGGCATCCAACTCCCCCATAGCCTTCCAAGCATCTGCCGACTCTCGAACCGAATCCTTATGCGACTTCCTGCTCAAGGAATCAGCCACCACATTCCCCTTTCTTGAGGTGTAGGAAATATCAAATTCATAGTCCTGAAGGAACTCCACCCACCTACGCTGCTCCAAGTTCAGGTCCCACTGGGAGAAGATATACTTCAATCTTTTGTGATCGGTGAAGACCACAAAGCGCACCATGAAGAGGTAATGTCGCCACAACTTTAGTGAAAAAATGACCGCACCAAGCTCCAGGTCATGGGTGGCATAATTACACTCATGGGGATGTAAATGCCTTGACCCATAAGAGATCACCCCTTGTTGCTGCATCAACACACATCCGAGGCATTTGCCTGAAGCATCACAGAACACCTCATATGCCTCCCCTTCTTCTGGAATCCCCAACACTGGGGAACTCACCAACTTCTCTTTCAGATAGCTAAAGGCTGCTTCACACTTCCCATTCTATAGAAAAACTGGGTCCTTCTTGGTCAAGGCTGTCAAAGGTGTCGTAACTCTAGAGAAGTTGGAATTAACCTTTGATAGTAACCTCCCAGTCCAAGAAAACTATAAACCTCTTCCACATTCTTGGGTGCTGCCCAAGAAAATACCGCCTCGAACATTGATGGGTCCACTACTATCCCCTGCCCGGACACCACGTTCCCAAGTAAGTGTACTTCTCGTGTCCAGAAATTGCACTTGGAAAAATTCCCATAGAGTTGGTGCTGCTGGAGGACCTCTAAAACCTTTCTCAGGTGCTCAGCGTGATCCTCCTTAAATCGTGAGTAGATCATGATGTTGACAATAAACACGGCTACAAACCAGTCCAGATATTCCTGAAAGATGGAGTTCATGAGCCCCATGAACACAGCTGGAACATTTGTAATGCCAAACGACATGACTATAAACTCTAAGTGCCCATATCTGAACCTAAAGGCAGTCTTGGACATATATCACTCCTTCAACCTCAATTGGTGAAATCCCGACCACAGATCAATCCTCGAGAACCAACATGCTCCCCTCAACTGGTCAAAGAGATCTTCTATCCTTAGGACAGGGTAGAAATTCTTGACCGTCACCTGATTCAGCCTCCTGTAATCTCTGCATAGCCTGAGACCACCATCTGCCTTCCTTGAGAACAAGATCGGAGCACCCCACGGTGATGCAATTGGCCGAACAAAACCCTTATCCATCAGATCGCCAATCTCGATCCGCAACTCCTGCAACTCGGAAGGTGCCATCTGGTAGGGGGCCATCGAAATCAGACGAGCACTTTGTTGCAAGTCTATCCTAAACTCTATATCACGTCGAGGGGGGTAGAGTCTCCACCTCTTCAGGGAAGACGTCCATAAACTCAATGACGATCCATGGGACTTACACCATCTCTGCGTCCACTGACTCTACTGATAGTTAAGCCAATATGGAAAGGAGGGGATCCTCTCATCTCCCGCTTTTCTGACAACCCCACTCACCGATGAAAGTTACACGTCGTCCACCCAAATCTAAAAACAGAACCCTTTCTCGGAAGTAGTCAATGACAAAGCATACAATGAAAACCCAATCACTGAATAGGATGAAATCGTATGGATGTATCTGCAACAGTAGAAGATCCCTGATAGATTGATGTTTCCCTATCATCAGTCTACACCATCGGAAAACGTAAAGCAAGTCGGTCTGACCTCTGACTGGAGTGCTCAGCACCAGGGGCACTGAAAGCCTCTAGACATCTAAACCCAGGGCACGGTCCAGACTGGGTGTAACAATGGAGTGAAAAGCTTCTGTATCGAACAAGGCATGGGCAATAGTACTAAACAGGTTGATCGTACCTTGGACGACTTCTGGCCATGCTAGAACTGCTTCCTCCGTGGCATGCAACTACCCACGCCCAGCTCCTCTACCTCTCGATTGCTGGACATGTCCTTGACCATACCCAGGTATTGGTCCCTGAGGAGAGCCCTAAGGTCAGCCTCCTACCACCACATCTGGTCTCGGAGGGGCGGGACTCTGCTGTCCTTACTGCTGTTGTTGAAGGGCCTAGCTGGAAACTTCTACGGCTGAGGTGGGTGATGAATCTTCCCACCTCCACAGTATTGTACCCTATCTGGGAAAGGAGTACGAAGGTGTCCACGGCTCCCAAAGACGAATAACCACAGTCCTGGACCCGAAATAAAAAGGCGAGGACCGGATGATCGGAACTGGAACTGTTGAGGCCTCCTTCATGCTGGTCGAAACCTAGAGGGTCCTGATGCTGGAGGCCTGCTGCTGACGACCTTCCCCTTTGATGAGCCCAACTGAATTCCCTCTCATGACACACCTCCTAGTGTGTGCATCCTTTCCACCACTTTATCTTTATTCTAGACCTCTAATAGTTTTGTAAGTTGAAGGGAGTAACACCATACTGAAGAGAAGGTCGAAGTGCCTCCTCCAAACGTCTCGCCTGATACTCCTCATCCAGAAAGAGTTCAGGAGTAAAGAGAAGGAGATCCTTGAACATGATCTCCAATTCTCTCATGGAAATGCTCCCCTATTGGAGGGAGATTAGATCATGCCTCTTCTAAGCCTTCATCATGGAAGAGATGAATTATGCCCGGAAATCCTTCTCAAAGTCAGCCCATGTAACCTCAGTCTCCGTCTTCTCCCCAAGATAAAGCGCCCACCACTAACGCACTGCTCCCCGCATCTGGGTGCCAGCCATAGGAACACCGTACTCTGCCAAAGCCCAAATGAAGCCAAAATTATCACTAGATCATCGAGCCGTCTCTCTATCTCTACATCTGAGACGCTACCCTCGTACTTCCCAAGGGTATGCCGCTGAAAGGCACGAAGCGTCCTCTGCCACTGATCGTCTTCCTCTCGGCCATCCCTCGGTCGATTATCCAAAGCAACCTCTGGGGCCCCAATCGTCCACACTACTCATGGTCGTCTCCTTGGTACCATATCTATAAGGAAAACAAGTAATTCCTAAGCCCGAGTAGTGTAGAATATTGTTCTTAAATATTTCTTAGACTTCTTGTTCATTTTGAATCAACAAATACCCATAAAACACATGAAAACATGTCATTATGATGCATGTACCTTTCCTAGGGTATCTACCCTGCAATTAGTGTAGCCACACATGGTCGTTCGGTAGGTCCAGAGTCCTTGCATTGGATCATTGGGGGCCTTATAATCCCATGTCTTAGTTGGAATTCCCTGGCCTATTTCGCACACCAAGATCACACAACACTGTTTCCCAACCATCCCATACAATCCTCACTGTGCCTAACTCCAGAATCCATCCTATCCCTCAACATCCTTCCTTTGATACCATTCTGTCACGACCCACCTTCACCAAAAGGAGTGAAGGGACAACAGATTGACATACACTTCCTTCTTTGAGTTGAAGGAGAGATAATGACCCCCGAGACCTGCCTTCACTAGGTCCCGGAGTGGCGACTAGCACCAAGGGTGTAGAATCACACACAAGATGGAAAGAATTACACATTTTATTTTGATAGGATCGGGTGATAAGTTAGTAAATACAAAAAAACACCAAAAGATGAAGGTAAAGGTAAAGCTCAAAGTAAACCATTCCCAAATGCATGTTCAAAAGTTAAAGTTACAAGTCACAATAAATCTAAAAAGTAAGTACCAAGAAAAGGAAAATGACAACATCAACTACCCTAACGTCCGAGCTAGTACGGTCCTGCACGATCCCCGAAGTCCTCCGAGAAACCTGAAAGTAGTTTGTATACGTAGGGTGAGCATACAAGTATACTCAGTAGGAAAAACCAAAGACTCTTGTGTACAAGTGGAGAGGCATCCTAAGGCCTGGTGAGAAAAAGAGATAACCAAAACATCTATCAAGGTAAACTATCCACCCGAGCCTCACCAAGGTACACTCCCCAAATAACGCAAGTCAAGTAATGTCTAGTAACATCATCATTTGGGTACCTCGTGCCACTTTCCCACTAGTTATTGAAGACATCCTACACATCGTACCAATCCCACCATTCTCACCGTAGTCCCACTTCCACAACTGCCTACAAACACCTAGGCCACATCCACCACGCATAACCACGCCCGCAAACACCTTGGCCAGAACAACTACCACCACGCCCGAAGACACCTGGGCCTCATCGCAAAGATTTTTGGGAACAACCTGCCCGCACACACCCGGGACAACCACCACAACTTCCTTGCCTGAAGAAGCATGGGCTATAATGGACCTCAGTCCATCATAGCCTGACTGAAGGGTCATGGGCTATTCGGGAAAGGGAGCAGAAAAAGTGATAATAACCAGCCACTCAGAGGAGTGTTGGGAAAAAACACCCTCCCCTATGGAATTGGGGTGTTCAGCACTAACTGCTCAACTTGGGTGGGGAATAAATAAGAAAACATAAACAACTAAAAAAATATATATAGTTAACAAGCAATCATTCCAACCTAGGGTTTCCAAATCCAACCTAAGCATAACTCCCATGTTACTATTCATTCATAAAAGAAGCCATGACACTCACGGCCAAGTCACAATTCATTACCAAGACCAATTCCCCATTTAACCCATTCGTAGTTTCATGTTCAAGTGATCCTGTTTAAGTAAATTCTGCACCACTGGGCAACTAACAGGCATAACCATAGGCCAGGAAAAGAGAAACATCCAAACACCAATTTAAGCATTCACACTCGATTCTCTTGTGAAGTCACAACAACAAAGGGATATGTGAGATCCCTAAACATACTGGAACCAAACCAAGCCTCGAGATATATCCCCACACCATAAAAGAAATCAATGTGAGATCCCTCTAAGTATTGGAACCAAATAAGTCTTCAAGATACAACCCCACATCCCCAAAACAATGAACAACCGATATGACAACAGTAGAGGATTCCACCCCAATTCGTATCACAAGCAGAGAAACCACACAGTTTCAGACTCAAAACCAAGATGATACCATCCTCTCCCACATCACCCCATAAGCAATCAAACAGAACAACACACCTACTACCAAAACAGAGTAGGGAAACATCCAGGTTCAAGAAAATGATTCATTAAGTCCTTCTTTTTGTTTGTTAACCGGGGTGATCACATAGGGATTCCTCTTTTACTGAACATCCATTTAAACCAAACTGAGTCTAGGTGACTAACCAATTCTATGTCACAATTATATAGTCATCACAAAAGACAAGGGTTCATTAGGATGCATGGAAATACCACCAATAACCATGATTTTCAATGAGCACGAGCCGATACAGTTCACAACATATATCAACATAAAAGATTATACCAGAACATCGATCACACCCCCTTCATTATTTAAAGGTCAGTTCATTATCTTTATTAAACTTGGATTCATCAATCCCACAAAAACAATAGTATACCCATCCCGCATGATACACAGTAAAAAGAGACGAAGGAAAAACCATACCTCGATGATCAAAGATCAAAGGTCTTCTCCACGCTCCAAGAATGGGGAAAGTGCGACTTGTATGGGAGGACGTCAGGGACTCCAAGGGTGAGAAGAAAAGCTTCGGTATAGGCGCACCACTTTCCGTGGGAAGGGTAACTCCAAACGCACAAGAAGGAAGACCATCCAAGTGGAAAAGAGAAAGAAGAAGAAGAAATTCCCATGTGATATATAGATAAGATCATGTTGTTAGAGGATATGGGGATTTTAACGTATTTAATGTCGGATCGTGGTTTCACCACCCGGTTGGGTGGTTACACAAGATTGAATTAAATAGTTATTCAATGATTCCCATCGGAAAAGGTGGTAACAACTGTGACTTTAAGGATTTTATATAAATAGAGGGGAACGTTACACGGACACACAGATGGGTCCATTGAGGGTCACCCCTCTTAGGAATTTGAATCATTGACTGGGATAAAAGAAAACGCCCTTGAACCACTTCAAAAGGATAAAAGGGATAAAAGTGGTGTTATGGAAGAAACTGCAGAAGAAAAACCCGATAAGGCCGAGTGGCACCGGTCATGCCACACACACCGATCAGTGACACACTGATCGTGTGACACACTGATCGTGTGACACACCAATCGGTCACACCGAATGGTCGTACCGATCGGTGAGGCACCGATCCCTGACAAACTGATCATGCACACCGGTCGGTGGGGCACCGATCGTGTCACACTGATCAGGTTCCCACCAATCGGTCGCACGCCGATCGGTCGCCCACTGATCGGTCGCCCACGGATCGGTCACACGACGATCAGTCGCACACCGATTGGTCGCTTCTATCGGTCACCCACCGATCGGTCGCACGCCGATCGGTCGCGCACCGATCGGTCGCACGCCGATCAGTCTCCCACCGATCGGTCGCACGCGGATCCGTCGCCCACCGATCTGTCGCCCGCCGATTGGTCGCCCACCAATCGGTCGCACCCATCGAGACACCACCCTTAGGATCCAGATTTTGGCAATGGAGTGGTCCATGAGGGCCTGGGCCATCACAGATTCCTTATGAGTAAATATATCTAAAACAATTATTGAGTCAAAGGAGATTAATAATTCTAGAGGACATTCCCATTTCAAGGGATTACACTGATGTATTCCTCGAAGAATTTACTAATCTTCCTCATAACCAAGTGGTTGTGTTCTGAATAAAAACTATACCAAGATATCTACCCATATTCATGTCTCATTAGAGAATAACCATTATAGAGTTTTATGAACTAAAAAATACACTACAAGAGAATGGAAAAATGATTATATATACTAAATTGCTTCACTATGGGGTATCTCAGACCTCTTCATGAAGAAGAAGGATTGGTTAATTAACCTTTGTATTGATATTTATGAACTCCAAAATCTCATGATAAAGAACAATTATCCCATATTAAGGATACATGACTTGTTAGATAAACTATATGGGGCCCATTGTATCTTTATGATGGAACTTCATTGTATATATCACCTATTAATGGTGATGATGGAAAATTTCCCCAAAACATCCTTTAAAACAAGGTATGGACAATATGAGTTCATAGACAATCCCATATAACTTACTAATACTTATAATATATTTATGGAAATGATGAAAATTGTAATCAAATATTGCCTCAATTTTTTTTGTCTTTATAGTTGATATTCTGACATAATCCAAAAGCAATGAGGAAAATGGGAATCATTTAAAATAAATGATAAAGGCTACTAGAAAAGAGAATCTATATATAATGTATATTAATTGATTATTTTGAAGAAATGGTGTATCATTATTAGATTATGTTATCAACATAATGGTGATACCAGTGGACCCTTATAAGATAAAGGAAATTAAGGGATTGTATACAGCAACATCTGTAATGGAGATCCATAGTTTCCTTTGAATACATGGGTGTTACCAATTATTTCTGGGAAGCTTATTTGGATTTTCCAACACTATAATATGGATAACATGTAAATGAGTAATGTTTCTTAGAACAGTGAATATGAAGAGTGATTTAAAGAATAAAAATATAGACCTATAAATACATCAGACCTCATGCGACCCTCTAGTGGGGAATTATTCATTGTACAAAATGATATTTTATTCAATAGATTTGGATTTGATGTAATTATAAATGAAATGTGAAATCCTGTTCATCGTGGAATAAGAATTTTCATGACAATGACTGTACAACAACTAAAATGGACTTTATTATGGTGATATATCATTGAAATACTAGTGGAATTATTTATTTGGGGATAAGTTTGAAATATATATGAACCATAAGACTGTAAAATATATATTCACATAGAAGGAAAATAATATGAAATATTGATAATGGTTAAGTAACTTCAGTAACATTGACTACTAAATCTATTACTATACTTAGAAAGAATAAAAGTGAAAGATTATCAAAGTAGAATAAAAATGATAAAATTGTCAATGATGAGAATTGATAAGGATATAATCAACTTAGGCATGAAGATAATGGAAATGAGACTCATAAAAGAAGAAACATCACCATTCATTTCTCATATGATTGATCTACCATCCCATATAGAATATATTGTAGAAATTCAAATAGATGGTGTGAAAATAAAATAGAAGGTGAAAACTATAAGAAAATGTAAATATTAAACGATTAATATTGATGAAGAACAAGTTGTAATATTTGGGACATGACTATGATTACCATAAAATCTGTAGCTAAAGAATGAGTAATTTAATGATGCACATTGATTGAAATTCTCTATATATGAAGGGAGAATGATGATGTATTGAGATCTCCACAACTACTATTAGTGGGAAAATAAAAAGAATGATATTATGGAAAGTACATCAAAATTAAGTGTATGTTTGCAAAGGAAAATGTCAAAGGGGACTATATAGCCATTATCTAAACCTATATTGAAATTGGAAAAAATAACCATGGACTTCTCCACTAGTCATCCAAAGACATCCATAATAAATAATGCTATATGGTTTATTTTGTATCACCTTACGAAGATTGATCACATTATTAAAATTATAGATTACACCTCACTTGATCAAATTTCTAGGATATAAATTATATAAGTAGTGATGAAACATGGAACACCATTATTGATTATATTTGATTGAGATCCAAGATTTACCTTTATGTTATATAAAAGTCTCCAATATACTCTAAAAAATATATTGAACTTTAGTGTGAAATATAATTACCATAATAATGTAAAATATTAGTGGAATTTGTAGAAACATGAAGACAAATTGAGATCATGCTCGATGGGATTTAAAGAAGGATGGGATGAAGATTATTAAATGTTTGGGTATTAGACAAAAATATATTTCATTAAAGAATCCAAATGGAGTCATTTGAATCCATTTATTGGAAGATATTTGAAACTCGTATATGTAGGGATGATATTAGTGAAATCAAGGTGTTAGGACTTAATATAGTTGAAGAAATGATAGAAAAGGTCAATACCATTTAACAAAAAATCTTGGATTCTCAGAGTCTGTAGAATAGATACACTGAAAATATTTGATATTTCATAGTGTTTTTGGTTCGGTATAATGTTTTTCATCACATATATATACCCACATAATAGATTCATGATATTTGGGAATAAGAGAATATAAATTCATATTTACATCACCCCTATGAAATTCTCGATCAAATTGGACCTGCGACCTATCAACTAATACCCACACATACCCAATCACAAGTAAAATATTTATTTCATGTATCCCACTTGAGCAAATACGTACCATATCTCTCACATGTATGGAATTTAAATGGGGGTAAAATTAGAGATCAAAATCCCTTATGAGGAGAAGTCAATGATGATATTTGACTATAGAGATAATGTTATACACAATATGATAACTCACTTAGTTAAGGTAAAGTGGTGAAACCATAAATATTATAATGAAAAATTGGAAACATGGGAATCCATGAAGAAGAAGTAACCTAACATATTTTAAATATATTATGTAACAAAAAATTTTGAGGATAAAATTTCTTAAGTGGAAGGGTGAAGGGAACACCCTAATATTTTAAAGGCACTTTATATTAGATATAATATACAAAATGAAACACAAATTCTTAAAAATACATGAAATATTTTTATTGTAATAATGTATCCATTAAATTGGCAGGTATTAATATGATTAAAAATATTATGAAATATATAAATATAAATTTATAACTTAATTAAAAATTATTGATTAATTCCCAGTAAATATGAACTCAATATTTAGTGAAGTAATTTTATTTTTCATGTAATGTTTGATCTTAAAAATTGAGTTTATTAATTTTTTGAATGAATATTATAATTTATTTTTTATTCTTTTTGAAATTTTATGGAAATGGTTTTTTTGAAATCATCATATCAAAATTTTATTATGGTGAAATTATGATATTTGTATGAAATGTGTATTTTAATTAATAGTGAAAATTTTATTTTTAATAAGAATTTTAATTTATATTAAATTATTTAAAAAGTAATGTTCTATTTTGGATTATTTTTAAAATTTATTAAAAATAATCCAATTTTAGTTGTTTTAATGAATTTTATACTTCAATTTGGTATCAAAATATTTTTATATTGATAGTGTATTTTTTTATAAATAATTTTCATTATATGATTAATTTTAATTGAAATATAATTTCAAGAAGTTCAATATATTTTTTCATGGAAAATTTATTTTGTATATGGAATCAAGAGATCTCAATTTTCTAAATAGTTCCCTTTTTTAATTTTGAATTGTAACCGTATTAAATATTTATCACCACAGTAAGGTTAAATCATGTAATTAAGGTTACAAAACTATTATAATGAGAAAAAAATTTACATAACACTTGAATTAATCCCATTTTATGAGTTTAGTTTGGACTTGTCCATCAATGTTTAAAATATTTGTAAACTTGATGCCATATGTATTTGATTTTGTATATTATTATATTTTAGGTAATGAAAAGACGAAAATTTCATTCACTTTGATTTATTACCTCTATATTTTTGTAATATAGATTTAGAGAGGATATTTATTTATATAAAAGAGTTATTTAGAAAATAATTTTAATATCATGGTAATTAAAATATAAAAATTAGGGGTGAAATTATTACCTTAAATTATTATGAAACACAGGGAAAGTGTTTATTCGATTAATTGAAAATTAAACTTAATGATTTAAAGAGTGTTAAAAGTATTATTATTTTATTGAATTATTATGTTATATGAATTTTTATGATAACATTTAAAAAAAATATAGTTTTTGGTTTATTATATTTTAAATCCATTGTGTTCATGGTTTTCATTGTCATATTTAATTAATAGCTTGATAAATGAAATTTAAATTATTTTATAATAAATAATTATTTATTCAATGATTTAAAATTATAAAAACTCATATAATATTAAAATTTATTTTTATATGTATTGAAATATCAAATATGGTTCCTTTATGGTTTAATGTTTTTTATTTTTTTTAATGGTTGAAGCCAAAGCCTCATTTATTGTTAAAGCAAAGGAAAGATCTCTTTAACTAGGTAGAGGGAGACCCATTACATATCCTGAAGGCCCAGTGGGTATTTAGTCCATTACATGGCCCATAGGGCCATTTGTTTAGCCCATGACCCATTCTGTGAATAGTACTACTACAGTACCCGCACTGCTACAGTACTGCATAGTACCCGCTGCTACTACAGTACCCTACCGCCACTACAGTGGCCGTCATTGCTACAGTGCTGTTTCTGCTATAGTACTACTACAGTAACCTGGTGTCAATGGGTTTTGAGCCCCCATTTTCCATGTAGAATTAAGGGGTGATTACCATTAATCCAAACCCCAACTATGAATTTTATTGTCACTATATTGATTGTTAAATTGAAAAATCCATTGTTACAATATTAATTGTTTGAATCATTAAAGTGGATTAATAGGGAGATATAAGGGTAAAACTATAATATAAAATTTTCAAAATTTTATTCGATGGTGTGATTTATAACATTAATAATAATATATTCTAAATATATTAGTTTGGAGCTTATTTTACATGAAAATTAATTTTTTTGAATTTAATATTTTATGTAATTTCCAAATTGCCCCTCCCATCACTTATAAAAGGGAACCTACTCTACTCTTATCCTCACACTTAATTAGAATATTAGTCATTTCAAGACCTTCTTGAATACCTTCATAGTATCCCTACCGATGTTTTAGAGCCATTATTTTGGGATGAATACCACCACATAGGGTATATTGTGTAAAGAGATGAAAAATGTCAGAATAAGAGGTATACTCATGACTAAGATGTTTTAGACTTATTTCTTATTATTCCTTCTAAAAAAATTATTTATACATTAAAATATAATTAAATATATATATATTTTTATTTTAATTTAATCTTCTACATCTATCTCAACTTACATAAAATGGGAATCAAGTCATCATTCATGTGCACCAAAAACCACCACCTCACAAACTTATGTTATTCATTTTACATCACAGACACTCACAAATGGTTGTAATGATGGATAAAAAAAATATATCTTACTTATGGTATTAATAGGATTTTATAATTGATAAGTTCCCATTAACTTTATTTCATTCCATCCATATATAATGGAAACATCATTCTTACATACACATGAACTACTATCTCTAAGAATGGTGTAATTTATTTTTTATCCCAAAAATATATGGGTAAATATATATATATATATATATATATATATATATATATATATATCTGTTTGTGTGTGTGTGATGAATATATTTATATATGTTATTGATAAAATGGTTATAATTATATAGATGGAGGGATAATGCTTAATGTATAACGACTAAGAAAAAAAACCAAAATATAAAAAAATGAAGCATTATATATTCCCCAAAGATCAGATCAAATACATTATTAAGAAATATCCTTTGTTTATGATATGAGGAATAATTACGAATCCAATTTCTTCCAATATGGGATCCTTATTTTTACTCCATTTGATTGATTTCCTGTTATTTCCCAAATATGCATGTGCATGTTGTGATGGGTGTGCCTAGATAGTAATACAATTAATCAGGTAATGTTTTTATCTAATGAGAAATTATGTGCTGGATTAAGGAGTAAACAAAATCAAGACCAGGAAACCGTACACATTGTTATGTTGTTTTCACATTCATGTTTACTAATTATTATACAATGATTTGTTCTTTTTATAAATATCCTATGTTTCAATGATCATAGGATACCATGTTTTTTAGGTTATTATGTCATGGGACTACTCATGAGCCATCTCTTTTATGATACGAGGTTACACGATTAAATCAGACGTTGTGAATCCTTGTCATTTTTATTAACTTACTGGTATTTTTTATCTAATACCTATTATCTATTTCTTACTTAGGTTATCCAATATAGTTTTAAGAAGTCAAATGGATTTAGGAGCTCATTATGGAGATTAAAATAATGTTATTTTAATTTCATTTTAGTGTTTTATATACCTAATTTTTTAAATACACTTGGCATTTCATATATTTTTATATTATTTAATGGTTATTTATCTAATAAATAATGTTATAAAATGTGTAAATAATTTTGGTTCAAAAAATTAATTATCAGGGTTTCATGAAAAATTCTAACTCATTTGATTGAAAACACAATTTTTACCCAAACAATTCATAAACAAATTTAAATAATAAGTTAATTTTCATACCTTATGAAATCAAAATATCGTTATAAATAATAAATTTTAAGATGATAATAATCATGTAGTTACCTTTTAATATTATCTAACTATAACTATTAAAATATATCTTACAATAACCCTTAAAAATGGGAGAAAAAAACTGGTTAATTACATTATATATTCCCCTTTGATCAAATCATTACCCAATGTATTGTAGTGGTATAATTAAACCAACCATCATTATAAGAAAAATTACAGAACCATAACATGAATTAAACCTATAATATAATTTATTCACATCACTAAACTTGTAATAATCCTCAACTTAGGCTATAAGAAAAAGAACATTTAGTTTTCTCCTAAAATAAGAATAAATATCCATTTCCCATGAAGTTGTTTGAAAAATGTTGAATTCTGATTGCATTGATAATTATATTATAATATAAAACCTATATATAATTATATATTAACATTGAAAATGAATAAAAAATATAATTTGATGGAAATATGGTGATGTGGGGAATGTTAAAATAAATTATTTATATATATTTATACATAATGTACAAAATAATACCTACATAATATGTTGAAAATTTTACTTTCCAAAAATCTAAAATACTGTTATAATTAGTTTAAAATTAAGTTTTACACTATATAAATTATATGTGAAAAAAATATTTACAATTTTAAAATAACATGTATATTGAATAGAAGGAGTTTAGTTCTTTCAAAATAGGATTTCAATGAAAAAGTCATTACCTCGAGTAAAGACTGTACGAAATTTACATTCTAGAATAATAAAAACATATTAATTTTTAAATTTATAAAGAAAAATTTTAATTTTAATTTTAATATACTTTTCTTTTTTTATTTAGTATCATATTCTGTTTAGTTACTAGATTGTTTAATTCTAGGATAGACATTTTCTGGTCATTCGGCCAAAAAAACATTGGTGTGCTCACCATGATATAAGGGGTCATATTCATGTGATTTGTAGAATATTAATCTTGTTTTAGTTATCATTTTTATATATTTAATATTATTTTAAAATTATCTATTTCAGTTTGTGATAAAAAATGTGAAATATATTATTTGGATGTGATAATCTCACATACACATGTATGGCGTATTCATTTTTCGAATAGATGAAATGGAAATAAGGATGATAAAGGATTAAAATTAAATAATTAAAATAATATTATAAATATCATATTTATTCATTAAATCCATAATGATGGCCTTACATGGAAGGAATTTATTAAAAAAATTATATCGATCCATGGAGGTGGTTGTTTACACGTAAGAGGAAGAAACATTTTCAATTAGCAGATGATATAAATTATGTAGAATGTAGTTTTGACATCAACATAGTAAAATTTAAGTATATTAAATATAGGGATGTAATTTTATTAGGAGTTAAAAAATATATTTTAATAAGGTAGATGATTAAATTAGATTGAGTGAATTTGGTAAGGTCATATACCTTCTCAATGGATATTTTCTTATATATATTTCACCTTAAGGCTTATATGATTAGTTATTTTGTGTGTAAAGGACCTCTAAGACATGAGTATGATATTTCGTGAGGGATTTTTGATTAAATATATAAATTTAGGGTTCCCAATGTGTGTGGAGAAGTGATTAGTGAAAGATCACTTTTATAAGTGAGAGGAGTGAAACCCTTGTAAATATTTAGAATATTTATATAAAATAAATAACTTTATCATGGAAAGTTCTTCCAAATAAAAAGAAATAATAAAAAACATGGAATCCATTTTATTATATTAAATATCCATAGTTTCAAATTTAAATTTTAAAACATGTACATGTAATGGAACTCAAAAGAGTTTTATGAATAACTCTCATTGTAAGACTTAAAATGATTTTATACCAATATTATTTATAATTTTTATTAAAATGGAATTAATGAGATTGTATTTATTAAAACTAGATTTATTTCATTTTTCAAAGACAAATAAAAATATAAAATAACCTTTTGAATACATGATTAATATTTATCAAACAAAAATAGTTTTTACTTGAATAAATACATTAGTTAGTTTTGAAAATGTCTATCATATATTTCTAATTACAAATTCATATTTCAAAAATAGCTATATTTGTTATTAAATAAATATTTTTAACTGAAATATTTTTCAAAAAACATCATTTTATTACTATATCGTGATAAAGTAATAATAGAGAAAATATTTGTAAAATCAATATTTTTCAATATTTTCCAAAAAAATGAGCTACATTAAAAAAACAAAATTTTAATCTCAATACTATTTTTACATGAGGATCTCAATAATAAATTCCATTTTATTAATTTTAAATTAAATTTTTACAAATTTAACTTTTAAATAAAACCATGTAACACGAGGATAATAATATACCTAAATAAATAAATTACTTATTCAATGAAAAAGATATTTAATATTATTCACAATATGTTTATTAATATGAATCCAAAAAAATAATACTTAAAAACAATAAAATTTATTTATTTCTTGAATTATCCAAGTTATTTAAATTAAGGCCAATTACTTTAAATATTTTCTTAATAGCTGATTCTATGTATCTCAGCTATTAATAGGATTCCTACCAGAGAATGATATTAATATAGTAATAAACCTCTCTAACTAGATCAAAACACTTTGCTAGTGGTAATAATCAATAGCCAGTGGGGAATTCACAACTACTGGGAAAATGTATGCTTTACATAGAAGAGAAAAATGAAAAAAGTGGTAGTTATAATAGAATCCCTATCCAAGAACCTTATATTATTATGAGGGATAATCATATCAGAAGGACTCATCTAATTATAAACCATCTATTATGAAAATATCCATTTTATCAATAATATTTTTGGCATTATTAAACATTGTATATAAAAAATTATTCAATGTAACATTAATTTACCGTATAAAATCTTAAAGGTCATAAAAAACATATAATTTATGATAGTCGTTAATGATAACTAAAAATAATTTTAAACAATTATAAACATTCCATTTAGTTGAGGAATGTTTTTTAGATTAATTTTTTTAAGAAACCATTCATCATATACCAAGTAATTATTATTATCAAATATATTGATGTCATCATAAAATTACATATAGAAAAAATTTCACGACAATTTTATTTACTCATATCAGAAAATTATGTATAATAATTCTATGGAATTGTTTTAAATAATATTGTACCCAATATTTAAGATTTCAATTTAAATTGTTCATAAAAATGTTATTTCATTGAACCACACACCTTTAACAAATTAAACCATTTGAAGATGATCTGAATCCCCTAAAGTATATGACAAAGATCCCTATCCAATAAATTAATATTATTAGACAACAAAACCTCTCACTTATAATTCATCCAATATGAAGACTAATCCTCCACAATAAATGGATAATAAGAAACTCATTATGAAGAAGATAAAGGGACTAGAGGGAATCATAAAAACGAGGTAGATAATTTTTTAATAACTTGATGAATATATCTATTATAACTCAAAAAAAGAAAAGGGATGCAATAGTTGATGTGTAGAAGGATTTATAATTCGATGAGATAAAAATGATCTTCAAGGTTATTTTAATTTGAATGGGAAATATAGGAATTTAGAAAACTATAACAAGATATAGAAGGCCATATCATATTCTATCTTTCCAAAAATTACCCACCACAGTGTCACATCACATCATATCATATCATAGTGTGATCCCCTTGTTTAAAAAAATTAATGACCACTTTTAGACCACAATAACCAAATTTTGAAAACATAGGATCAACCATTACTTTCACGGTAACCTTTATGTATGAAACCTTTATTTTCCATGCATTACATTTTTTTTGGGTAAGTGTTAAACATTATAATCTACATGGTATCAATAATGACATACTACAAGGAATATGGAAATAGAAAAATTATACTACCTCCAGGAACATATACATATCATAAGGTCAGGGGTATGTAATCGTGGCCTATGAAAACCCTTACATATTAGGGGTCCAATCAACCCTTACATACCACTAGGTCTAATGTTAATTTTTAAATATTATCCCATATAATAACTATTTAAATTCTAAGACATTACCATATTTCAAAACATGTTATAGTTCCCCTTACTGATAACATATATCCCAACAGAATACAAAATTATTGAGAGAAGAGATCACCATATATATTACATGGAAACCTCCTATCTTGATGAACTGGCTAATGGATTCAATGAAGAGGTCCACTATGTAGAGGAAACCCTATGTAAGGAACATCAATAAAATTATTAATAAATGGGACCTTGATGTTAGGGTAACGATTGACATTGACAAAATTACATCTAATGTTTTCCCAAAACCCATCACATCATGATGGCCCTTTGATATTAAATGATTTTTTAATTTAGACTTAATCAACACTAATATGACTACGATGAGTTTATTCAATAAAAATACAAACATTTCACTAGAAATAATTTTTTCTATATTAAAACCATTGTCATGTGATTATTTTATGTCATAGTGTAACTAAAGACTAATGGAAATTTTCATTACAATCAAATACCTATTAGGTCCTAGTCCCCGGTTGGCTACCCCATGATTTTCATAATAGCTTCTCACCACACAAATAATCCCTATTTCAAAGAATTTTTTTCTCATTACTAGTTAACTCCATTATATAATAAAGAAATCATACATAAAAAGTAAAATAAAAAAAATAAGGATAAGTGACGTCGAGGTGTAAAATCCCTCAATTTTTCAAACATATATTAGTAGTTCCTAAGTAGAAAAGATGAACATCAATGTTCTTTATTAGTTTAATTTACCAATACTATATTATATTTCATAAACCCATATTTTTAGAGGATGAATCATCTATTCATATCATAAATAACTTTATACCATTTCATATTTTTATAGTGGTCAAATCCCATCAAAAAAATCATTACAATTCTTTTGATATCTACTATATGTATTATAAAAAATATAAGAGTGTCAATAAATAATGATTTTGTAAACCTTGAAATATATTTTCTAGTACAATTAAATTTAAATCAACTTGTTGTTAAAGGTATAGGTGACATATGTTCCATTACACCCAGTAATTTATCATAATAGTAGGACATGAAAGGGTGCCTTTTCCTCATTAAACATAAATTTCTATAAGAAACTAAAAAAACATCAAAACAACATGATGTTTCTCCAAAGGGATAATAATACATATTTAATGAAATCACACATTGAAAGAAATAATTTGATTCAAATATAAATTTTTTATTTCTTTTCACACACCTTCCATATATTCAATTAAATCATTATGTAATCACTTGTGTTATACCATAATTGTCATATATTCCTTTCTCAAAAAATCTATTATCAACAAATAATTAATTATATATTGTTTTTGAATTTATACCTACCCATTTGTATTCCATTATAATATTTTTCATGAAATAATTTTTAGAAATTTTCTATTTCATATCCTAATATCTAATAATTACACCTCAATACCGTAAAAGATTTTTCAATTATTTGAATTCCAAAGGGCATAATAAAAATGATAACACTATAATATATATGGCCAACTTTAATGATTTACTCACAATAACTCTATCCATTCTTCCCTCCTCATTACATAAGAAAATATGCAAACTTCACACACCTTCTCATAATACAATATAGTTAATTTTTTATCAAATATATATTAGAAAATAGTGAAATGTTTTTCATTCAACTGGTTTTTAATGCTATAATATCACATTTATTCTCCATTAATTATTAATTTGAATGACACATTCAAAAAAATAGATTCATGTTATAATTTTTGGCCATAATACTTTAATACAATATAAACTAATTAAAATTGACCTAGAATATAAATGTTATAATATGACATCCAAAAAAGATAATTAGGTAGAATTAATGTCATCTAAAAATGAAAATTATGATATATATATATAAATATATTAATCTTATTAGTGATTATTTGATAATTAAACGGTAAGACACTAAAAAATATTTAATAAAAAATAAATTGATTTCTAGTGATTATCTATTAAAAATTATGATTTTAGAAGATCATTTCGAACCAAATTCAAAATAAACATAAGTGGACACATATATCACAAGAAGTGATGATGGATGGAAAAGGAATCGACTATTGGGTTTTTATTGATCCCAAATATTATAACATTATGCCAATGTTCACTTTATTACATTGAAATATGATCTAAGGAATCATATCACACAGGATTTATCGATTTAGTAGTATTTCATGACAAAATATATACATGTTACTTATTTTAAATTTGGAAAATAATAAAAGACATAGAAGTAGAAATAATTTTATACCCTTGAACTCCTTCAATTAAACCGTCATCGTATTCTTGGTAAATGAAGAAAGATAATGGTGATCTCAAAAGATCTATAAGGGTTATGTATAGTGGCATCTATTATGAATCAATATAGCATAATATATATGGTATGTAAAGTAAATAAATAGACTCTCCATTTAATAAATAACTTAACTATCAGGATTAGATAAGACATAATCGATATGGAAAGTAAATAACTAAAAATTCATGTTATTTAATTAATAAATTAATAAGTAAATAAACCTAAAGATAATATCAATGAGAAAATATAATAGATAATAATAATAACTAAATTATCAAAGAATTTAATTCTCAATTATTATATATCAGAATCATTTGAATCATGATACCTCTACTATCTTGAGCTTGTCCAAGAAAGTTTAAAACTTTTGTTAAAAACCTATTTAATGCTATCTTAATAATTTACATTATGATACTACCAATATATATTAAGAAATAACTATAACCTAGACCAAACCATCAATTAATGTCCAAATAATTTATCATATATCATATAATCGATTTAATTCATAAATATTGTTCCTTGTCTTAAAATATCTGTGTTTGAGTAGTGAATTCTAATTTACCAATATTTACCTAGATAATAAAATTACATTAACTATAAAAACCATATTTAAAAATGGAATACGTTTTAGGAAATAATAATATATTTGATATACATAATAGAGACATTAAAGTGGATGAATATATATATATATATATATATGTGGTGTTTAAATTTAAAGATATTTTATTATCATGGTAAATATTTAAAAATCAGTATTCATTACTCAATTTTATATTTTGGATGATTAGGAAGATAATTCATGAATTAAATTAATTATATGATATATTATCCTCTAATGTACACATGGGTGACGTTGTAATACTTTAAAGGGAATAGAATGTAATACGGTATATATTATATTTTTATTAAATATGATTAATAATATCATAAATAATATATATATATTAAATAAAACTTTATATACAATTAAAATTAATTCTTATAGAAAATGAGTTACATTAGTTTGCAAGGTGGTAGTTCGATGTACACATGATATATTATTTCATTTCTCATTTGATAAAGGAGGATAAATAAAAATATTATTACATCAAATAACAACATTTTTATATATGGGAGTTAATTGTGTATTTATATTATAAGTTTTAAGACATAATTTAATGTGGAAAAAAATAAAGGAAAATGAAAGAGATTCTTTAAGGTGATTAACTTCCATGAGAGAATCATCCTTTGGATATCCTGTTAAAGTCACTAGGGGTGTAATTTTTAAGATAACAGAAGCTTTAAAATAGGATAAAGATATCGGGGAGATAGTTTTTTAGTTATTGGTAGACCCAAATGGATTCGTATGTGTGAATAAGTGAAGTAATGGAGTGTCTATTTTTATGTGGGGTAGGTTGAACACTTGTAATTTTTTTAAAAACATTTATCCATTTCTTTTACTTAATAAAGTAAAAAAAAGATTAATTATAAATAATTAGAGGTTTTAATGTCTAAATTTGGATATCAAAAAAGTTTTGGATAGGTGTTTTTCATTTGTAATCCATATATTCTTAGTTTAACCCCACGAAGGTCATTTTCACCTTAACCATGGAAATTAATTTTTATTATTTTCCCTATTCATTTTGTAAAAGATTATGTTTAACATATTTTATATTATGTATACCGATAATTCCAAATACATAATCCATTTTTTCAAATTCCATTCATATAATTGTTATAAATAAATTTTAAATTAATCCAAAAACATGAAAGAAATTAGATTTTCCAACATAAAAATATTTATAAGCTTAAAAATATTTTAAATATAAATGAAATATTAAATCGATTACAATGACTTAATGTGGAGTAATAAATTTATAATTGAGTTAATTTTTATTTTAAAACAATTTTTTGACACAATGGGACTTTTTAATTCTTTAAATGATGTAGTTTTAAACAAATATATGCTTTTACTATTTATAAAAAAATAATTTTTTTTGAAACAATAAAAAAATATTCCAAAGATTATTTTGAAATTATGATTTCAATATTTAATTTATTATTTTTAGATAAATTTATTAAAATTGGTATAAATAAATTTTAAATTATTTCTGTAATGTATGACTAAACCTCATTTTAGAAAAAATATAGTTCTTTTAGAACACATTTATTTTTATTATTTAAAATGATTGATTCTTGATTTTTAAAAAATATATAACCACAAAATTTATTTTATACATTTTTATGTTGTATAATTTTCAAAATTTAGGTATTCCTTAAAAGATAGTTTATAATGGTGATGTTTAAATAATAAATTTTAATAGATTATTTTATTTTGTTTAAACTCAGTGTATTATATATCACAATATATCAAATAAATTAAATTTATTGTAAAAAGAATATATTACAATGTATTGGTGTGTTACATTCTACAATCCTATATGAATTCCATTTTGAAAATTTCATGTATATTACCTTCTTTAAAAATAGGATATTCCTTATTCCTGATATCCTCTAGTTCCAACATTGCATCCTTTATTTTTTCATTTCTCCAAAGTACCCAAACTAGTGAAGTCATCTGATTCCTCAATACATTCTATTTAGTATCAGAAATCGTGATGGGTAATTTATATTAAGATATATTAGGTTATAGTTCAATATACTATGAGGTGATCAAATGTGTTGGGTCTATGATAAACTTATGAAATTATTATATATGGGAATCCCCATAAACTTTAGGGAGGCTTTGTGTAATTCCCATAATATAATCGCTAAATCCAATACTTAACAATATTTGAAAGGTCCTGATATACTTATGGATTATCTTTACCTTCTTACTAAATGTTATGACACACTTAGATGGATATAATTTTAGGAATTCATTACCTCTACATTATAATTCCAAATTCTTCTTCTGATTTCCAACATAACTCATATGGCTACTTTGATATGCTTATATAAGATCTTGAATAGTCTTTAAAATTACTGTTTCTTATTCGACATGTTCTAGTCCTAAATGTAACACCCCAGGTAAATAAAGAATATGAAATGTTTATATTTATCCGTATTTGTGAATAAAATTTTAATATTAATTTAAAAGGGGTTGTTATGTTTGATAGCGTACCTGATACGCAACAACAGGTTTCTTTGGAATCTTACGTTGCACACTAATAATATAATATTATTATTTTAAATGGTAGTTAACTCCTAGCCGTTTTATTGACAGGAATGAACAAAACTAACTATTATATTATTATACATCTATTTATATTTATAAAATAAAAGTTAGAGGCTTAATATATGAGTGAATCTAATTTTAAGCATAATTTACTTTAAAACGCAGATTTACCGCCTTTTAATGGAGAACCATTTTTAAATATCATTTTAGTTACTTTAATAAATTATAATTGAACAAATAAAAACATTCTCTAGAATGGGGAAATCATAATTTACTTTGTGCAATTTTTTGGAATTTTTCCGATAAAGTCCAATTTTTAATGAATAGTGAAAATATTGAATTTTAATTCAAAATTGCTTTTTAATCTAATTTATTTATTTGGATAGATTATCTTTTTAATTGGTTTTAAAGTTAAATTCAAATATATTTTTACCATTTAATCCAATGTTGTTCATTGGAATTAATTTCACATTGAAATTGGACATAAACAAGTATTAATTTTTTGATAGTAATTATTTCTTAAAAACACGATATTTGTTTTAACAGCGGGAATTAATTTTTAAATTAATTAATGACACTTATATGTTTTGAAATTTGAAAAATATACATCATTTTTGAATTTGGAATAACAAATATAGCTTAGGATGAATTTTTGTTATTTTTCTGAAAAACATCAATTTTTTATGAATAGTGACACCACTTAGTGGTAGTTAAAAAAACTGACTTTTTCATTTAAATGGAATTTTACCACTTCTGTGAATTGAATTTCAAAAATCCAACATACATGGTTGTTATCAAGAAGTAAAATTTGGTTTATTAAGATGAAAATAATTTTTGGTGAATAGTAACTTTTGCCTTTTATTTACCGCGGTTCAAGGTAAATTGGGTAATTCAAGGTTAAAAGAATATTATCATAATTCAAAATTACATTAACACTTGTCCAAACCTTATTGGTTGAGTCATTAACGACCATGGGCACCTTTGGGTTGATTTCGGGACCCCATTGATCCAAATGGGAGTGAAAATGACAATTTAGATTAATTAATTTAATGTAAAGGAAAAATTGACATTAACAAAAATCGTTTAGTAATTAATTTTTATATAGAGATATATAAGTAATATTTTCAACTATAAATATTAATTGGAAAGATAAAAATATTTACTACATGATAGTAGTTTTTTTATAATTTTTAGACCTCGAATAAATTAAATTATTTATGACACAATAATGATGCAGTATTTACCTCCTTAATAAATGATTAAAATAAATAATATTATGATGATTAAACTATTATCCAAAACATGTCCAATTATGATTGGATGATTTTATTTAGGTTATGAGTCATCTTATCTTCGACCATAATGATTTTTGGACCATTAGAAACTGAATATCATTATATTATAAAATAATATTTTCACACTTTCCAAAAGAGCCCCTCCTCTCCCTTATAAAAGGAGACCACTTCTATGCAATTCCTCGCACCTCTCAAGCCATTTGGCTCGTCCAAACTCTGACAAATTAAGCTCCCTACATCCCTCTACTACTCATAGAACCTTACCATAGGAAGAAGAAACTTAAGAATTCCTTTTTGTTTAATCCAAAGGAAGTTGCCTAAATTAAAGATAACATTTTCTCTTAAATTGTTTTCTTTTATTTTTCTTCTCCAACTCCTAAAATCTGTTTATTTCTTTTATTTTGTAACAAAAAAAGTATCCTAAATATACTAGGATGTTGTTATTATAAGGATTCTAACTACACTTACACACACCTCCATCTAATGTATGAAGAACATAATGTTTCTATGGATGGAAAACTGACGCCTCACGAAACGATGATTGTTCAATTACATCTTACCGCATCTCATGGTGGACATTATGATGGAACTATATTTATATATGATATATATTATGTTTATGATTTCCTTATGCTTCTGTACTTCCCTTTTATATCAAGCCTTTATGGTTTCAATAGTGGGCAAATACGATAATCTCATTTGAGGAAGTGCGGACTACTGCCCCCTCAAAGTTATGTGATTCGTTAATTCCTTATGTGAGATGTATAAAGGATGGAGTTAATGATAATATATATGATATTATACTGGAATTATAATATACCTATATATCATTATCATTTATTTCCATTAAAATAATAAATAGGAATGAAAGTAGCATTCATGCGTACGTACGACTTACCGTCTCCATGGACAGTGCATTTCATTTCTTACCTCTAAATGTTCTGTACTATTGTAAGTACAAGTATATAATGGATATATATATGATATATATGATATATAAATCATGAATATGATTACGTATATAATGAACCTTTTACCACATGAAGAACATGTAATTATAAGAAGTCCATTTTTGACTTAAGTACCACATATCGACAAATCAAAAATTATTAACTTAAATGATTACATAATGTTTATAACATGGTAATAAGTGATATAAAATTAATAATAAACTTGAAGAAGGTTCTTAAGAAAGTATAAATTAACTTTAGTTTATTATTCAGGAGATTAAAGAACAATGGAGTCAAGTCGGACACGAGGTAAGGGATCCGACCTCTCTCTTTCTTTTCTAGTACTCTCTTTTTTGCCATTTCATTTATGCTCCATATTCTTATGATGGAGGATGTTATTTTAAATTCACCATACTGTAATTTGTATTTTCATATTATGAGAGACCCCCCTCTTATTCTCATCAATTCATTTTAAGAATTTTTAAGTGGCGTCGTTATGCTGCCGAATTTTTGTAAGGGATTTTCTTATCTCACTTTTAATTCTGTGAGATTTCCATTGTTCTCCACTTATTCATTACATGTGGTATATTTTGTACTGCCATTTTATATATATTATCATGATTATCATTATATTCATGGTATTCTGTGATTTATTTGTTGGTTAATAGCTTTTTTTCATACGACTCGGTTGATTACAACGCGGTAAAGGGTTTCATCTCACTTTTTATTCTCATGAGATTCATGCTATAATTGCCACTATTTTCTTTGTGTGGTGTATTTACTTCCCATTATTGTACTCTTTGTGTACTATACTATCATTTATGTGTATTTACGTCTTCATTTTATGATCCTTCTTTCATGTGGCATATGTTTTGTAAGTTACCAAATAAATAAGGGAACTCCTTCACCCAATTTCCATTATTTGGGTTGATATTCTCTTTTTTTATTTATGTCATCATATGAATATGTGTGAATGACCTCGGATTGTTTTACACTTAATATCCACTTATATTGGGTGTATTTATATTTTTCACACATGATTATGAGATTTATTTATCCTTAATTTAAGGATTCTATCTTTATAAGGGATTTTATCTCAATTTACATTTCCATTGAGACTTCATTGTTGTTATGCACCAATTCACTCTTATATAGTGTATATACTATCCATTGAAATATTATATCATGAATACCTTTATTCTCATGATATTATAATGTTCTGATTAAAATTTATTCTTCAATTAATTGTATTGAAGCATCCCTCTTTTTGTTAAAAACTCTTTAAATAAAATATCGTTTTAAATGTTTTAAAGATTTATTCCTCAAAATATTTCTAATTAATGTACATGTTTTAAAAATGGGTTTTAGGATTTATTTATATGAAAATTAATGTTTTCAAATGATTATTCATTAAAAAGCTTCAAAGTGTTATGGGACACTTTGATTCAAAAAACTCTTTTTAAAAGGTTTTGAAAATGATTTGATTAAACATTGTTTATTTCAATATCTTGATTTGATATATTGGAATGTGGAAATGTTATCTATCCTTTATACATGTGTTATATGTTATGATTATGTTATGGTTATTGGGCATTATTTACGTATATGGATGGTTCCGTGATAAACCTAGGCCGGGTGTGCCCGAGATAGCTCTCCAATGCATTGGGATACGTGACAGAGGTAAACGTGAATGTTTCTCCTAAGATATTTAGGGAATATACTATGATGGGTATTCCAAAGTAACTCCCTATGTAGCTATGATAGCTACAATGAAAGTATGGTATGGATGCCTCAAGTTCCCTTTATGATTTATGATTTCTATGTGTCTTTCATAAATCTTATGATTTCATGAGGTAAGTAAAAGAGTTCATGTTTTGTATGTATTTATGAAAAAATGTTTCATTCAATGTTTTATAACCCTTACTGAGCCTTTTATGCTCATCCAAAGTTTTGAAATGTTTTCCACGTGACTTAAAGATGAATAGGGTCAAGGATGGGATCAAGGAAAATCCATGCTATCTAAAACATGGAACTAGACATTTTTCTTTTTATGAGTTTTTATATTATGAAAAAAGGGTATAGAGTAGTAGTGTCTACTTGTAATATTCATGTTGTAATGTAATAGTTATGGCCTAAATCTCTAAAAATCTAAACCTGAAAAGATCCTCAATGTGAATTATTTATTTAATTCAATATTATGTAATGTTTAAGGCCGGGTCCTTATAGTTGGTATCAGAGGTCGGTTTAGACAACTTTAGGGACTAGGAGTTTTTGTTAGAAACATGGTTAGTCCCTATATATATTATTTCTGTTAAATCCTTGTTTTATAACTTTTTTCAGGTCAAGTAAAGTCAGTTACTAATGGAAAGAGAAGGATCTCAAATGACATTCCTATCTCTTCCTGATGACATGCTTGCAATAATTATTGCAAAGTCATGTTCGGATGATTGTGAAACTTTTTCTAGCATACAACTCACTTGCAAGCAGTCATATGAGATATCAAACACCTCCACTATACCTCATTATCATTGTGGATAATGGGTTGTATTTAGACTAATACTCTTTTCACAATATTCTCATATTTTCAAGAAAGGTAAATATTTTCAAGGTATTTTCAAATATTTTACCTTATCACAAGAATTTGAAGCATATTATGATTTTAAAAATGGTGCTAAGGAAGGAGACCATTGCACAACCTATTTATATTTGATTTTAAAATATAGTCTCTCAGCCCATACTTACGGTATTTTAAAAGGACCAATAATAGAAAGTTTTAACTCAAATTCTGTCTGACTATTTTATAGAAATCATGTTTTATCAGATGTTTTGGAATTATATGTCATACATGATTATTTTCCACTACTGTTTTTTTGTGTACACCCATATGACCCATGTTGTACAAGGTGTATTTGGATGGAGGAAGCAAATGATTTTGAAGGATCTCTACATCATTGTTGTAATGCGTGGGACTTCTACCTACATGAACAAGATGGCGATAAAACCGAGTGGATTCCATGATCAAGGTATGCTGTTATTCATTTTGGGGATTGTTTTATTTATCTTATGGTGGTGAAATAAGACTTCAAGAATTAAGATTTTGAGATCGTAATAAATTTGAATGGAAATGAGAGGTATAAGGAAACTATTGAGGTTAAAATGTTAGGTTTATTTTTGGAGTTTTATAAAAAGGACAACACACAGACCGTGTGACAACCCGTCGCGTTGGACAAAGCTGCGGGAATCGAACCCACAACCAAAGGGCGACAAGGGCACATCGCCTACAACTAACCTACTTGAAGTACCTGGTTAGTTTGACTAATTATTTTTAGTAAGAAGATTTTATGAATCAATAGTAAATAGATTTTGGGTTATCTATGGAAATTAGTAACCTATCATGGAGGATATGTGATTAGGTTAATTAATTTTCAATATGAGACTTCAAGAGAAACTGATGTTATTTGGAGATAAATGTTAATTTTTACCTTGGAAGATTATGTGATTAAATCCTTCAAATATTTGGGTTTCAATTTTAGTTTGGTTTACTTTGAAGACTTTTATGGAAAAATTGTTTATAGAATGGTCTTCGTTGAACATTGGGTTTGGTTAGACAAATTTTGGTGATTAAGAGTAGTTTTTCTTTATGTAAAAGTTTATCTTTTTGGGGGATTGTCTGATCTTATACTAAACGTTTTGGATTTAGTTAATATTTAAAGACATGGGAAATCTGTAGTTCTTTTTTGTGGACTAGGTGATTCTCTAGAAGTTGATTATAGTACTCTTAATGTGAACACGTCTTCCTAAATACTCATCATTTGGGGAAAGTATGAGTTTCTGTAAGAAATCAAGTAAAAGGTGAAAGTCATCATGACAAGTAAGTATGTTTCCTTAAGATCAAAAATAAATTCCTCAATGAAATGTAACTTAAAACAAAAATGTTGTCTACTAACTTTTCCTATTGGGGAATCAAATAACTTTTAACCCACCACAAGTTTGTGATTTTTTTGTGACTAACTTTCTCCTAAACTTGTTTTCTATCACTCTCCCTTAGAACACGACCCTTTTATTTTTCTTCCATATCCATGTTTTCCTACATGGAATCCTAGTCTGGGTTAACTTGGGTGACCTCTGTACTTCTCTTTCTTTCTTTTAATGTGATTGTTTTATCGACTCTTGTTCCGATGTGGGACTTTCAATGATGTTTTTGAGCCCAATTTTAAAATTGCGAGGACACAATTTCCAAAAGGGGGGAAAGATGTAACACCCCAGGTAAATAAAGAATATGACATTTTTATATTTATCCCTATTTGTGAATAAAATGTTAATATTAATTTAAAAGGGGTTGCTATGATCGATAGCGTACCCGATACACAACAACGAGTTTCTTTGGAATCTTATGTTGCACACTAATAATATAATATTATTATTTTAAATGGTAGTTAACTACTAGATGTTTTATTGACATGAATGAACAAAACTAACAATAATATGATTATACATGTATTTATATTTATCCAATAAAAGTTAGAGGCTAAATATATGAATGAATCTAATTTTAAGCATAATTTACATTAAAACGCCGATTTACCGCCTTTTAATGGACAACCCTTTTTAAATATAGTTTTAGTCACTTTAATACATTATAATTGACCAAATAAAATCCTTCTTTAGAATGGGGACATCAAAATTTACTTTGTGCAATTTTTTGGAATTTTTCCGATAAAGTTCATTTTTTAATGAATAGTGAATATATTGTATTTTAATTGAAAAGTGCTTTTTAATATAATTTATGTATATGGTTAGATTATCTTTTTAATTGGTTTTAAATTGAATTTAAAATATATTTTTACCATTTGATCCAATTTTGGTAATTGGAATTAATTTCACTTTGAAATTGGGCATAAACAAGTATCAATCTTTTGATAGTTATTGTTTCTTAAAAACACGCTATTTGTTTTAAGAGAGGGAATTAATTTTTAAATTAATTAATGCCACTTCTATGTTTTGAAATTGAAAAAATAGACATCATTTCTGAATTCGGAATAACAAATATAGCTTAGGCTGAATTTTTGTTATTTTTCTGAAAAACTTCAATTTTTGATAAATAGTGACACCACTTAGTGGTAGCTAAAAAATTGACTTTTTCATTTAAATGGAATTTTACACTTCTGTGAATTGAATTTCAAAAATCTGACATAGATGGTTGTTATCAAGAATTAAAATGTGATTCATTATGATGAAAATAATATTTGGTGAATAGTAACTTTTGACTTTTATTTACCGCGGTTAAAGTTAAATAGGGTAATTCATGGTTAAACGAATATTCTAATAATTCAAAATTACCTTAAAAATTGTCCAAAACTTATTGGTTGAGTAATTAACTACCATGGGAATCTTTTCATTGATTTAGGGACCCCATTGATCCACTTGGGAGTGAAAATGACAATTTAGATTAATTAATTTAATGTAAAGGCAAAATTGACATTAACAGAAATCGTTTAGTAATTAATTATTATATGGTGATATATAAGTCCTATTTTAGACTATAAATATTCATTGGAAAGATAAAAGGATTTACTACATTATATTAGTTTTTTTCTAAGTTTTAGATCTCGAATAAATTAAATTATTTATGACATAGTAATGATGCAATATTTACCTCATTAATAAATGATTAAAATAAATAAGATTATAATTATTAACTTATTATCCAAAACATGTCCAATTATGATTGGATGATTTTATTTAGGTTACGAGTCATCTTATCTTCTACCATAATGATTATTGGACCATTAGAAACCGAATTTCATTATATTATAAAATAATATTTTCACACATTCCAAAAGAGCCCCTCCTCTCCCTTATAAAAGGAGACCACTTCTATGCAATTACTCACACCTATCAAGCCATTGGACTCGTACAAAATCTGAAACATTAATCTCCCTACATCCCTCTACTCCTCCTAGAAGCATTACCTTAGGCAGAAGGCACAAAATATGTCTTTTTTGTTTAAACCAAAGGAAGTTGCCTAAATTAAAGGTAACTGTTTCTCTTAAATTGTTTTCTTTTATTTTGCTTCTCCAACCCCTAAACTCTTTTTATTTCGTTTCTTTTGTAACAAAAACAGTATCCTCAATATACTGGGATGTTTTTATTATATGGATTAGAACTACACTTACACACACCTCCATCTAATGGATGAAGAACATAATGTTTCTGTGGATGGAAAACTGACGCCTCACGAAACGATGATTGTTCAATTACATCTTACTGCCTCTCATGGTGGCCATTATGATGGAGATATATTAATATATGATATATATTATGTTTATTATTTCTTTATTCTTCTGTACTTCACTTTTATATCAGGCCTTTATGGTTTCCATAGTGGGTATATACGATAATCTCATTTGAGGAAGTGCGGACTACCTCCCCCTCAAAGTGATGTGATTCGTTAATGCCTTATGTGGGATGTATAAAGGATGGAGTTAATGATATTATATATGATACTATACTGTAATTATAATATACCTATGTATCATTATGTTTTATTTCCATTAAAATAATAAATAGAAATGAATGTAGCGTTCATGCGTACGTACGGCTTACCGTCTCCATGGACGGTGCATTTCATTTCTTAACTCTAAATGTTCTGTACTATTATAAATACAATTATTTACTGGATATATATGATATATATGATACATAAATCATGAATATCATTTTGGATATAATGAACCTTTGACCACATGAAGAACATGTAATTATAAGAATTCCATTTTTGACTCAAGTACCACATATCGAAAAAACAAACATTATTAACTTAAATGATTACATAATGTTTATAACATGGTAATAAGTGATATAAAATTAATAATAAACTTGAATAAGATTCTTAAGAAATTATTAATTATCTTTAGTTTATTATTCAGGAGATTAAAGAACGATTGAGTCAAGTCAGACACGAGGTAAGGGATCTGACCTCTCTCTTTCTTTTCAAGTACTCTCTTTTATGTCATTTAATTTATGCTCCATATTCTTATGATATAGGATGTTATTATAAATTCACCATACTGTGATTTGTATTTTCATATTATGAGAGACCCCCCTCTTACTCTCTTCAATTAATTTTTCGAATTTTTAAGTGGCGTCGTTAGGCTGCCGAATTTTTGTAAGGGATTTTCTTATCTTACTTTTAATTTCGTGAGATTTCCATTGTTCGCCACTTATTCATTACATGTGGTGTATTATGTACTGAAATTTTATATATATTATCATAATTATCATTATATTCATGGTATTATGTTATTTATTTGGTGTTTATTATCTTTTTGTCATACGACTCGGTTGATTACAACGTGGTAAAGGGTTTCGTCTCACTTTTTATTCTCGTGAGATTCATGCTATACTTGCCACTATTTTCTTTGTGTGGTGTATGTACTGCCCATGATTGTACTCTTTGTGGAATATACTCTCATTTATGAGTATTTAAATTTTCATTTTATGATCCTTCTTTCATGTGGCATATGTTTTGTATGTTACCAAATCGGTAAGAGAACTCCTTAACCCAATTTACATTCTTTGGGTTGATATTATCTTTTTTTATTTATGTCATCCTATGAATATGTGTGAATGACCTATGATTTTTTTACACTTAATATCCACTTATATTTGGTGTATTTATATTTTTCACACATTATTATGAGATTTATTTATCCTTAATTTAAGGATTGCATCATTATAAAGGGATTTTTTCTCAATTTACATTTCCATTGAGACTATATTGTTGTTATGCACCAATTCACTCTTATATGGTGTATATATTGTCCTTTGAAATATTATATCATGAATCCATTTATTCTCATGATATTATAATGTTCTGATTAAAATTTATTCTTCAATTAATTTTATTGAAGCATCCCTCTTTTTGTTAAAAACTCATTAACTAAAATATCATTTTAAATGTTTTAAAGATTTATTATTCCAAATATTTCTAATTAATGTCCATGTTTTCAAAATGGGTTTTAGGATTTATTTATATGGACATTAATGTTTTCAAATTATAATTCATTAAAAACCTTCAAAGTGGTAAGGGACACTTTGATTCAAAAAATATCTTTTTAAAAGGTTTTGAAAATGATTTGATTAATCATTGTTTATTTCAATATCTTGATTTGATATATTGGAATGTTGAAATGTTATCTATCCTTTATAAATGTGTTATATGTTATGATTATGTTATGGTTATTGGTCATTGTTTACATATACGGGTGATTCCGTGATAAACCTAGGGTGGGTGAGCATGAGATAGCTCTCCAATGCATTGGGTAACATGACGGAGGTAAACGTGAATGTTTCTCCTAAGAGATTTAGGGAATATACTGTGATGAGTATTCCAAAGTAACTCCCTATGTAGCTGTTATAGCTACAATGAATGTATGGTATGGATTCCGCAAGTTGCCTTTATGATTTATGATTTCTATGTGTCTTTCATAAATCTTATGATTTAATGAGGTAACTAAAATAGTTCATGTTTTGTATGTATTTATGAACAAATGTTTTCAATCACTATTTTATAACCCTTACTGAGCCTTTTATGCTCATCCTAGGTTTTGAAATGTTTTCCATAGGACTTAAAGATGAATAGGGTCAAGGATGGGATCAAGGGAAAACCATGCTATCTAAAACATGTAACTATACATGTTTCTTTTTAAGAGTTATTATATTATGGAAAAAATGGGTACTGAGTAGTAGTGTCTACTTGTAATATTCATGTTGTAATGTAATAGTTATGGCCTAAATCTCTAAAACTCAAAACCTGAAAAGATCTTCAATGTGAATTATTCATTTAATCCAATATTATGTAATGTTTATGGCCGGGTCCTTATATTAAATGTTTCTTTTTACAAACTTTATCCCTATAATATGGAGTATATAATCACATTCCATATAATTCTTTTTACAAGCCAATTTGAATACTTGAGTAGAAAATATTTTAATAAAATCTCTACTAAAGAAAAATATAGATCCCACATTCCTTGAAAGTCATGTGCGAATGACCTAATTATGTCTTCAAATACATGAATAGTATTTGCAGTATTTCTATTAGTCTAAGGGTTATAGGTGGCCCTAAAATTAATCTAAGTATGAAAATACCATTGATGGTACTTGTATAATTTTATACAAAATATGGAGTACAATTAGATGTAATTGAAAAAGGTGCACCATGATGACTTAAAACATCATTAATATAGAGCCTCATGAGGTGATCAAGAGTTAAATAATCCTTAATAGAATAAAAATTTGTAGATTTTGTTATGTGACAAATAATAACCCATATTGGATCATTATTTGTAGGAATCTAAGATAGTCATGTGAAAAATTCCATACTAATGTCATCCCATTTCCACTCAGTTATAGTAAGAGATGTATGACACTCCAAGGGGGATGTCTCTCAAACATCATTTATTGGGAAATTAATCATCCTAACACATAATTAGAACTTTCTCACCTCATGTTATCCAAAAAAAAAACAGTTCTCTCAAACCCAATACATCTTAGTGCTAACTTGGTGTATAGAGAAATTCAAGATACAAGAATCATCCCACAAGTCCCTTTTAACCAACATGTATATGGAACACATATAATATTTCAAAATGTTTAGAATAAATCTTCATAAACAATGTATATTAAATTACCTTCATACACATCTTTAATTTTTTTCAAAAAATTATCATCATCATATTTTTACTCTTTTTTTTATTTTCTAATAAGGTTTTTTCACAATAACTTGAAAAAAGAGTGATTTTTATCCTTAGTGATTACCATCTCAATCCTCACTTGATCCATGAAAATTGGATCCCTTTAAATCCTCATTTGGTTCCTAATTCCCAGATACTTTATATTTATTGCATCAACAACCATATTTTCCATCCCAATTTGTTATTATATTGAATAATCATAATCTTTGAGTATCTTAAGCCATAATAATTTCCTCTTATTGAGATGTTTTTGTGAAAAAAGATGTATTTCAGGATCTTATGATCTATGTATATCTCAAATATTTGACCCAAATTATTGAGTCTTTGTATATTCAATGAAAATATTGTAGATTCCTACTCAAGATAATGGGATAGAGAGTTCTTTTCATCAGTAGATTACTTTTTTGATTCATATGAGACAACATTATAATTTTTCATAATTACACATCTCTTTACTTTCATAGATGCATCACTACATATCACAAAACTTTCATTTCATAATTGTAGATTAAATAATTGTTTATTTAACTATCTCTTATAGAATTCATAAAAAAATTATTCACATTCCTTTTTCTATATACACATAATCCATTTGTGAGTACGATTGGTTAATGGGTTATAATGTATGGAAATTTTTGGAATGAATAACCAATAGTAACATAAAAATGCAATGAAACAATATACCAAATTTATTTTCATTATTGTAGGAAATTCCTTAAATTCTATTGCAATTGCAAGATCATTAGAGATTCTATCCTTTGAGAAAATATTTCAATGAAAAAAGATTTTTGATGCCACAAATCACACTTTCTAAACATCCCATAAAAATAATTAATTCCATGAGTTTTAGAATAATCCTAAAGTGATTCTCATAGTATTCATATATCTAAGAAAACAAAAATAAATAAATAATTAATACAATATTAAAATAATCAAGATATTCCTTGAATTCATTATTCATTAGATATATAAAAATATACACTTAAATTGTCAATCCAAATTAAATATCTATAAATTCATAATGTTCATACCATGTTTTTAATGTTGTCTTATGAATTTAACCATTGTTAACTCACAATTTATGATACCTATATAGAAGGTATATCTTAAAATATATTTATATTCGTGATGTCGATCGAATTAGTCATCAATACTAAGAAAATGTTACTTTTTATTTATCATAATGTAATTTATTTCCCTATAAAAAATACCCACCCAAATGGATATGAACTTCTACATAACAAAGATAACATGGTCTCCCCATTTTTAAATTCTTAGGTGAACAAATCCATGTTGACACAATTATAATATTTTCTCATTAACTCTACTATTTCAAAAATGATAATTCAAAATAGAGTTTTTAAAATAGTCTTTCATTAGGCATTAAATCTATAAAAAACTAAACTTCACACTCTGTTGTATTTACAAGTAATTCCCTAGTAAATACATCAATTCATTCATGTACAATAGGTACATCCTCAATATATATAATACTTTCTTCATCTGAAGAGTTTGCTTCTTCTATGTCCCCATGAATCCCATTCAATATTTCATCTGAAGGTGGATCTAGAAATAACTCCATTGATGGAGTCTATACTCTAAAGATAATAAATTATCCATAGTCATTCAAAATTTTATTTTACTTTTCTTGGAATATATCCTTTCATTTTCTTTGAAATATAGTCCATAAAAATAATTATTTCTAATTCAACCATATTTATGATAATAATATATGAAAATGTCCTATGATTATAGGGAAAAATGGGTACCTCCTGACACATCCTTATTGTAGTGAGACTAATTCTAAGAGTTTTGACTAAAAAATCCATTCATCAAGTGATAGGAAGGTATATATTTCATAGTAAATGTGGATGATATAAAAGATTTTGATGATTTAAATTAAAATAAATCACTGTAAAAATTATATTCTATGATTAATGAACATACCAACACTTAATTAGTGACTTCCACCTCATCTGTAGTGATCACATATGCCTGGCATTCTCCCTTTTTCCTCTTTTGTGGTAGATTCCATTGACTCTTAGTACATTAGTTTGAATAATTAGTTGTTTCATTACATTTGACGCACTGGTCATCATTAGTCTGTTTCTTCCCCTTTCATTCTTACGTGAGAAGAACCTTATCTATGCACATATAATAAAATCCCATTACCTTCATGCATTTACTAGGTTGATGTTTTCCAAAACTTTCAAAAGATATAAATTGATTCAATCGATTCTTCGTATTTGACATATTATATTTTTTGGGCTCAGTCGACCTATTATTTTCTTGATTTATCGTGAAAAAAATAATATCTAGAAAATTCATTCCCTATTTTTATGGATCATAAAACTATTTCACTATACTGTGAAAATGATTGAGAGACAAGCACCCATGAGAGAATTTTCTTAAGCACTTAAATGAAATTGAAAATGTTGCATTACGTATTGTGTATGTAATCCATAGTATAATTAGATTCTTTTTTAATTTTACCATCATTATCAGTAACACTTTATTCTTCATTTTTTACTTTATTAAGAAACATTCCTTTCTTTTCAGTTTTTTTAAAAGGGAAAATTATTTCGCAAAGAATATCTCTTTAAAAGCTATATATTACACCTATTCGATTATTACTTCCTCCATAGTTTTTTATCATTAACCATCATTTATCTGCATGTCCTTTGAGATAGTATTATTGTAGTATAACCATTTCTCTTACATCATATCCTAAAGATAGAAATATATTTTCATGGGATAAAATCCATTTCCTTTTTACCACCGGATTTGTGGTACCACTTAAATAAAGGTGATTATATTACATGAATAAATACAATATAGGACACTAAATATGAGTAAAAATAGGTTAATCCATATATGCATGTTCATTTGTCATTAACTAATTATGATGACTTAATATAGCCATAATGAGCTTAGTTCCAATACCAGTTATGTTGGCTTGCTTTGTAGGGAAATCTCTATATTGTCCATGTGTATTGATACTCTTCCTTATTCTAGGATCCATTTCTAAAAAATTGAATATAATGTATATAATTATAAAATTTTAAATTTTAAATCATTATTTAAAATTTAAAAATAGTTGTAGTGCTTAATAGAAATTTGACATTTATAAAAAAAATTATCATAGATTAATAAAAATGGTGTCTTTGGGAATATCTTTAATTTCAAATCATTTTATAATGTTTTTTAAGGAAAATTTAAATAATTTTAAGACTATCCCATTGGAATGTCAAACTAGGTGTGTAGTAAGGAACATTTTCACTGTAATAGGTAATGATCAAGTGAACATGACCAGACTTTTTTAGGGATATTAATTATATATACATTAGTTCCAGAATAATGTCTACTTGTAGTATCCCAATAGGGTTGTATTTCTAGGGAAAAATATATAATATTTACCTTAAATAAATCTAAATGATGTTATTACATACTTATCCTTAATGTTTATCATATCCTTATGTTCCCTAACCATGTTATCTATAATCTAGTTCCCTAGGATTCTACTATACATCCTTTGATACCAATTGTAACAACTCTAACTCCATTGAAATAGATTAGGGGTCTAAATTATCACATTATAATAATATATAAGGGATCACATCACCAAGTATAAATCAGTTTCATAGTATTTTACAAAAAAAAATTAATTATACCCATGTTATGTATGTGATAGAAAAATTAAAATCACAGTAATAGAAAACATTTGACATCCATTAATTGATTAAATGAATTCATATTCACATCCTAGGGGAAAAAATACGATAAAAGTGAGCCAAAATGATTAGTAAAGTTTATGTAAAGTGGAAACAATCATGAATCAATAAGTAATAATCAATATGTCAAGGTAAATAACATAACACACATTCAATTTGATTAATAATTACACTATAATGATTAGATAATTCATAATCATTATGGAAATGTAAATAACGGAATACAATTGAATTTTCATTAATAAACTAATAATGAAATGAATATAGTGATAATATCCATGTGATAATCTCATATATAATAATTATAACTAAATTCTAAATTAATGAAATTCTTAATTTTTGGATTTCATGATCTCAGGAATCATGATACTTATACTGTTAAGAACTATCATATGACATTTTAAGATAATGGGTAAAAAAATTAAAACTAGCTTATTGATTCATCTCATGAGACTACTGATGCATCATGGGGATATCTATAACTAGTCCCCACATATCACTACATATCCCAATCATTTCTCATATATCAAATAATCTATTTATTTTAGGTACAATATACCATCCCATCCAATATCTATATTGAGTAAAGAATATGAAATTTTCAATATTTCAATAGATAATCAAACTATATTAAATTTAAACACTATATTTACAAATGGTATATGGTTTAGGAAATAATGATATTATAATATACTTGAACCATCACTCTCAAATCTTGTGTGGAAAACATAAACATTACATTTTGATATTTGATATTGATGAAGGTGGACCAAATTTCCAATACAAAACAAATAACATCAAATGGTATTCTTGGATCACTTATAACCCAAATAAACACTTAGGTTTAATTTTTTTAAATAATTATGGGAGAATCTTTTATAAATAATACACAATAATTTCTTATAGTATCTTTCCCACAATACCCACCATTAAAATTTTAAATCTGGTAATCTACAACATCAATATCAAACCCTTCTATTCATAAACCAGTAAATATATATCTTGATAACCGTAGGAAAAGGAAAAAAGAGATGGATTATTTCAAATTATTAGTAATGGAAAACATAATACTTAACAAACTGAATGTCATTAGAGAGTATAATATAGTAATAAGGGTATGATGAAATAATATAGGTGAATAAGTATAAAAAAGAGCACTCCTACCCATCAATACATCGATAGTGAAACATGAAATCATAGAATAATTATTTCGAAAAGGAAAGAAAAATATTAGTCAACAATCGTGATCCATGTGATATAAATATTTATCAAAGTAAACATTTATAACCATAGAGATCATAATTTTACTATACAGGTCTTTTTTTATATTATCTTCATATAACTTCGTACAAACTGAATATCCAATATGGTGAACTTCTATATCTAGAGTACCAAATGAATTACTGGGCTATTTTAGACCCAGCATTCCATGGTTTATCATGGATCAATCCATATTTTATTTATCATGTAACCACCCATCCCTGGATAATAATTTAACCACATGTACATGGTTTATAATGAAACCACCCATTCATTGTTTATAATAGATCCACCAATCATTATAAAAAATTTCCATGAATTGTATCACGAAAAAAGTATAAAGAGTGACCATTTTATCATAAAACCATATAAAAATCATTATTATTTTCATAACATTATTTACCAATGGAAAACAAACATGTTCCAAAAAATTATAATTGAAACCTAATTAAATAGTGGAAAATTTATGGGATCCATGGAAATCTCTATCAAACAATATTAACCCAAGGAAAAGAAAAGGATTTGATGTCAAATTAATTGCAAAAATTATTAATCCATCTAGGAAAATGATGTGGATTTTATCAATAAAAATACCCCCATTAGATCATATTTAACAACAAGGGATTTTGAATTTGATGAATGATAATAAAACTAAATGATCATTAAAATTATTTTGAGGTAAATAACCTTTTAAACATTGAAAATAAACTACAAAAAACTATTTTTTTGTGAAAATACTATTAATTTAAAACATAAATGGAAAAAAATAATTAAAAACATCGATGAAAATAATATATATAATGGTATCAAAACCAATTCAATTTATAAATATTAAAAAAATCATTTCATTTTTTTTAAATGATCCAAAGATACTCTATTGGAAAACATTAAGAAATTTCCTTTTAAAAAATTTTAAAAGAAGATTTATGATCATGTAATGTGGCTATATGAAATAATTTGTTTATATAATAGAACATTTTTAAATTGTTTAAGATAAAAATAGATATTGAAGAGAAATATTTCTGATGTAAAATAAAATACCAAATCATTATCACATTCAAAATTCTTTCTTGACGTTTCTTCTATAAATATGGGCGGAAATAAAAATTATACATGTGTACCACATTTATATCCATAAGAGTATGAAATTTATGAGTTTTAAGAAAATAATATCACATTGTTTCCTTTAAATGTACCTTGAACATAAAAATCCCAAAAGAACGAATATTTTAACAAATATCCCTTTCCACATTGGTAACTCTTCAATCCCAAGCCCCATGAAAAAAAATATAATGATAAATTAAATATAATTAACCTTAACAGTGTCATGATATTATATATTTATGTCATATTAGAGACACATAATAAAAATTATAGGTGTATAACATAAAATTATTACCAAAGAAAGAGATATAGGATGAGGAACCCTTACAACGATCATGTGATTGAATTCGAGAATTAATCATTGAATCGATTATGTACATGAAATGTAAATCCCCTTAAAAAAATTTTAAATATGAGGTCATATATTCATAATTCACTACACAGATAATCATATTATATCGAATAAAATGAAGAAGTAATATAACCTAATTAAATATAAAATAATATGCATAACGATTGATTAAAGATATTAAATGTAAAATGGTATGTATATATGAAACATAGTATAAATAAATGGTCATCATATTATATATCTCACTGAAATAAAATGTGAGATAAGAACCCCTAACCTAGAATCTAGATATTCCATGTGTTTTCTTTAACTCTTTCATAAATATTTTATATCAAATATATGATTTCATAATAAAAAATTAACGAATTAATATATTATTCGTGAATAAATTATTATTTTTTAAATAAATAACTTAATATTTAATCAATTACGTCCACAAAGGGGTTTTTAAAACCTTCATTTTATAGATTCAAAATTTCTTTTGTATGCGGAGCATGGTCGAAGAAAACAATATTTCAACATATATAGAAAAATAATGATGAAATAATTAAAATTTTTAAAAATTAATTATACTATTAAAAAAAATCATGAAATATGGTTATGAAAAATTAACAATGTCACGACCATTGAGATGGTAGGTTGTATTCACACATGAGTAACGTTTCCTTTTTTAATATACCTTGTAGGAAGAAGGTTTGTATTATATTATCTTTATATAAAGGTAATATTATCCTAAATACAATTTTTAAAATTTAAATATACTTTTAAATATAACAACCATGAAATTTAGTGATGACAAAAGAATCACATCGCTTCGTGGAGGTGGTAATCCATGCATACCCACAATTGAAATTATTGCTACGTACTGTAATAATGAAATTGATATATTATATTTTAATTTTGATAAATATTTTATGAATTTTATAATTATCACTTTTATATAAAATATATTAATTAAAATTATCCTTATTACCTTACATGTGAATATTTAGTTAAAAATGAATCACATCATTTCACAAGTTGGTAGTCCCTCGTAAACACAATCGACGTTATCGTATCCTCCAAGAAATAGAAAGTAAGAAGGTTTATATGAAATAATAACTAAATAATTTTATATAATTTAAAAATATCAGATATATACATTAAATCCATCATTATGAAAATATTTAAGAGGTGAGGATAAAAAATAGACGACAACAGTTCGTGAGGCGTTAGTGCACCGTACACAAGAATGATGATTTTGTATCCCATTTCATAGAAGAGAATATGTATTTATGTTATTAAATTAACATTATAAAATTTTATTATATTGAGTATAATTGATTATATCCTAAAATTTTATAATATTTGAGTGACGTGTAAGAATAAGTAAAATAAAAACACCCGGTTAAGCACGAGAACTCTTCCTCTTAAAACCTCCATAGGTTAGGACCAAAAGCCTTCCGAGGATGGATTTATGATCAGATCAAGGATACTTGGTATAGGGGACGATATTTAGTAATGAATTTAATTAGGTATTTTCTAATTCAATGATATTATATGGTGTGAATATATGAGGAGAGTGGGAATCCATTTATAAATGAGTTGATTGGAGAACTTGTAAATTTTGTATGTAAAAATGTAAAACCATGTTGTTTCGCATAAAAAAGGGCCCAGAATGGTCCACTATTAATATTTATGTATTATAAGTTCACAATATGTCCATAAAAATATTTTATACATTTTATAGGTTATTTTTAAACATATCTATTTAGTTCAACCTCTGGTAAACCCATTTTCACGTTAACCATGGTAATTAAATTTTTTTATTTTCATTATTTATAATGGTAAATAAACAATTTGAAATAAATAAATAATAAAAATTATGATTAATATAAATATTTAATACCTCTTACATAATTAAAATCATTTATGTTTAAAATTTTAATTTAAAATTTAACCTACAGATGCACTAGAATAGTAGTTTTTCAAGAAGTTTATTTTTTAAGAGAATGATGATTTTATATTAATTCTATGAATAATAAATATTAATATTTTTTAATATATAATATATAAATTTTATTTAAAACATTCCTCATTAGGGGTTTTTTATATATTTAAAAATCAAAAACATTATTCACTTTAAAAAACTCTTTAGAAAAATCATATTTTAACCCCAAAAATAAACTTATACAAAAACGAAATATAAAAATGGTTAAAATGTAATTAATTGGATTAAATATAAATAAATAATACATATTTTATATTAAATAATATTCAAAATATAATGGGATTTTATAATTATTAATTTATTGAAAATAAATTATAGTTTTACTAATATCCATATTTGTCCCAATTCACTTAAAAGAAAGGTTTTCTGAAAAATCCAAAAAAATCACAATAAGATAATTTTTATATGTTGATTGAAAAAATTAATTTATTTTTATAAAATAAATTTTCTAATGTTTCAAAAAAAACATATTATAATATTTTCTCATAAAAATAAATAAAAACTATTTTTATGAAAACAAATTTTTGAATAATAACATAACTTTACGAAAAAATGATTGATTATTTAATAAGAATAAATAAATAATTTCCATTGAGTTAGAAATATATATATATATATATATATATATTATTAAATTTATAATAAAATTCAAACCAGTAAATTTAATTTCTATGTTATAACCGTTATATACTTCATTGGTCATTTAATCTCAGTGTTGTGTGTTAAATATGATATAAAACATAAAGATATTCTTTTAAAATATAAGGGTATTATATCTTAACCCAATTAATAAATTCCATACTCACAATTTGAACTCTATTCAGTAATCAAAGGCTAGAAATTTAAATGTATGTTTTTTTGGAAAACTGTATCGTATAATGGTTTAATAAAACTTCTTCTTGATAAGAGACAAATGGATGTACAGATGTAATCCAGAATAACACATAGTAGGATTCAAAATTGGGCATCATAGGTGTGACGTGAAGAGTATTATATGGATGTAATGTTTAATGACTAAATAATTATGCATAGTGACATAAATAGTTTTTCATAAGTATGTTAATGATCCTGAGAAAGTTAAAAACCAAAAAACCAAAAACCATATAGGCATAGAAAAGGAAAATAATTTCATCCAAAATGATGGCAATGGGGAATTTTTTTGGTTTAATTTCCTTTTTATAGTTTCGAATAATTACATTACATCTATATGAATAAATTATGGAAATATATTTAGTTGGTGAGAATAATTTTATCCTTTTATAAATTTCAACCACAATACCATATTTTCCTCCAAACAATTAGTATTCATAATGAATATATTTAATGTCTAATGAAATGGAATAAGATATTAAAGGACCTCATAAACCAAAAACAGATAGAAATATATTCCACCTATCTTAATAAATTATTAAAATCCTAAATGGTCAGCACATAGTATTATAATTCATAAAATTAGTAATGTTTCAAATGATGAAATAATAAATTAATCTCTAAAATTCAACATTAATACCCAATGTTAAAATTATATTATTCAAAAATAAATATATAATTAATGTGTATTTTATCCTAAAATTATATCGCATACCATTAATCTTTTAATATAAAAAATATACCGATCTTCTTTAGAAATAAAATTAACATCTTAGTCACAAAATCACTTTTCAATCCCCTTATTATTTTTACAATAAAATTTATGTTCCTATAATTAAATAAATATATAAGAACATATAAACACTAAATTTTATATATTTCATAATTTTTTACAAATAATGTAAAGTCATAATTCATGTTTGTACACTGCTTTTCATATTCTTCAACCTAATAAAATGTTTCATGAAATTTCATTAACAAATTTAGAACATGAGTTCCTAAAAACTAAATTGGTTTATAATAAATTGAACATATGATCATAATTTTTATTTTATACCTATGATGGTATCCATAAATCTCACAAAAACCTCACATGAAGACATAATAATCTCAAATTATATCTAAACAAACCTATAATAACAACTTTAATAACCAAGAGCTTGTACTCTCAGATCCTATGATGATAATATAATCATTACATTAATAGAATTGATATGAATAAGGTGGCCAAATTTTCACAACACAAAACATACAAAATCAAAAGGAAATATTAGATCACATACATATCTAAGGACTATTTATGTTTAGAGTCTTAGCAATTGAGGAAAAACTCTAGCATAATCTAAACACATAAATCAATCGGGAGTCATTCGGAATATACCTAGATTTTCATATTCCATATTAGTTCACAAACCTCATTCATATGATACCATTCTAAGAATAACTCATTTAACATCATTCTTGATAACTTGGAAAAAATGGAACATAATAAGGGTCAAATAAAATGCTCAGTAATGGTACTCATAAGTATTAAATACTAAATTATATTAATGAGAATAAATGAGAATAAGGTTGTGATGTCATAATTGAAGTTCATTATCATAATATAAAGAATTCATACCCATCAATACCTGGATCATCCAATAATAATCATGATATATGGATTTCACAATAGCAAGAGTCATCTAAATCAACAGTATTGAGCCATGGGATATCAATCTTGATCAAATTAAACATTTATAACCATAGAAAGAATAATAAATATTTGTTAGTACCATATGAATTATAATCATGTCACATATTATAAATGGAATAGCCAACATGGTTTATATCCATCTTTGGAGTACCCAATTCATTAGAGGTGTATCACTGACCCACCAATCCATAGTTTTTGATAGAATATTTCATACTTCGTTAATCATATAAAAACTTATCCTTGGTTAATAATGTGACCAATCATCCATAATTTATTACATAACCACCCGTCCTAGGTTTATAATGGAACCACAAGTCATCATAAACAATTTCTAAGAACCATATCATGAATAAAGTAAAAATAAATTCACTTCGTCATAAAATCATAAAACTATTCTTTATTTTTTTAGAAAATGATTGAACCTTGGAAAAGAAACGGGTTTCCTGAAAATATCTTTGAAGCATGAATAACTCTTGTAAATGAAATGGGATCCATAATAAACACATTGAAACATTATTAACCCATAGAAAAGGAACTGGGTCCACGTAGATATCACTAAACCAATATTAATCCATCTGAATAAATAATGAAAATGATATCATTATAATATATCCCCATTAAAGAATAAGTAACACCATTGGTTGTTCACATTAATTAAAGAAAATTCCATTATAAGAACATTTAAAAATTTTATGAGGAAAATAATGTTTTTTACTTCAAAAATCACTGTTAAAAACAAAAAATTAAAAAAATATTTTGAAAATCCTTTTAATTGAAGAAAATATAGAAACATATAATGGAAACATTATGTGAAATAATTAACATGATGGTGGGAAAATCAGTTCATATCATAAATCATAAAAATAAATATTCTTTTCAAAACATTTTGAAAAAGGGATTTAATGGATTCCCATTAATAAAACATAGATAAATTTTATTTTTAAACCCTCAGAAAAATAAAATATTCATGAAGAAATGTTTTATGAATATTTTGTAAAAAAATTTCATTTTTGAAAACATTTTAGATAATATGGAAATAGAAGAGAATGATACCCAATCTAAAATAAAATACATGATTTGTATCACTTATGAATGACTTTCATAATGTTTCTTCAATAAATTTTAGTGTAAATTATAATCAAACATGTGAAACAAATTCATAACTATAAAAGATTAAATTTTATGTGGTTCAATAAAATTATATCACATTTTATCTCCAAAAGAACCATGATCACAAATAATCCCAAAAGAAAAGGGATTGTAACATAAATTTTTTGGAACATTAGAACTCTTAAATTACAATTACCATTAAATAATAACAACAAATTATACATTAAATGTAATGAAAATAATTAATTTCCTTATTTTAAAAGTCAAAGGGGTAATATATACCCCTAATAAAAGAACATAGGTGTATAACATAACAAATGTGCCAAAGAAACAATTTTATATGAGAAACCATTAAAAATATCGTACCATTGAATTCTAGAATTTATTATTGAATAAATTATGAGTATAAAATGGAAATATACTTAAGAATGAATATATTTTGACATAATGTAGTCAAAATTCACTTCAGAAATAATCAAATAACATCGAAGAGAATTAATATGTTATATAACCCAATGAAAATAAATTTATTAATTCAAAGTTATTTATTTATTATTATCAAAGAAACATACGAAACAAAAACCCCAAAATCATGGTGGGATGAAATGATGAGGACCGTGGCCATAACCCCAATTAATGATCTTTTTCTCTTTAGATAAGGACCCCGTACATTTATATAAAATTATTCCATCTCCTGGAGTTCCTTTACTGGCCAGTGCCTCAGCTATCAAATTACATTCTCCCTAAGTGTGAAAAAAATACCTTGATTAATATCCACCCTATATTTTATGATTAGTTAATCTAGCTCCAAGGGTGGATTGAAATTCTCATGAAACAACCCAACAAAAACATTGGATTTAGATTTAGTATTCATAGTTTGAATATTATAGAGATTACACAAATGATCCTAGTGACTATGGATCTTGCTTCAACATCCTTAGAAATACCTTCCCAAAAATCACACAAAATAGAAATTTAATTAACCCCATATTGTCACTCACCATGCCACCTCCTCTCATTTCTCTAGAGGCACCAAAAATTGAACACATTTAGTTTAAGACCCTTTTTTGGCTTACATTAAATCAACCTTCCATAATTAATAATACCACCACCATTCATATTTATATTTAGACATGGAATCATTATAATTATTGTGATGTAATATAACCCACTATTAATAATAACACCATTTTTAATAACTATATCATTCAACTGACCATGTAAAAATATAAATGTGTGATTTTTTCCTTCTATATCCTTGTTTCTTTCCTCCTAGAATATCCAACATACAACTAAAAAAACCATACCTGTTATCTTTAGTTCCAAACCATTCATTACCACTCCATGAAGTAAAGCATTAATAAACTCTAACATATATACCCAACTCTCATGGATGATTTTACACTATTCCATTCGGTTCCATATTATCTTTGACTACAACCAATTTTAAAAATTTTGGCCACACTATTTTCTATTTGCGACCTTACACTACATTGAATGATGGAAGAAATGATATCTACCCTCTTCTATATGTTATTATCCTTTAGAAGGTATTGATTCATAATTCTCAATAAAAAATAATACATGTATTATTTTAATTTATTTACACTAAATATATGATTTTTATTTATCATCTCTGATTATTATAAGCATTATTTTTCCAAAATCCATACAATTGAAGGTTCAAAACATTGATCCCACAATATCAAATCTATCTCGATCATACACTAGACTGATGTTCCATTGAATGTTCATATGATATGGATTTAGAGAAAATAAATGAAATACAAAAATAAACAGGATTCCCAATACAAGATATCTAGAACTGGGATAAAAAATAGTGATTATCGCACATAATTATCCTTCTATAAATTAATTTCCCCTCTTCCCATGACCTAACACATTTTATTTATTGGATCTTCTAGCAGATCTATATTTTGTAAGATCCTGTTACTTTTTGAGGCATGTTTCTATTTAAAACATTGTTTAAATCGATAAATTTTTTTTAACTAAATGTTTTGCAAGGGTATGATAAGTTTGAGGGGTGTTTCATGGGTTTAGTATATGAAATAAAAAGAAACATGGTCATTCAATGAATTCTTCATGATTGGAGAATGGTTAGAGGAAACTGTGCACCAAAAACATGCTAGAAATGATGATGGGGGCATTGTTAAACAAACTGTGAATGGAAAAAGACCAAACCAAGGGATCTCAGAAAAATCTGTTCTATACAATTGGCATACGATTTTTCAAACCATGTGGTATCTCTAGGTAACTATGTTACATAACCCCTCTTATAAAGAGTCTATTTCATGGTATTTGGATAGTTTGGTAAAACATGTGGCCAAACGATGTTCCCCATTAAATCGTGAGAAATTAAAATTTTTACCCTTAGTATTTTAAGTGTTTCAAACAATTTTATTCTCCATTATCCCACCTCCAAACATAGTGAAGATATTAAACCCCCAAATATTCAGAATGTTTGATCTACATTTCATCTAGGATTTTTTAGAGTGCTTTTGGATTTAGAACATATAACAACCATGCTTTTTATTACATACATAGACCTGACTTATTACCTAAAATATTCACTTGATACAACATAGAAGATCTAGAGGTCTAGTGTCTTTGAGGGTTAGTAACATTGAATAATGACTTAAAACATGAAACTTGAAATCTTTATTGAAAACATCTTTTTCATGATCACAACATTCCCTTGTACTTAGTATTGCATTGGATAACCGACGGACATACATAAAAAAGGGGTGAGAAATAAAGCAAAGTAAGTGAGTGAACAAGGCATAACATAATGAATACAATACATATTAGGAAATAGGAATATTAATGGAGAATAAAATAACATGAACATAAAAGCATGATATAGAATGATTATCATGATAGGGAAATGTGGAAACAACACTCAACATGGAATTATCATGAGACAAGGCTAATTGAAAATAGCGCATGAGTATACCATCATTGCACTTGAAGCAGGAGTCAAAACTCCTTTCACATGAATTATCATGAGTCAAAACTCAATTCACATGACATATCATGATACTATACTTTACCCAATGCATTGGATTGCTATTAGGGCACACCTTTCTTAAACATTTCATTTCATGCATAAGTGTGCCACATGGATCATATAATAAGGATTAAATCAACATTACAAGTTATTCCATGATGAAGGAATGAGAAATAAATAAATTAAAGTACCCTTAAATATGTATATGTTCATAAAGCTGAATACCCTTGATAGAGACATCGGTATTGTATTCACTACACAATGATCTTCGCTTGGAAAAATGTTGTGCAATTTCTGCAGCATAACAGCGTGACATAAGAATTCATAAAAATGGTTGATGAGGGAGAAACATGAATCCCATTATATTAAAATGAAATGGAAAGTAATGGGGGTCATATATATACATGTCCCAACAAATGTAATTTAATTTAGATACCTAACACCAAATAATTTCTTGAATGTAAATAAGGAGAGGGAAATTGCTTATAGATTTTCGGCATTGTAACGGGTGTACATAGGAGCCATTATCGAGAGAGAAATGGGAGCTCTCATTCTTCAAAAATGAAGAGGTAATTATAGGGTATGTGCTAAATCATACAAAAACAATTTTAATTTGATGAATAATTATATAACGATATAAAGAAACTTCGACAAAATTTTGATAGGAAGAAATACCTTACTTGGAAGTGTGATCCCAAAAGATAAAGAGAGTCTTGAGAGAGGCTTCTTGGGATCATGGGGAACCTTGGTAGGATTTTAGAGATAGGAGGACAGGGGTTGGTCTAATTCGAAAGGCTTTGAGTGATGAGGAAGTGGGAGCTTGGGTGGGATTATATAGGAAAGGAGCGGGAATTAATTATTATTTAGGTTTGGGACACCACATATAAAACTAATCAAAACCACAAACATGCCCATGGTCATTTCCCATGGTTTTTGACTAAGTGGAGTGGGAAAAAATATTTTATAAGTCCAATGGACTAAATTCGTAATATAATAGGTTTTCTTTTATGGAGGTGAGTCACACTCTCATGGAAATTAATTTATAAAGCTAAAATGATTTATAAGTTTTGAAGGGTCCACTAAGGAATTTTAAATTAAATAAAACAAAATAAAAATCAAATTATTTTAATGGTAAAAATATATATTGTCTAAAAATAATGTATAGAGCATTTTATTACATCTTTATTGGGTCATTATGATGTCATAATCACATTATATATTTAAACGGTATATAATTTTTACCTAAAAAATCGAATGTCTCAGAAATGTATGACAAATTAACCATTGAATAATTTCAAAGTCCTAATTCTAATAATTGTATTCATTTTATATAAATAATATTCTACGTATGTGAATTTTTACTATTGAAATAAGAACCGACATTTATAAAAAAATTCATTGTTTTTTACAAAGAGAGATTTCAAAGCTTAATAAAAATTAAAATTGCCTTCATAAAAATTATATGATAATTTATACATAATAAAAGTAATTTAATAATATTATTATTTTAATAAAATATTATTTAATTGAAAAATAAATTAGTTTATCCAAATAAAATCCTTAGTTGAAAATTAAGTAAAAATACTATTTGTGATTTAGAATCTATTTAAAGAGTTAAAATGATAAAATGAATCTATATTAATTATTATATAAAAAAATAATGCACATAATAACAGTGCTAGGGTCTTGTTACATAAACCCTTATAACACCCGCATAAGACCGTAGTGTAAGGTGCACAACGGTGACCAACTCTTGGGGTGGCTCAGATAACATCGCTTGAGTGGTAATCTCTATCAATTCCACTTTTCAATAGGCCGTTCCACTCAAGCATAACGTATTAATTCTAGGACTAGTCTTGGAAAGAGCAAAGCCCAATGATGTCACCTCCTTTCTGAGCTCCAAAAAATGGGCTTTGAATGGGGAAAATCTACTGGATGAGACCATCAATTCCTTTTTCTGAGTAAATTGTATGTGTAAAATCCTTTTTATACTAATCATGTGATCAATGTTTAATGGATATATTAGCAATAGTGACAATTCATAACAGTTTTTTAAAATCCAAAACATAAAACCAAATACGTGTATACTTTCTACATAACCATAAGAATATTTTTAAATAGACCAAGTGGAATTTTCATTAACGAATTTTTGGGTCGTCACAATATTCCCCCCATAAGAAATTTCACCCACAAAATTTTATTTTCCCACACTAAAAGAGATGTGGGTAACTCTGCTTCATCACTTCATCTAATTCCCATGTCACTTCTTCAATATTTTTGTATTTCCACAACACCTTTAAGGGGGAAATTTTATTATTTTGTAGAAATGTTTCTCTATGATATAAGATCTTCACTGGTTGATCCTCATATGAAAGATCATCCTCTATCAATACTACCTCTGAAGAGAGTACATGTGAAGAGTCTGGTTTGTACTTCCTTTAGAAGGATACATGAAAGACATCATGTACATTGGCTATGGTAGGTGGAAGTGCAAGTCGATAGGACAAAACTCCAACACGATCAATAATGTTGAAGGGGATGATGTACATAGGAATTAACTTTCCTTTCCTTCCAAACCTCATTACCTTCTTCCTTGGAGATATTTGTAGAAACACCATGGCTCTAACTTTGAACTCAGTGTCTCTTTGACAGTTATCTACATAACTCTTTTGTTGACATTGGGCTGCCTTGATGTGCTGCTGAATGGTTTTCAACTTCTCCATCATTTCATCGACCATTTCAAGTCCAAGTAACTTACACACCCTGATATCATCCCAACACACTGGTGGTCTACAAAATTTACCATAAAGGTAATCATATGGTTTCGTTCAGATGCTTGAGTATAAATTATTATTGTAGGAGAATTCAACGAGTAGAAGCGGTTGTTCCCACCTTCCTTTGATGTCTATAGAACATGATCATAACATATCATCTTGTTTCTAAATAGTTCACTTAGATTGGCCATCAGTTTGAGGATGATAGGTTGTAGTAAAGTTTAGTTTAGTGCTTATAACATGCTGGAGACATTACTAGAACGTCAAGGTGAATCTCAGACCACGATCAGATATCATAAATACTAGTACTCCATGAAAACTTACCATTTCTTTTATGTAAATCCTTGCAAGTTGATCCATTGATAAGTCCTCTTGATTCACGATAAAGACAACTGTCTTCAGAAGACGATCTAAAAAAACCCATTAAGAATTGTTGCCTCTGTATGTCCTTGGATGTCCGGTGCCAATGTCCATGGTAATGTTCTCCCACTTCCATGTTGGTACGGGTAGTGGTTGCATCATCCCCTTAGAATATTTCATCTTAGACTTCACTTGCTGAAATACCGGGAAATTTTATGTATATTAAGAAATCTCCCAATTCATATTTTCCCACCAAACGTTTTTCAGAGATCTTGATACAACTTTGTGATCCACGAGTGAATAGAAAAGGTTGAGGTATGTGCGTCATTCAGAAGCTCCTTCTTTATCCCTGTATTGGATGGTACACGTAATTGTGACCCAAATATCATAATTCCATCCTTGTAAACCATGAACTCTGAGGATTTCAAAATTATAATAGCTTCCAAACTTTTCAAAATTTTCACATCCTTTCATTCAGCATCATTTATTTTCACAAAGAGGGATAGTTGAGAAATCAATTGTGAAAGGATTGATGATGTTCCTCACTTAATAATTCCCATGTCCATCCTTTGCAATTATAAGAAGATTGGATACTTCTCAATTATCATCAATGATTGAATCATTGGATCCTTTCTACTTAGAGAATCCGCCAACATTTGTGCTTTCCTTGGGTAATAATGGATTGAGCAGTCACAATCCTTGATGAGTTTTATCCATCATCATTGTTTCATATTAATCTCATTTTTTGTGAATATATATTTGAGGCTCTTATGGTCCATATATATTTCACACTTCTCCCCAAAGGTATAATTCTGCCAAATTTTAAAAGAGAAGATCACCACAGCAAAATCTTGATCTTGTGTTGGATAATTCTTCTCATGAAATTTCAAATTCCATGAAGCATAGGAAATGAATCTGTCGTTTTGAATCACCACACAGCCAAGGCCCTTCTTCAAAGAATCACTAAATTCCACAAAATGTTCTCCACTTATGGGTAAAGTGAAAACATGTGCAGTGATAAGCCTCCCTTTCAACTCTATGAAGCTTCCTTCACATTCATCACTCCAAGAAAACATTACTCCATTCTGAGTTAACTTGGTAAGATGGTTGGAAAATCGTGAGAAATTTCTCACAAATGGTTGATAATATCCAGCTAACCCCCAAAAGCTATGTATATCTATTACCAATGTTGGCATCATATATCCATCTATTGTAGCTATCTTGGAGGGATCCACAGATATCTCATTTCTTGTGATGATATGACCCATGAATGAGACCTCCTTCTACCAGAAATCATTATTGTTGTACTTTTCATGGAGCTTCTCCTTCCGCAAAGTATATAATACAATTCTGTAACGACCCAAACATTCATTAATGTAAATTCCACTTGATCTAATTAACTGTCTTATTATTGTTATATAAAATGTGAACTTCATTGATTTTATGTTTCTGGATTTTAAAATGTCGTTATGAATTGTGACCACTGCTAATATAGCTGTTGAAGAGTGATCAAATTATTAGTATAAATATAGGGCTTTAGAAAATCCAATTTACATAGACAAAGAAAGCAATGGCCTCATCCAGCAGACATGCCCCTTACAAAGCCCATTTTTCAATTCTCGGAAAGTAGGTGGAATCAATGGGATTCTCTCCGGACCAATCCCAAGTCAAGATTGAACACGTTAAGCTTGAGCAGAACTGACTATGGAAGAAGCAGAAGTTAATAGTGATTACCACCCGAGCGATTTTATCCGAGCCACCCCAAGAGTACGTCACCATCACACACCTTACCATTCAGTATTATGCAGTTGTTATATGGGGTTATATAAATAGGACCTATCACTATGAGTATGTAAATTATTTTTGTATAAAGAATGTGCATTCATTTTATTATTGTTACTTTGTATACAGTTTTTAAACCACAAATAGTATTTTTAGTTAATATTCAACGTAGAAATATATTGTTATGAATTAATGGATTTTTGAATTAAATAATATTTTAATAAAATATTATTATTATTAAATTAAGTTTATTAAATATAAATGATCATAGAATTTTATAAATGCAATTGTGATTGTTATTAATGTTTAAAAGCTTTTTTTGTCAAATTCCATGAATTTTCGATAAATGCCAGTTTTTATATTGAAAATAAAAATTCAAATATTTAGAAAATTATTTAGATAAAATGAATATTATTTTTGGAACCAGGATGTCGAAATTATCCAATGGTGAATTTTTTTTAATTTTCTGAGATAGTCGAATTTTTGGGTAAAAATTTAATATCATTTAAATATACAATGTGTTTGATGACATCATAATGAACCAATAGTGATTTAATAAAATACTAAAAACATTATATTCAGAAAATATAAGTTTTAAAATTAAAATAATGTGATTTTATATTTGTTTAATTTATTTTACGAATCTTTAGTGGACCCATCAATTATCATAAATCATTTTGTCATTTTTAAATTTTTCCCATGAGAAGTTTGAATCACCTCCACATAAAAAACCCTATTATTTTAACAATTTCATACATTGACCTAATAAAATATATTTTTCCACTCCCTTTTGTAAAAATCCATGGGCAAAAACTTTGGACTGGATTGGGATTTGTATTAGTTTAATGTGAGGTGTCCCAAACCTAAATAATAAAGAATTCCCTCTCATTTCCTATATAAACCCACTGAAGATCCCACTTTTTATTCAGTAAAGGCCTTTGAATTTTTTCCATCCCCTACCCTCATCTCTCTATAATCCTCTTATGGTGCCCCAAGTTCCTATGAATCCACTCTCAATCCTCTCCCATGCTTTTGGGATCACACTTCTAAGTAAAGGATACCTACATTTCTCTTTTTATCGATGTTTCTTAATATTGTTATGACATTTTATTTTCAATTTAAAATGTTGGGGTATTATTATTCACCTCCCCTATACTTCCCTCTTTATGTGTGTAGACATATTTCTCTCTCATTAATGTCTCCCACGTACACTCGTTACAGTGCCTAAATTTTATGAGGGATTTCTCTCTCCTCTTTTACATCCAAGTAATTCTTCTGTATTATGCATATAAATTCAATTAAAATTTTTAGGACATGTATATATATGAATCCATTACTATCCATTTCATGTAAATATTAGGAGACACCCATTTCTCTATCATAAACCATTTTCATGAATCCTTATGTCATGTCCTTATGCTGCCGAAATTGCAACGCATTTTTCCAAGCCAAGATCATTGTGTAGTGAATACCATACCCATGTCTCTGTCAAGGGTATTCACCATTATGCAGATATAAATTTTTAATGATACTTTCATGTATTTATTCCACATTACTTAATCAGGGAATAAATTATTATGTTGATTGATTCCATGTTATATGATCCATGGGGCACACTTATGCATGAAATGAAATGTTTAAGAAGGGTGCACTCTAATAGCATTCTAATGCCTTGGGTAAAGTATAGTATCATGATACCAGATGTGAATTCGGTGTTGAATCATTCTTATTCATGTGAAATGAGGTTTTACTCGTGATTCTTGTGCAATGAGGTTTTAATCATGCTCCATGTGCAATGAGATTTGCCTCATGCTAATTCCATGTCAAGTGTTGTTGCCACATTTCCATGTTATGATTATCATGCTATATCATGCCTTTATGTTCATGTTTCTCTTTTGATCCCTTGATATGCCTATTTTATAACATGTATTATATTCCTTGTGTTATTCCATGTTTATTTCATTACTGGGCTTTATAGCTCACCCTTTTCTTATGCATTTCCTCAGGTTATCCCATGAAATTCTATGTACGAGGGAATGTAGTGGTCATGTAAAGAATGATTTCAAGAAAGATGTTGTATTTCATGTTTTAAGTTGTTATTTAATGATCCTAATCCCCAAATACACTAGACCTCTCAATCATACATGTTTTATGAATTGTAGAGTTTATGTAATAAATCATGTTTAAGTGTGTATTAATGAGTAGGGTTGTCATAGTTGGTATCAAAGGATAGGTTTAGTTATTTTTGGTATTAGGATTATAAAACCATAGTGAAGCCATAGATACAATACTTTGTATAATAAAAACATCCATAATTTTTAGTGGGTATTGAGTAAGTGGTTTATCATGAAAATACATCCATGTCTGGATATAAGCAGGTAAAGGTGGCTCTGGCACAATTGTACCTAGGAGTGAAAACCCTGACTAGGAGTTTCAGGCTTAACCTGAGGTATCTTGGTACACGACAACAGGCCTTGATACCCTCTTGGTTATGACACTCTCGGGGGATATGCATTGGAAAATTCAAAATATTAGTATGAAGAATTATTAATGGAATAAAAAAATTCCCCAAAGAATATATGATAGAAAGTATATCATGGATAACATACATTGAAGCCTATAGATTCATAAGTTAGGGAAGAAAAGTAATTTATAAGTCATTTTTTTTGTCCTTGGATTACCATTTATGTGTTACCCCTAATTTTCCTTTAACTAAGGAATAATAAATCATTATACTTCAAGTAGTTTAATATCATAATTTTATCATGTCTAGAGGGTAACTCTAAATTTGATATGTTTTTTCAGCAGGATAAAGGATAGTTTAGAGATGGAAGCGGAAGAACCTCATACAACAATCTTTTCCATTCATGAGGAATTACTAGCTATAATTATTGTAAAGTTAAGAATGAATAGTATCAAAATATTTTCCAGTGTCCAAATTTCATAAAATACTCTCTACGACATATCAAACACCTCCTCCATACCTCAGAATCATCAAGGATAATGGATCTCATGAGATTAAATCTTAAGCTCCTAACTCTATCACCTTTCTCAAAAATGGAGGTACTATCAGGGTATTTTTAAATACATCACACTATCCAAAGAATATGTTGCACAATTTGATTTTAGGATAGCTTCCAAAGAGGGAGACTTCTGAGAATCCTATATTTATATAGTCTTGGTTTCTGGTCATTTTGGAAACATAGGCTATATATTTGAAGAATCATATTTGGAAAATTTCAAAGATGACTCTATGAGACTATTTTAAAAAAACATGTTCCATGGTGATGTCTTGAAACTATTTTTTAGAAAAAAAATTATTTTCAAAAAGTTTATCATAGTTTCCATCAATACAATCACAGTTGTATGGATTGTGTCGGTGTAACGACCCAAAATTTCATTAATGGAAATTCCTATTAATCTAATTAAATGTCTTAGTATGGTTATATAAAATGGGAACTTCATTCTTTTTATGTTTCAGGATTTTAAAAATACCATTATGAATTGTGACCATTCCTAATATAGTCGTTTAATAGTGATCACATGATTAGTATAAATATAGGAATTTAACAAATCCAATTTACTTAGACAAAGGAAGAGATGGAATCATCCAGTAGACATGCCCATATGAAGCTCATTTTTCAGAGCTCAGAATGCAGTTGGTGTCACTGGGCTTCACTATTGACTAATCCCAAGCTGAGCTTGAACACGTTATGCTTGAGAGGAACCGACTACAGGAGAAGTGGAAGTTAATAGAGATTACCACCCAAGCAATGTTTTCTAAGCCACTTCAAGAGACTATCACCATCGCACACCTTACCATTCAGTCTTATGTGGGTGTTATAAGGAGTTATTTAACATGACCCTAGAACTATAACTATGTACATTATTTTTTCATAATGAATGTGCATTCATTTTATTATTTATACTTTGTAAATAGTTTATAAAGCACAGATAGTATTTTTAGTTAATATTCAACTATGAAATGTATTTTGATGAATTAATGGATTTTTTAATTAAATTATATTTTAATAAAATATTATTATTATTAAATTATTTTAATAAAATATAAATTATCGTATAATTTTAGTAATGCAATTGTTATTTTTATTATTGTTTAAAAGCTGTTTTTGATAAAACCGATGAATTTTCGATAAATGTCAGTTTTTATTTTAAAAGTAAAAATTAAAATATTTATAAAATCATTTAGATTAAATGAATATTATTTTTTAAATCAGGATGTCAAAATTATCCAACAGTGAATTTTTCATAATTTCCAGAGAGTCGATTTTTTTAGTAAAAATTAAATACCGTTTACATATATAATGTGTTTTATGACATCATAATTACCCAATAGTGATGTAATAAAATACTATAAATAATAAGTTCGTCCAATATATGTTTTACCATTAAAATAATCTAATTCGGGGTTTGTTTTTGATTTATTTTATAAAGCTTTAGTGGACCCTTCAAGGCTTATAAAACATTTCTTCTTTTTAAATTGTTTCCCTTGAGACTGTGACTCACCTCAACATAAGAAACACTATTATTTTAAGAAGTTTGGACATTGGCCTTATAAAATATTTTTTTTCCAATCCCCTTTGGCAAAAAAAGGGCAAAAACTATGATCTGTTTTGTGATACTAGTTAGTTTAATGTGTGGTGAGCCAAACCTAAATAATAAAGAATTTACTATCCTTTCTGACATAATCCAACCCAAGATCCCAATTCCTATTCACTAAATGCCTTTAGATTTCTTCCAACCTCTGCCCTACTCTTTATTAAATCCCTTGAAGGTTCCCCAAGTTTCCAAAAATCCTCTCTCAAGCCTCTCCCTAGCTTTTGGGATCACACTTCCAAGAAAGGGACTTCATCCTTTTTCATTTTTGTCTGATTTTCATTAAGTTTTTATGCCCCTTTTCAATTAAAAATGTTGGGGTATGATTTATCACCTCCCCCATACTACCATATTTATTTTTGGATGATGGGATACCACTTTATATCTCATTAATGCCCCCCATGTACACCCATTACCATGCTGAAATTCAGCAAGAGATTTCTCTCTCCTCTTTTACATCCAAGTTATTTTTTGTATTATGCGTCTAAATTCCATTAAGTTTATTGGGACTTGAATCAATATGAAACCCTTACTGTCAATTTCATGTACATATGATGAAACACTCATTTCTCTCTCATCAACCATTTTCATGAATCCTTATGTCAATCCATTATGCTGCTGAAATTACACCGCATTTTTTCCAAGCCAAGATCATTGTGTAGTGAATAACATACCCATGTATCTATCAAAGTTATTCAACATTATAAACACATAAATGTTGATTGGTCATTTAATTTACTTATTCCACATTACTTAATCATGTAATAACTTATGATGTTTATTGATTCCATGTTATATGATCCATGTGGCACACTTATGCATGAAATTAAATGTTTAAGAAGGGTGTTCCCTAATAGTGATCTAATGCATTAGGTAAAGTATAATATCATTATTCATCATTTGAAATGGGTGTTGACTCATTCAAATTCAGGTGAAATGAGGTTTTACTTGTGCTTCATATGCAATGAGGATTTACACATTCTCAGTATGCAACGAGCCTTGGCTTTTGCTAAATTCCATGTTAAGTGTTGCTTCCACTTTTCCATGTTATGATTGTCATGATTTGTCATGCCTTTATGTTTATGTTTCTCTTATTCCCCATTGATATTCCTATTAACTAACATGTATAGAATTCCCCATGTTATTATATTTTTATTCCCTTACTAGGATTTATAGCTCACCCTTTTCTTATGCATGTCCTCAGTTTATCCTATGAAATACTATGTACGAGGGAATGTAGTGGTCATGTAAAAGAAGTTTTCAATAAATATGTTGTGTTTTTTTATGTATTAAGCTGTTAGGTAATGTTCCTAATCTAGAAAGTCACTTGACCTATCTATCTTACATGTTGTATCAAGTAAAGAGTTTATGTAATAAATCAGGTTTATGTTTGTAATAAGAAAGCATGGTCATTATAGTTGGAATCAAGGGATATGTTTTGTTATTTTTGGGAATAAGAATAGAAAACCCTAGTGATTACATAGAGATAAAATTAAGAATAATAAAAACAACCCTATGTATTGGTGAGTATTGATTAAGTGGTTTATCAAGCAAGTACATCCATATCTGGATATGAGAAGGTAGAAGCGGATCTTGCACAGATGTATCCTAGTGTTAAAACCCAAAAAAACTACTTTGAGCTGGACTCGAATGGGAAATAATGCACGACGAGGGGCCTTGCTGCACTCTTGGTTACGACAGTCATGGGGGATATGCTTTGGTAAATTCCCCACCTTAGTATGAAACCTTATTAATGGAAATAAAAAAAATACCCCTAAGAATATATGATAGGAATTATATTATGAATAGCATAGATTGAAGCCTATGGGTTCATAAGTTAAGGAAATAAAAGTTATTTATAAGTCATCAGTTTTTTCCTTGGATTACACTTTATGTGTTTCCCCTAATAGTCTTTTTATTCCAGCCAATGGCCGGTACTAGGAGGACTCGGGCTAACAATGGATGTGAAGATCAATGGGATGACTGTGCTAATGAGATGCCCAATCCGAAGGGAGCAGGAATCACGAACTTTGTCACTCTTCTCTCTCAGTTAACTCAATATTTTAATAGTAATATGGGTAAATAAGAAGGTTCAACCCCCCGGAATCTGAACAAGTTGCTATCGAGAGATTTATTATATAAAGGACTTCTACTTTTAATGGATCATATTATCCCTCATTCTAAGAACAATGGATCAACTCCATTGAAAAGATCTTCTCCATCATTCAATGTTCTAAACAAGAAAAGGTTCTTCTGGCTGCTTATCATATGGAGGATGAAGCCGATTAAAGGTGGACATTGATCGAAAATACGAATCCTAAGGAGGATAGTGAAGCATTGGAATGGATGCATTTTTGGAATATGTTTTTTGATAAATACTTTCAGCACACCCTCTGCCTTAAGATGGAAAGGAAATTTCTTGCCCTCAAGTAAAAATATGATGAATCTGTCAGAGCGTATGAGGAAAAATTCACAAGGATTTCATGATACACCTTCGGATTTGTCATTATCCCCGAATGCAAGGTTGAATGCTTCTTTGGTGGGCTAAAAACTAGCCAATAGAAAGTGCTGGTGATCCGCTACATTGACAGCTATGTGGAAATTCTCTGATGCGCCCTCAAGGTTGAAATGAATATTGGAAAATCTTAGGGGTATCATGGGGATAATAACCATAAGATGTAGTTCAATATTGGTGGTCTGATGGATAAATCAAAACAGTTTTAAGAAGATCAAACACCCCACTTGCCAAAGGATTGGAAAGGAGCACCCTAGAAATTACTTTAAGGGGATGAGAATGTGCTTTAGTTGTGGAAGAGAAGGGCACATAGCTATTAAATACCGACAAGAAAATCCTAAGGCTGAAACAGAGGAGAGGAATGCTCCGTTATAACCTCAACGCATTTTTAATTACTAAAACTGCATAGAACCCAAGAATCTTGCGAATCAGTGACCTAAGATAAGGGTTTTCAAATCCAACCAACAACCTCCAAGAAATAAGGGAAAGCTTTTTCCATCACTACTGCTGATGTGAACCCCAAAAATGATGTTGTGATAGGTACACTAGTTATTCATTAAATAATAGAAAATTTACATTTTGATTTTGGTTCTATACATTATTTTATATCATAACATATTTGTAGAACAATCCAAACAACACCACAAATCATAGAATCAAAGATGTCGGTGAGTAAGAAAAATGGGGAAATCATTGCATCCCATGAATATAACTCGTCCCCTGTCATAATATGTGGATTGAATTTCTTGGATAACCTCATCACATTCCCTTTGGTTGAATTTGAAGCAATTATTGGCATGGATTGGATTTCCTTATATAGATCCATCATAAATTTCCATTAAAGGGAAATCACTCACCATGTGGATTATCGACCCCCAATTCGATATAAGTGCAAAGAAATAGAAGAACCTTATTTATCCCCATCATCTCAAGCGTTGATATAACTGACCTATGAGCACGCATATTAGGCTCAGGTGATTGAGTCTTAGGAGGAAAACATCCTTGAAGACCTGCCTATTGTGAGGGATTTCGCTGAAGTGTTTCATGAGGAATTGTCTGATCTTCCTCCTAGAAGAGATGTTAAATTCTATATTGATCTTATACATGGGGTGTTTCCAATATCCATGACTCTGTATATAATGGCTATTTTGGAGCTTGATGAGTTAAAGAAATAGCTACCGGAGAATCAGGATAAAAGGTTTATACACCCAGGTGCTTCACCATGGGGTGCACTTGTCCTCTTCTTCAAGAAGAGCGATGGGTCAATGTGCCTTTCATCAATTATTGTGAGCTTAGAAAATTCACGATAAAGAACAAGTATCCTCTCCCCGGAATCGATGAATTGTTCGTTCAGCTGTGTGGAGCACAATACTTCTCCAAGGTGGATTTGTGGGTGAGAAATAATCAAGTATGTGTGAAAAATGATGATATCCCCAAGATTACTTTTCGTACAAGATATGGGCACTATGAATTCATAGTAATGCCTCTCGAACTTACCAATACTCCAGAAATCATCATGGACTTGATGAATAGAGTCTTTAGGGATTACCTCGACAAATTTTTGTCATCTTTCTAGATGATATTCTAATATACTTCACAACCAAGGAGGATAATGAGGAGAAACTAATAACTGTACTAGAGACCTTGCGGAAGGATAATATCTATGAAATGTATATCACGTGTGAGTTTTTGTTGAATGTGGTCTCATTCTTGGGCTATATAATCATAAGCAACGGGATATCTATCGATCCATCCAAAATAGATGCAATTGAAGGATAGTCGAGGCCAACATAGGTAAAATATATTCATAGATTCTTGGGGTTATCTGGACATTATTGACGATTTGTGAGAATTTTATCATGATAGTCCAACCATCTTTCCAAGATAACTCAGAAGAGAGTAAAGTTTTCTTGCAATGATGAATGTGAATAAAGATTCATGGAGTTGAAAAGAAGGATTATCACTACACCTGTTCTCACTTTACCCACAAGTGGAGACCCTTTTGAGGTATTCAATGATGCTTCGAAGAAGGGTCTTGGTTGTGTGTTGATGAAAAATGACAAAGTCATTGTGTATGCTTCAAGGAAATTGAAATTTCACGAGCAGAATTAACCAAGACATGATCTGGAGTTGGTTGTAGTGATCTTCTCTTTAAATATTTTGCAGCATTATCTATTTGGGGAGAAGTTTGAAATATATATGGACCACAAAAGACTCATGTATATATTTACACAGAATGAGTTGAACATGCACCAATGAAGATGGTTAGAGATATTCAAATACTATGAATAATCAATCCATTACCACCCTAGGAAAGAGAACAAGGTGGTGGATGCTCTATGTTGAAATGACCCAGCAATTCTATCCTAGATGAGAATTGAGAAGAATCCAATCTTCATAGATTTGTTGAAGATAGACATGGAAATCATAAAGAAGGGAACATCATCAATCCTTTCACAAATGTTTTCTCAACCATCGATTTTGGAAAGGATAAAGGATTCTCAAAAGGATGATGTGGGAATTTAGAAGAAAGTGGAAGCTATTAGAAGAAGTAAATCCTTAGAGTTAAATGTCAATGAAGAAGTAATTATGAGATTTGGGAAAATTCTATGTGTTCCATCAATTTGAGAGCTGAAGAAGGAACTTTTGGATGATGCACATAGTTCAAATTGTTCTATTCACCCAAGAAACACAACGATGTACCGAGATATCCGATAGCATTATTGGTGGGATAATATAAATAAGGAGATCGCTGAGTATACATCAATGTGCTTGGTGTGCCATCAAGTGAAGGTGGAGAGGAATAAGTCTAAGGGGATTATGCAACCATTGCCCATACCATCATGGAAATGGGAGAACATCACCATAGACTTTGTCACTGGACTTCTGAAGACATCCAAAGGCAAAAATGCAATCTGGGTTGTTGTGGATAGTCTTACAAAGTCTGCAAACATTAATGCAATTCAGGAGGATTTCTCGTTAGTTCTACCTGTAGATATATACATTATGGAATTGGTTAGGGTGCATGGATTACCAATATCTATTGTATCCAATCACAATCCAAGATTCACCTCTATGTTTTGTAAGAGTATTAAACATGCTATGGATACTGAACTGAACATTGGTACAACCTATCATCCTCAAACTGAGGGCCAATTTGAGAGAAATATTCAGACACTGGAGGATATGTTAAGATCATGTTTTATGGACTTCAAAGAAGGGTGGGACCAACATCTTCCACTGGTGGAATTCTCCTACAATAACAGTTTCAACTCAAGCATCTGGATGGAACCTTGTAAAGCCTTGTATGGGAAGAGTTTCAGAAAAAATGACTGTTGGGATGAAGTCGGTGATCGTAAGCTGCTAGGACCATAAATGGTTGAAGAAATGGTGGAGAAGTTGAAAATCATTCAGCAGTATATCATGGCATCCCAGAGTCGAAAAAAGCGTTAGGCAGAAAACCATCGATGAGACCATGAGTTTAATGTTGGATACATGGTATTTCTATTTATATCTCTATGGAAGAAGGTCAAGAGGTTTAGAAAGAAAGGGATGTTATGACCTAGCAACATCAGCCCCTTTGAGATTCTTGATCATGTTGGGGATGTGTCCTATCGACAAAAACTTCCACCTACCATGGCCAAAGTACATGATGTCTTTCATGTATCCCTCTTAAAGAAGTATAAACCAGACCCTTAACATGTACTCACTTGAGAGCAGATGGAGGATGATATTTCTTACGAGAAGCATCCTGTGAAGATCTTATATTGTAGAGAAAAAGTTCTACAAAATAAGACAATGCCCCTCATTAAGTTGTTGTGGAGAAACCACATTTTTGAAGAAGAAATGTGAGAATTAGAGGAAATGATGAAGAAGAGTTACCCACATCTATTTTAGTGTGGGAAAATGAAATTTTGATGGTGAATTTTTTTAATGGGGGAGGATTGTAATGACCCAAACATTCATTAATGGAAATTCATCTTGGTATAATAAAATGTCTTATTATGGTTATATAAAATGTGAACATCATTGGTTTTATGTTTTTGGATTTTAAAAATTCCATTATTAATTTTGACCATTTCTAATATAGTTGTTCAACAATGATCACATGATTAATATATATATATTGGGCTTTAACAAATACAATTTACTCAGAAAAAGGATGTTATGACTTCATCCAATTGAATTTCCCCGTATGATGATCATTTTACCGAGGTCAGAAATGAGGTGGCATCATTAGGCTTCACTCTTGATGAATCCCCAGCTGAGCTTGAACATGTTATGTTTGAGTGGAACTGACTACGGGAGAATTTGATGTTGATAGAGATTACCACCCGAGCAGTGTTATCTGAGCCACCCCAAGAATTTCTCACCATCACACACTTTACTCTTTGGTCTTACGTGGGTTTTATAAGGGGTTATGTAACAATACCCTAGCACTATGACTATGAACAATATTTTTTTATAAATTATGTACATTCATTTTATTATTTTTACTTTGTAAATAGTTTTTAAAGCACAAATAGTATTTTTAGTTAATATTCAACTAAGAAATCTATTATGATGAATTAATGTATTTTTGAAGTAAAAAATATTTTAATAAAATATTATTATAATTAAATTACTTTTTATATAATATAAATTAAAATATAATTTTATGAGTCCAATGGTAATTTTTATTATGATTTGAAAGCTGTTTTTGTCAAAACACATGAATTTTTTATAAATATCATCTATTATTTTAAAACTAAAATAATAATATATTTAAAAAAAATTTAGATAAAATGAATATTATTTTTGGAATCAGGTTGTCAAAATTATGAAACGGTGAATTTTTCATAATTTTCCTAGACCATCGAATTTTTGGGTAAAAATTAAATACTGTTTAAATATATAATGTGTTTTATGACATCATAATGACCCAATAGTGATGTAATTAAATAATATAAATGATACATCGTCCAATATATGTTTTAAGATTAAAATAATGTGATTTTGGGTTTTTTTATTTATTTTACAAAGCTTTAGTGGACACTTCAAGGCATATAAAACATTTTTGTCCTTTAAAATTTTTTTCCTTCAGAGTGTGACTTACCTCCACATAAGCAACCATATTATTTTAATAATTTAGGCCATTGGTCATTTAAAAAATTGTTTTCCAGTCCACTATGGCAAAAACAATGGGAAAAAACCACTGTCTGGTTTGTGGTATTGATTAGTTTAATATGTGATGACCCAAACCTAAATAATAAAGAATTCCCTCTCATTTCCAATATAATCCCACCCAATTTCCCACTTCATCTTCACTAAAATCATTTGGTGTTCATCCAAACTCTGCACTACACTCTCTAGATTCCTCCCAAGTTTCCCCAAGCCCCCAAGAAGCCTATCTCAAGCCACTCCCAAGCTTTTGGGATCACACTTCCAAGTAAGGGATTTTTTCCTTTCTCATTTTGTCCCATTTTCATTAAGTTGTTAACCCCTTTGTTTTCATTTAAAAATTTTAGGGTTTGATTTCTCACCTCCCCCATACATCACTCTATATGTTTGGATGATTGGATGCCCATTTTTCTCTCATTAATTCTACCCATGTATACCTATTAACAAGATGAAATTCCATGAGGGATTTCCCTCTCTTTTACATCCAAGTAATTATTTTGTTGTATGCGTCTAAATTAAATTATGTTATTTGGTACATATATCTATATGAACCTATTACATTCCATTTCATGTACATATTACGAACCACCCATTTATTTCTCAACAACCATTTTCATGAATCCTTATGCTACACCATTATGCTGCCAAAATTTCACTGCATTTTTTCCAAGCCAAGATCATTGTGTAGTGAATACCATACCAATGTCTCTATCAAGGGTATTCACCTTTATTCACATATACACATTAATTGTTACTTTAATTTATTTATTAAACATTACTTAATCATGTAATAACTTATGATGTGGATTTATTCCTTGTTATATGATATGTGTGGAAAACATATGCATGAAATGAAATGTTTAAGAAGGGTGTGCCCTGATAGCACTCCAATGCATTGGGTAAAGTATAGTATCATGATATGTCATGTTAAATTAGTGTTGACTGATGCTAATTCAAGTTAAATGAGTGTTAACTCATGCTTCATGTGCAATGATGATTTAATAATGCTCCATGTTTAATGAGCCAGGGCTCATGCTAAATTTCATGTTAAGTGTTGTTGCAGATTTCCATGTTATGATTATCAAGTTTTGTGATGCCTTTATATTTATGTTTCTCTTATGATCCATTGATATTCCAGTTGTCTAAAATTTATTTTATTCCTCATATTATTCCATACTAATTCCCTTACTAGGCTTTATAGCTCACCCTTTTCTTATGCATGTCCTCTGGTTATCCAATGCAATGCTAAGTACAAGGGAATGTAGTGGTCTTATAAAGGATGTTTTCAATAATGATGTTGTGCGATTTATGATCTAAGATGTAATGAAATGTTACTAATACCTAAATACACTAGATCTATCAATTATATATGTTGTATCGACTGAAGAGTTTATGTAATAAATCATGTTTAAGTTTGTAATAAAAAGCAAGGTTGTTATAGTCTGGACTCAAGAAATGAAAGACTTTGAAAGTGAATTGAGGAATTATTGTACTAGGTGGACCCTCGCTCTCCATGACCGAAATGATAATAAGTTTTGGGGAATGATTAATGGTGGTGGGTAAGAAACCCTAAATTCATGTTTAAATTTCATAGTTCTTTCTGTATGTAATCAGATTTTGAGGACACCATTTTTTTAAGTGGGGAATATTGTAACGACCAAAAAATTCAATAATAGAAATTCCTCTTTATTTAATTAAACGTATTATTATGGTTATATAATAGGTGAAAATCATGAGTTTTATGTTTCTTTATTTTAAAATACCGTTATGAATTGTGACCATTGCTAATATAGTCGTTTAACAGAAATCATATAAATAGTATAAATATAGGGCTTTTAAAAATCCATGTTACTAAGACAAAGGAAGTGATGGCCTTTTCTAGTATAGTTTCCCCATATGAAGCCCATTTTTCGGAACTCTGAAAGGAGGTGGAATCATTGGGTTTCTCTCTTGAACATGCTCATGATGAGCTTGAACAGGTTAAGATTTAGCGGAACCGACTACATGAGAAGTGGAAGTTAATAAAGATTACCACCAGAGCGATGTTATTCGAGCCACCCCAAGAGTCTATCACGATCGCACACCTTATCCTTCAGTCATATGTGGGTATTATAAGGGGTTATGTAACAAGACCCTTTCACTATGACTATGTACATTAATTTTATATAGATAATGTGCATTCATTTTATTATTGTTACTTTGTAAATAATTTTTAAATCACAAATATTATTTTTAGTTAATATTCAACTAAGATATATATTTTGACGAATTAATTGATTATTGAATTAAATAGTATTTTAATAAAATAGTATTATTACTAAATTACATTTTATTAAATATAAATGATCATATAAATTTATGAATACAATAGTAATTTTAATTATGGTTTGAAAGCTGTTTTTGTCAAAATCCACGAATTTTAGATAAATGTTGGTTTTTATTTTAAAAGTAAAAATTCACATATTGATATATTTATTTAGATAAAATTAATTTTATTTTTGGAATCAGGACGTCAAAATTATCCAACGGTGAGTTTTTCATAATTTTCTGACACAATTGACTTTTTGGGTAAAAATGAAGTACCGTTTAAATATACAATTGGTTTTATTACATCATAATGAACCAATAGTGATGTAAAAAAATACTATAAACTTTATGTTCTGCCAATATATGTTTTAACGTTTAAATAATGTGATTTTAGATTTTATTTATTTATTTTACGAAGCTTTAGTGGACCCTTCAAGGATTATAAAACATTTTGTCTTTTTAAATTGTTTTCCTTGAGAAGTGTGACTCACCACCACATAAGAAACCCTATTTTTTTAACATGTTCGGACATTAGAATCATAAAATATTGTTTTTCACTCCCCTTTGGAAAAAACCATGGGCAAAAACTATTGGTTGTTTTGTGGTTTTTATTAGTTTAATGTGAGGTGACCCAACCCTAAATAATAAATAATTCAATGTCCTTTCCTATATAAACACACCCAAGATCCCACGTTTTCATCACTCAAACCCTTTTTAGTTCAACCAACCCTTTCCATCCTCCAAAGGTTACCCATGCTCCCAAGAAGCCTCTCCCAAGCTTTTGGGATCACACTTCCAAGTAAGGGATTCCTACATTTCCCTTTTTATCCAAGTTTCTGAATATTGTTATTCCCTTTTATTTTCAATTACTAATATTGGGGTATGATTTAACACATACCGCATACTGACTTCGTTATTTTTGGATAATGGAAGACCCCTTTATCTCTCATTAATGCCTCCCATGTTCACCCTTTACAATGCCAAAATTCCGTGAGGGATTTCTCTCTCCTCTTTTACATCCAAGTAATTCTGTTGTATTATGCATATAAATTCAATTAAAATTGTTGGGACATGTATCTATATGACCCCCTTAATGTCTATTTCATGTACATATGATGAGACACCCATTTATCTTTCTTCAACCATTTCCATGAATTCACATGTCATGTTGTTGTGCTGTCGAAATTACATCCCATTTTTCCAATCCATGATCATTGTGTAGTGAATTCCATACCCATGTATCTATCAAGGGTATTCCCCATTATTTACATATACATAATGAATGGTACTTTCATTATTTTATTCCACATTACTTAATTTTTGAATAGCTTATGATTTTGATTGATTCCTTGTTATATGATCCATGTGGCACACTTATGCATGGAATGAAATGTTTTAGAAGGGTGCGCCCTAATAGCACTCAAATGCATTGGGTAATTTATAGTATCATGATATGTTATGTAAAATGGGTGATTAATCATGCTAAATCAAGTGCAACAAGGTTTTACTCATGCTTCATGTGCAATTAGGGTTTACTCATGCTCCATGTTCAGTGAGCCTTGGCTCATGCTAATTCCATGTTATGTGTTTTTGCCACATTTTCATGTTATGATTATCAAACATTATCATTCCATTATGTTCATTTTTATATTGTGCTAAATTTATATGCCTATTTTCTATCATTTATTGTATTAGTCATGTTATTCCATGTTTATTCCCTTACTGGGCTTTATCGCTCACCCTTTTCTTATACATGTTCTCCGATAATCCCATCCAATGCTATGAATGAGGGAATGTAGAAGTCATGTAAAGGAAGTTTTCAATAATGATGTGGTATTTCATGTATTAATTTTTTGTTTTATGATCCTAAACCACAAATACACAAGACATCTTGATCTTCCATGTTTCATCAAGTGACGAGTTTATGTAATAAATCATGTTTAAGTGTGTAATAAAGAGCAGGTTTTTCATAAGTTCTTAGATGCTCCTCATGGTCCTCTTTAGTTATTGAGTATATTATAATATCATATATATAGACTACAACAAATTTGTTAAGGTAATATCTAAACACTCTATTCATCAGGTCCATATAGATTTCTGGATCATTAGTGAATTCTAAAGGAATTAATATGAATTCATAGTGCCCATACCTTGTCCATAAATGTAGTCCTGGGGACATATTCTTTTTCACCCTTACTTGATAATATCCCAAACAAAAATCCATCTTTGAGAAGTATCATGCTCCACAAAACTGATCGAATAAGTCATCAATTTTTTAGATATGATACTTGTTCTTTATCATGATTTTTAAGCTCGTGACAATCAATGCAAAGGTGCATTGACCCATCCTTCTTATTGACGAAGAGGACAAGGGTACCCCATGGTGAACCACTTGGGCACATACACCCTTTATCCAGATTCTCCTATAGTTTTTTCTTATACTCCTAAATCTCTACAACATCCATTCTCTATGGATTCTTGGATATTGGCAATACCCTAGGTATAAGATCAATTGAGAATTCTACATCTCTTCTCAGAGGAAGACCAGAAAATTCATTGGGAAACACTTCAGCGAATTACCTTACAATATGCATGTCTTCGAGGATGGTTTCTTCCTTGGACTGAATCATCTATGCCAAATAAAAGTGCTCATAGAGAAGAAGTATCCATGCTTAAGATGGTGTAACTAATGAAGATTCATCCTCTTCCTTGCACTTGTACAAATCATGGGTCGATTCTCCACATGGAGAGTGATTTAGCTCTCAAGGAAATTTATGTTGTCTCTATAGAAGGAAAGAAAATATATGGTGATAATTGCATCAAGTTCTACCAGGGGGAGTACGAAAAGATTTTCTAAGAATTTCAATCCACAAATTATTATTGGGGAAGAGTTATATTCCTGGGATGCAATGATTTCCCCATTTTTCTTACTCACTGACATCTTTACATCCAAGATTTGGGGTGGTGTTGGGATTGTTCTACTAAACTTTCAGGATATAAAAAATATATTTAACAACAGTCAAAAAGTATGTTCTCTATTCTTGAATTAATAATTAGCGTACCTTTCACCAGTTCATTTTGGAGGTTCATTTCGGTGACAGTGATGGAAAAATCTTCCCCTTACTGACTTGGAGGTTGTTGGTTACCTCTAAAAACCCTTGGATTAGGGCAATGATTTGAAATATTCCCTAGTTCATTATAGGTGAAGCAATGAAAAATGCGTTGAGAGCCAAACAGAGCATTTCTCTCCTCTTTTGTAGTTGTGGGTTTTTCTTGTCAGCAGTTAACAACTAGGTGTCCTTCTCTTCTACACCTAAAGCATTTCCTCATCCTACTTATGCAATTTTTGGGGTGATTCTTTCTGTACCATTGAAATGTAGGGTGATGTATCTTCTTTTCACCATTGGATTTATCCATCAGACAACCATAATTGAATTCCACATTACGGTTCTTATCCCCATGATACCCCTAAGATTCAACGATCTCTATTTCGACCTTGAGAGATCATCAGACAATTTCGTCATAGCTATCGAAGTCAGGGATCTCTAGGGATTTCTGCAGGCTAGGTTTCATCCCACCAAACAAGCGGTCATACTTGCATTCAAGGGTAATGAAAAACTGGATGCATATCATGAAATCCATGTGAATTTTTCCTCATACGCTCCAAAGGATTTGTGGTCTTATTGATTGAGGGAAAAGAAGTACCTTTCTATTTTAATCCAGAGGGTGCATGAAAAATATTTATTAAAATATATATTCCAGAAATCCATCAATTCCAAGGTCTCTATCTCCTCTTTATGCTTCATATTTTTGATCAATTCTCAGAATTGATCATCTTCACCCACCGTACAATAAGAAGCATGGAGAACCATCACTTGTTTGGAACATTGAAGGATAAAGAAGATCTTTTCGATGGAGTTGATCCATTGTTCGACGATTGAGGGATCAGACGATCCATTAAAATTCGGAGGCATTTGTCTCATGAAGCTCTCGATAGAGACTTTTTCTTTCTTGGGGGGGGGGGGGGGCGGTGGTTGAACGTTTCTATTGACCCATGTTTGTATTCAATGACTGAATTAACTGAGAGAGTATGATGAAAAAGTTTGTGATTCCCACTCCCATTGGATTGGGTATCTCATTAGAATAGTCATTGCAATTATCTTTACATTAGTTATTAGCCCAAGTCCTCCTATTACACATCATTTTTTAGCCCGAGTCCTCATATTACCATCCATTTCTTGGAACAAAAGTAAAGATATGGGTAAAACATAAAGGGTAATCCAAAGAAAAAAATTACTTAAAAATTACTTTTATTTCCTTAACTTATTACTCTATAAGATTCAATTTATATTATCCATGATCTACTTTCTAACATGTAATCTTATAGGTATTTTTGTTTAAAATTCCTTTAATAATGGTTCATATTAAGTTTATTAATTTACCAAATCATATCCCCTGGGAGTGTTGTAACAAAGAGTGCAGCAAGGCCCATTGTCTTGTACTAGGATACAATGGGTCAAGCCTGAAACTCCTTGTCAGTGTTTTCACTCCTATGTAAATTTGTGCTAGAGCCACCTCTACCTACTCATATCTAGACAGGGATGTATTTTCATGATAAACCAGTTACTCAATACTCACCAAAACATAGGAATGTTTATATTATACTTAGTCTTATCCCAAATCCTTTCACTAGGGTTTTCTAGTCCTAATCCCAAAAAAAACTAAACCTCCCTCTGTTACCAACTACGACAACAATGTTTATTATTACACACTAAGACATGATTTATTAAATAATTTATTCACTTGATACAACATAGAGGACTGATAAGTCTAGTTTCTTTATGGATTATGAAAATTAAATAATGACTTAAAACATGAAATGCTACATCTTTATTGAAAAAATCCTTTACATGACCACTACATTCCCACGTACTTAGAATTTTATGGGATAACCTGAGGACATACATAAGAAATGGGTGAGCTGTAAAGATACATATGGGAGTAAACAAGTAATAACATGGTGAATACTATACATGTTAGGAAATAAAAATATAAACAGAGCATAAAATTACATGAACATAAAGTAATGATATTTCATGATTATCATAACAAGGAAATGTGACAACAACACTTAATAAGGAATTAGCATGAGCCATGGCTCACTGCACCTAAAGCATGAGTAAACCCTCGTTACACATAAAGCACAAGTAAACCCTTATTTCAATTGAATTATCATGATTAAACACTCATTGGAAATGATTTACCATGATACTATACTTTACCTAATGCATTGGAGTGCTTTTAGGGAAAACCCTTCTTAAACATTTCATTTCATGCATAAGTGTTCCACATGAATCATACAGCACAGAATCAATCAAAATCATAAGTTAATCCATGATTAATTAATGTGGAATAAACACATGAAATTACCATTCAATACGTATATATTCATAAAGGTTAATACCCTTGATAGAGACATGGGTTTGGTATTCACTATATAATGATCTTGGCTTGGAAAAAACACGGTGCAATTTCGACCACAAAACAGCGTGACATAAGACTTCCAATAAATGGTTGATGAGGGTGAAATGGGTGTCTCATAATATGTACATCAAATAGGAAATAAGGGTTTAATATAGATACATGTCCCAAAAAATGTAACGGTATTTAGATACGTAAGAGAAAAATAATTCCATGAATATAAATTAGGATAGATAAATTCCATACGGAATTTTGGCATGGTAACAAGTGTACATGGGAGGAATTAATGAGAGAGAAAGGGGATATATCATTATTCAAACATGAATAGGGACATATGGGGGAGATGTGAAATCATACACCAACATTTTCTATTTAAATCAAAATTATTTAACAATATAAACAATCTTGGATAAAATTTTGAAAGGTAGAAATTTCAAACGTGGATGTGTGATCCCAATAGCTTGGGAGAGGCTTTAGAGAGGCTTCTTGGGAACTTGGGGAACCTTGTGAGGAATATAGAGAGATAAGGGAATTGGTTTGTCGATCACCAAAGGCTTTGAGTGAGGAGGAAGTGGGAGCTTGGGTGGGTTTATATAGGAAATGAAGGGAATTATTTATTATTTAGGTCTGAATCACCACATATTAAACTAATAAAAACCACAATCAATCCCATGGTTTTCTCCGATGGGTTTTTTTCAAAGGGATGTGTAATAAAATATTCTATAAGGAAAATGGCATAACTTCTTAAATTAATAGGGTTTTTATGTGGAGGTGAGTCACACTCTTAAGGAAATCAATTTAAAAAGATAAAATGTTTTATAAGTCTTCACGGGTCCACTAAAGGATTGTAAAATAAATCAAACAAAACTAAAATCGCATTATTTTAAAAATAAAACATATATTGGCCAAACATAATGTTTAGAGCATTTTATTAGATCACTATTGATTTATTATGATGTCATAAATCACAATATATATTTAAATGGTATTTGTTTTTTACAAAAAATTTTGACTATCTCTGAAAATTATGAAAAATTCACCGTTGGATAATTTCAATGTCCTGATTCGAAAAATAGTATTAACATTATCAAAATTATTTTCTGTATATTTGAATTTTAAATTTTAAAATAAAAAACGCATTTATCGAAAATTCATGGGTTTGGACCAAGACAACATTCAAACCTGAATAAAAATATAAAATTTCATTCATAAACATTATATGATAATTTATTCTTAATAAAAATAATTTATTAATAATAATAATTTATTAAGATATTATTTAATTCAAAAAACCATTAATTTATCAATATAGATTTCTTTGTTGAAAATTAACTAAAAACACTTTTTTCTTTAAAAACTATTTACAGAGTTACAATAATAAAGTGAATGTGTATTCATTATTATATACATAAATAATGAACATAATCATAGTGCTAGGTTATTTTTACATAACCCCTTATAACACCCGCAAAAGACTATAGGGTAAGGTATGCGATGGTGACAAACTCTTGGGGTGGATCAAATAAAATCGCTCAAGTGGTAATCTCTATCAACATATACTTCTCCCGTAGGCGGTTCCACTCAAGCATAATGTATTCGAGATCATCTTGGGCTTGGTAAAGAGTGAAGCCCAATGACGCCACCTCCTTTCTGAGCTCCAAAAAATGGGCTTCATATGGGGAAAGTCTACTAGATGAGGCCATCACTTCATTTTTCCGAGTTAATAGGATTTGTTAAATCCCTATATGTATACTAGCCAGATGATCACATGTAAAGCCCCGACCATATATTTCCAGAGTTGGTGCATTATTTTAATACATTGGCATGATTACAAGAAATCATGTCCCGAAAGACTGATCAGTTTAGAAGTCTTGGAAAATATATTGCATACATGAACATTACATTACACTTTGTAACATACAATACAAAAAAAGTTATTTGATAATGACATTATTCCCTTCTGCTTAACCCTTCATATAAATCATAATACAATTCTTGGAATCCTAGGAAAATAAAACATAAGAAAGGGGTGAGCTCAGATGCCCAGTAAGTGTAAATAATTTAGCGGAAGTTATAAACTTGTAAGGCAAGATGTGTGATAAAAACAACAGCCTTTATAAACAAAAACATGAACATAATATGAAAAAAATAAATCAAACATTACCATATAAACATTCACATGAATATTATACTATTTGAATAATCACATGTAATAACTAATTTGATAATGAGGGAATGCCTAACGCCGGACATCATTACCACATAGTCAAGGCCTTGTGGCAAGACTACAAATAATTTTTTTTGAAGGCCTTATGCCAAGATACTAGTTTGTCTCAGGAGACCTACTGATGCATCGAGGAGCTATAGCGGGCTCCACCTGTCACTTACTAATTCCACTGCATTCCTCATATAGAAAAGTTGAAACATAACATAAACATTCATATTAAAACTAGCATATTAAATGTCATTACATTATCAATAAACCACGAATGGTATAAAAATAGAACATACACAGTCAAACATATCATAACTCATTAAATACAACATGGAAGATTGTATTATAATAGATCAACCTCAATCAAAAATAGTATCTAGTAAAGGATGTTGACTTAGATAAAAATGCTGAGTAAAACTTTTTGAGAGAAATATACTTTTTGTAAAATCATTTAAAAGTAACACATTTATAAAGGAAGTAAATTAAAAAGGATTTTTGAATCAAAGTGTCCTATACCACTTTGAAACTTTTGAAAATAATTATCATTTCAAATAATTTATGTTCATATAAATAATTCCTTCAAATATTTATGAAATCATGGACATTAATTAAAAAGATTTATAATGATAATAATTAAAACATTTAAAATTCTGATATTGATAATGTGTACCTTTCAAAAATCCATAAATTATTCATTTTCAATTTTTTTATGATAAATGGACATGGATGAGAAAAATGTCCCAATAAATACTTTCACACAAATAATCTAAGATAATAATTAGATTGAGGAATTAAACCTCACCTTGCACTTTCCTTTAGTCGAGGGAACATTAAACCTCTTGTATGAAGATTGTAGTATGTTATTAAAGTATACCATTACCATATTAATATTTATGATTTCAAACATGATTCATTTATGACATTATACTACCCATTTAATAACAATTTCCATGTTAAATTAACATTTCGGGTAATAATCGCTTTTTTTATCGTACGTGTTTTAACATGTTACTCTTGATTGTATCACTTAGATGAAGATTTAAATACTTACAGAATGTAAAAAATGATTGATATATCATATATATTTAGAATATAAATATGTATAATTGACATAATTATGAAATGAAAAACACCATTTATGGAGACGGTAATCCCTACGTACGCATAAACCCTATTTTAGTTTTCATATCGTATTGAACGGAACTAAGTGAATAAGATATATGTAAGTACACACAAACAAATATATATATATATATATCCCATAGAATTAGTATTTCATATATTACATACTTATTGTTAATATATATTTTTATAATCGTCGATGAATGCTGAACGTGGAAATGAATCGCATCACGTCGTGGAGACGGTAATCCATATGTACACACGAGTGACAATATCATTTCTTTAATGATGTGGAATTTAATGGTATATTAATTTTACAGAGACATTATCATGTTAATTTCATTATTTATATACATATTAATCATCATTATATCCTTCTAAAAAACATAGTGTTGAATGATAAATTACACCACGGTGTGGAGACGATAAGCCCTACGTACCCACGCAAGATTACATTATCATTCATAAGATGGATTGAATAATGAATATTGTTGTGCAATATTTATAATAACATCACAGTATATAGAAGATACTTTAGTCATTATATTAGAATTGGAACAACAAAGAATGACTAAGTGGAATAATAAGAGAAATGAAAGAGGGTGGTGAATTCATTATATCTTCTTCGGGTTATTCCTTTTGATTTGATCAAAAGGGCTCTTTATGTTGGCTTTATGACCAAAGGAAGGCCTCTAGGATGAAGGTATGATAGTTGGGAGGATATTTGGGTAGGGTTTGTCTGATCCAAATGGAATTGTATGTGTTAATTTGAGAGAAGGTTAAGTGCCCTTTTATAAGAGGGTGATGGTCACTTTATGAAAAGATTGAAGTATTGATTTATTATACAATCATATTTGGTTTATGATGGTTCCAAATGACTTTATTTCGATACTTAGGTGGTTATTGGTCAAAATAAACTCAACCAATGGGTTTTAGACAGGTTTAGGTTACCATTTTAACCTTATCTTTTATATTTAACTCTTAGTTAAATAGTTTAACTTTTACCGTATCTTCTTGTATTACTACTATATATGGTAAATAAACATACACTAAACATACAAGAGAACATAAAGTTGATCATTAATGACATATATAATATTATTTAATCCCTTTGGACGAATCTTAAATTTTTATAAAGATTCTATCGACCAATAATATAGTATTTGTTTTAAATATTAATTTAAGTCAATTTTGACACTATTTGGTATTTTGTTTTTGTGAAAGTCATAAAAAAATTATTAATTCAAACAAGATACACTGAATCATCCATATCATGTTTTATTCACCTAGATAATTCGTGTATTTCATAAAAACATTGAAATTATATTTATTTTAATATTTATAATTCTATTTATTTGATTCTTTCATTAATAATGTAATTACTGCATCATCATTGTGTCATTAATAAATTTAATTATTTAATATCTCAAAATTATAAATAAAATCCAATTATGTAAGAAATATTTTTAGATTTATAATGAATATTTATAGTCTAATTTAGATTATGTATAACCCTATAAAAAATGGTTTAGTTATTAAACCTTGTTTTTAACCCTTTAAAATATTCATTAAATTAAATAATAATTAATGACTTAATCTAATCCAAGTAGACCTAAAGGGTCATATTTTATTCCCAAGGTTGTTTTTGTTCAAATTAATCTTATACAATAGAATTAGGACATGTGTTAGGGTAATAATAATATAAATTTTACACTTAATTGCTCTATTTACTTTTAACCGTGGTAAATAAAATTAAAACATTACTATTCACCAAAAATTATTTTTATCTTATTGAACCACATTTTACTCCTTGATATTAACCGTGTCCCTTAGATCTTCGAAACTCAACTCACAAAAGTGGTAAAATTATGTTTATTGTGAATTTACAAATTCTCCTAAGAGGTGGGTAAAAGTCAGTGAAAAGTGCAATAACATTTTTTATAATCTGAAATTATTATTAACTGACTCCAATGAATTAAATTGAACATATATAGGTATTATGTATCTAATTTGACCTTAAATAAATTTTAATAAAATAAATAATTATTTAAAAAAAATTTGTTTTAAACTATAACTGAGTGATTTTCAGTATTCATAAAAAACGTTTTAGGATAAATGCCAAAAATTCACCACAAGCTAATTTTGATATTCCAAATTCAATAATGAACTCTATTTTACCAAATCAAAAACATATATTTCGCATTTATTAATTTAAAAATAATTTCCGCTGTCAAAACCAATAGTCGTATTTTTAAGAAATAATTACTATCAAAAAGTTGACACTAGTTTATGTCCAATTTCAGAGTGAAATTACATACAATGACCAGAATTGGATTAAATGGTATAAATATAATATATTAATACTTTCAAACCATAAAAATTTATAATTTAACACTATAAATTATTATGATAAAAACAATTCAGTAAAAATATAGTATTTTTCACTATTCAACCAAATATGAAAGTTATCATAAAAAAAGCAAAAATTTATTGAAACTAAATTCATTTGTCCTGATTCTAAAGAAGAATTTTATTTTTTCAATTTAAATATATAAAAGTTTCATATATTGGATTTAAAAATGGTTCTCCATTAAAAGGTGGTAAAAGAATATTTTGGGATAAATACTTCTTTTATCTGAAAAAAATGAATTAGTTCTTACATTATGTCTAAGAAACTCATAATATGGATTCTAAAATTATAAGGATTGTATTTAGTTTAAAATTCAGTTAATACTATTCATAATATCTTCTCAACGACTAGTTTGGTATGTCGTGGTGCTCTTGAACTCGATGTTGCGTGTACTGTAAGTTATTGAATTAATTTGAAGAACTAACGTAATATGAAATCTTGTGGTGTTACATTCTTCCATCATTAAATAAATTGCGTCCCCACAATTTGATTTTTTTTGAAAATAAAAGGTTCAAAAAAATACATTTGTGGGAAAACTCACATCAGAAATTGGGTTAATAAAATTTAGTTTTAATAAGAGGAAAAAAATAATATATATATATACTTGACAAGTAGAGTTTCATCATTCAACTAATTCCTGCCACAAACTCATCTTTCACTAAAAAATATTCAAAAAAAATTATTTATCCTAATCATATAGGTTTCCAAAAATAATGAATTTATAATTCATTTATCATACTATTTAAAAAAAATCTAAATTATAAAATCCAGTACATCACGTAGTCCAGTCATAGGTGATGCACCCTTTTCCCTCTTTGGTTGAAGGTTCATGTCTCGTGGCCTTGCTAGACGTGACTAGTAGTCGCCCGACCTCTCGGTTGTCATTTTTATAACAATCCAAAAATAACCTTAACAATAGCATCCAATTTCAAGCTTAATCCATATCAACCTTTAGAATTATCCAAAATACATATATCCAAACTCTCTATCCAAAATTTAAAAGGAATTTAAACACAATGAAGATCCTTTTTTCTAGGTAATAACATATGAACGCATTCATCAGCTATTCTTTTAGAACACCACAACATCCTAAATTACCATAAAACTGTATTGATTATATTCATGCTCCCTAATTCCTTATAGAATACTGGAAATACTCTTTCTATCCAAAAAATGTTGGAAACTCCAACAATAATGAAATATACAAATCATTAATCAGTTTCAAGGAAGTCTAGAATATCCAATATAATTTATCAAAATCAACCATCTCTTATTCAAAAATCACTACCTCATTATCAGGACCATATTAAGGAATACCTTTCCTTCAACAATGTATTTTCCAAAAAGTGTAGCTTACTATTAAGTCAATTTTCTTAAGAACCATATAATCTCAAATCCTCAATAAAATAGTACTGCAGTACAATCCTTATTTATCTCCATAATTCATATAACCAGTATATTGTTGATACAACACTTAAATGAAATAATTCTATATTAACAACATAAGAACACAAGTCATTTGTCCTCACATGAGGTTGTATAATAACTTGAGTATTATCCAATATCATAATTTAATGTATACTCTGATGACTGATACATTGATTCGCCTAGTGTCCCAATGCCTTACAGATGAAGCATTGTACATTTGAAATTTTTTCTTACCCTTGTAATCATGTACTTGGTGTCATTTTTCTCTACAGTTATAACAAACTCCCATTCCCTTCAAGAATTTACCATGGTGATTCTTTCCACAGTTATCACATATGGGAAAATCCTTCTTTTTTCCTTTTCCCTTTATCTATCTTCTCTACTCCATAATTTTATTGTCTTCATTCCATTCAAAGCCATAGGACTCGGAGAATTATTTACTTATCTTATTAATACATGATATTATTTCATCATATGTTGAGAATACATGGGAGATTATTTCCCTTTTAATATTGGCTTAATGTTATGAAAGATATGATCCTTCTTACTCTTTGGATCATACGTATTGCTGGAGTTCAAATTCCTTCTATTGGACGCCATTTCTATACAATGTCATATACTAGGTCAGTTTATGAATCACAATTCATAATTCCAAATATGTAAAATACCTAACATAAATTGAATAGTTTATGGATATAATCCACAATCACAAAATTGTTTTCTTTGAGGAGGTATATACTCATAAACCCTTCATAGTGGTTTGTAAAGAATATGAGAAATATCCTAAGAATATCACCCAGGAGTGTCATAATCAAGAGTGCAGCAAGGCCCATTGTTGTGCACCAGTTCCCGTTCGAGTCTAGCTCAAAGCAGTGCTTTAGGGTTTTACCACTAGGTACATCTGTACCAGAGCCACCTCTACCTGCTCGTATCCAGACATGGATGTATTTTCTTGGGAAAACTCACAAAATCATTAGATAACAAAAATTCTAGGAAGTTCTTCTATATTAATCTTAAAAGTCAATCTTATGGTAATGTGATCTAATCAGAGTTTATCTAAATCTAGTTTCCAAGGTTATTTCTAAACATCCTTTGATACCGACTGTAATGCCCCAACCCTAGATTCCCAGAGTCAGTGCATTATTTTAGTAAATTGGCATGATTATATGGAATCAAGTCTCGAAAGACTGATCAATTTAGCAGTCTTGGAAAATAGATTGCATACATGAAAAATACATTACAATTTATAACATACAGTACAAAAAACGTTCTTTTAGAATGAAATTATTCAATTTAGATTAACCCTGCATATCAATCATAATAAACTTCTTAGAATCCAGGGAAAATAAAACATAAGAAAAGGGTGAGCTTAGATGCTGAGTAAGGGTAAATAATTTAGAGGAACTTAAAAACTTTTAAGCCAAGATGTGTGATAAAAACAACTTCCTTTTTAAATATAAACTTGAATATAATCTGAAAAAATAAATCAAACATTACCATATAAACATGCACATGGATATTCTATTACTTGAATAATCACATGTAATAACTAATTTCATAATGAGGGAATGCCTAACGCCGAACATCATTACCACATAGTCAAGGCCTTGTTCCAATACTACAAATAAATATTTTGTCAAGGCCTTGTTCCAAGACACTAGTTTGTCCCACGAGACCTACCGATGCATCAAGGAGCTATAGAGGGCTCCACCCATCACTTAATAAGTCCACTGGATTCTTCATATGAAATAGTTGAAACATAACGTAAACATTCGTATTAAAAGTAGCATAAGAAATGCCATTAAATTAACCATAAACCTTGAATGGTATAATAATATAACATCCAAAGTCAAACATTTCATAACTCATTCAATACAACATGGAATATTGTATTATAACAAATCAACCTCAATCAAAAATAATATCCAGTAAGGGATGCTGACAAAGTTCAAAATGATGAGTAAAACTTTTGGATAGAAATATCCTTTTTGTAAAATCATTAAAAAGTCACACATTTATAAAGGATTTTATTTAAAAGAGATTTTTTAATCAAAGTGTCCCATACAACTTTTAAAATTTTGAAAAAAATTACCATTTCAAAACATTCATGTCTATATAAATAAATCCTTAAAATCATTTTAAAAACATGAACATTATTTAAAAATATTTAGAAAGATAAATATTTAAAATATTTAAAATTTTGATATTGATAAAGAGTACCTTTAAAAAATCCTTAAAAAAATCATTTTGAAATCATTATTATGAAAAATGGACATGGATTATAGAAAGGTCCCAGTAAATACTTACACATAAACAATGTTGGATAATATTGAGATTAAGGAATTAACCCTTACCTTGCACTTTCCTTTAGTCGAGGGTACCATTAACCTCCTGTATGAAGATAAAAGTTTGTTATTAAATTATACCATAACCATATTATTATTTATGATATCATACATGATTCATTTTTGACTTTATACTACCCATTTAATTATAATTTCCATGTTAAATTAACATTTCAGGTAATAATCGCTTTCTTTTTTGTGCATGTTTTAACTTGTTACTCATAATTGTATCACATAGATCAATATTTATATACATATAGAATGTAGAAAATTATTTATATATCATATATATTTATAATATAAACATGTATAATAGACATATATATGAAATGAATAACACCGTTTATGGAGATGGTAGTCCATACACACGCACAAACGTTGTTTCCGTTTTCATATGGTATTGAACGGAACTAAGTGAATAAGATATATGTAAGAACACACACACACACACACACTTATATATATACATTAGAATTATTATTTAATATATTACATACTTATTAGTAATATATATTTTTATAATCGTATATTAATATTGAACAGGGAAATGAATCTCATCACATCGTGGAGACGGTAATCCGTACGTACGCTTGAGCGACCAAATAATTTTCATAAAGCTATGGAATTTGATGGTATATTAATCTTACAGAGACATTATAATGTTATTTTCATTATTTATATACATATTACTCATCATTATATCCATCCAAAAAACATAGTATTTTATAATAAATTACACCACGGTGTGGAGACGGTAAACCGTACGTACGCACACATGGTGACATTATCATTCATAAGACGGATATAATAATGAATATTTTTGTGCCAAATTAATAAGAAGATCACAGTACATATAAGATACTGATGTTATAATTTTAGAATGGAAACAATAAAGAAAGAGTATGTGGAAGAATAAAAGAACATGAAAGAGGGTGGTGAAATCATTACTTCTTCTTCGGGTTCTTCCTTTTTATTTGTTCAAAAGGGCTCCTTATGTTTTATTTATGACCAAATTAAGGCCTCTAGGATGAAGTTAGTATAGTTTTGAGGATATTTTGGCAGGGGTTTTTCAAGCCAAATGGATTTGTAGGTGTTAATTTGAGAGAAGGGGAGGTGCCCTTTTATAAGAGGGGTGAGGGTCACTTTAGGAAAATATTAAAGCATTAATTTATTATACAATAATATTCGGTTTATAATGGATTAAAATGAATTTATTTTGAGACTTAGGTGGTTATGGGTCGAAATACACTCAACCAATAGGTTTTATACAAGTTTAGGTTACCATTGTAACCTTACCTTTTAGATTTAACTCTTAGTTAAATAGTTTAACTTTTACCGTGTCTTCTTGTATTCCTACTCAATATGGATAATAAAATTACTATAAACATCCAAGGGAACATCCAGTGGATAATTAATGACATATATAATATTTTTTAAGCCCTTTTTCCAAACCATACATTTTTAGGAATATTATAGCAACCAATAATATAGTATTTGTTTTAAATATTAATTTATGTCAATTTTGATACTATTTGGTATTTTGTTTTTGTGAAAGTCATCACAACTTGATTAGTTAGAAAAAGATACATTTAATCATCCCTAAATGTCACATTCACCAAAAAAATTCTTGGATTTCATAAAAAAAATTAAAATTATATTTATTTTAATATTTATAATAACATTTATTTGAGTCTTTCATTAATAAGATAATTACTGCATCATCATTGTGTCATTAATAAATTTAATTATTTAATATATAAAAATTATATATAAAATACCATTATTTATGATATCTTCTTATCTTTCTAATGAATATTTATAGTTGAATTTATCTTATGTATAACCCCATATTAAAAATGGTTTAGATATTAAACATTGATTTTAACTCTTTAACTCTTCTTTAAATTAAATAATAAAAAATGTCTTAATCTAATACAAGTGGAACTAAATGGTCATATTTTTTCCTAAGGTTGGGTTTGGTCAAATTACTCTTAACCATTAGAATTAGGACATGTGTTAGGGTAATAATAATATCATTTTTACCATTAATTACCCTATTTAATTTTAAACATGGTAAATAAAAGTAAAAAGTTATTATTCAAAAGAAGTTATTTTTATCTTATTGAGCCAAATTTTACTCCTTTATATTAACCATGTGTCCCGGATTTTATAAATTCAACTCAAAGAAGTGGTAAAATTATGTTTTATGTGAATTTACAAATTCTCCTAAGAGGTGGATTAAAGATGGAGAAAAGTTCAATAAAATTTTTATATATCTAAAATTATTATAAACTAACTCTAATTAATTACATTGAACTTATATAGGTATTATGTATCTATTTTGACCTAAAATAAATTTTAATAACATAAATAATTAATTAAATAAAAATATGGTTTGAAACAATAACTCAGTGTTTTTCACTATTCGTCAAAAATTAAAAGTTTTCAGAAAAATAGAAAAAATTCACCATAAGCTAATTTTGATATTCTGAATTCGATAATAATGTATATTTTACCAAATTCGAAACATATAAGTCACATTTATTAATTTGAAATTAATTCCCGCTGTCAAAACCAAAAGGCGTATTTTTAATAAATAATAACTATAAAAAATTTGACACTTGTTTATGTCCAATTTCAAAGTGAAATTACAACAAATAATCAGAATTAGATTAAATGGTAAAAATATAATCTATTTATACTTCCAAACCATTAAAATGTATAATTTAACACTATATTTGTTTTTGATTAAAAAAGTTGATTCAGTTAAAATATAGTATTTTCACTATTCACCCAAATATGATAGTTATCATAAAAACACCAAAACTTTATTGAAACTAAATTATTATATCCCGATTCTAAAGAATAATTTTATTTTGTCAAATTTAATATATAAAATTTTCAAATATTGGATATAAAAAGGGTTCACCATTAAAAGGCAGAAAAGGATATTTTTTTAAAAATACTTCTTTTATCTAAAAAAATGAATTAGTTCTTACATTGTGTCTAAGAAACTCATAATATTGATTCAAGAATTATAAGGATTATATATAGTTCAAAATTCAGTTAATACTATTCATAACTGCTTTTGACCGGCTAGTTTGGTAAGTCGTGGTGCGCTTGAACTCGATGTTCTGTGTAGTGTAAGTTATTGAATTACTTTGAAGAACTAATGTAATATGAAATATTGGGATGACACATTACTGTTCAAAAACCATATTAGCAACTGTAAAAATTCTTAATGGTATTTTAAAATTCAAAACATAAAACCAAAAAAGTGCATACATTTTACATAACCATAAAAAGACATTTAAGTTGGCCAAGAGGAATTTTCATTAACAAATTTTTGGGTCGTTACAGATCAAAGATCCAGGGATATCTATTTCTCCTCTTTCTCTACTTTTCTAGAGTAGGGATTTTAGATTCATTCTATATCTTCCAAATCCCAAAACACCCATTATTCCAGAAGATTTTAGGTTGGAGATTTGAGGGATGATTGGATCTAGATCTACATCTATAATTTAGTATGTAATAATCTATGTATTTTTTGTAGGTGGTCGACAAGTTATATACCATTATCATAAAGTTGATTTATTCATGTCTGACTCGGTTAGTGGCTCTCTCTTGTTATGAATATGATTCCTTTAAATGGATTTGGTAAAATGGTTGGAGAAATGATTAATTGAACCCCTCATGATCCATGTGGGATGCATTGTGGTTGATTTAAACAATTTGGGGCAGCCCATGGGGAGTACAAATATTACCAGACATGTAAAATATAAATGTTAATCCTAGAATTGATGTGTAATGAATTATATTCCAAGAAAAATATGTTGAAACTTTAGTTTGGATTATAAAGAGTAATTAATTTATAGTTCTGTCTAAACATTGATAATGGAACAAGGGATTTTTCAATTAATATGACATGGGTTGGATGTAATAAAGTAATTATGCTAAGTGACTTATGAATTGTACCTAAAACACATAAGGGGGTTAATTCTTGGGAATGATGAACATGTTAAATAGGTAAATAGTTGTAAATTATTAATTGTGTTAAATGGGATAATATATGAGATTTCATGAATAAGGGATAATGTATAGAAAATAGAGAATATAATTAATGGGATAAGTCATGAGAAAGGAAATTTTTTTTAATCAGATATGAAACATAATTGCTAAATTAGAAAATGGTTTAAGTCTCTTTATTAACCCACTTTTCAAATAATTATTATATATGAATGTTATGTTTTTTGATTGTGTGATTTTTTGTATTATATATGTGGTAAATGGATAAATAATATTGTGCATGTGGAATGGTTGTATGTGGGGTATTGAATTGTTTTTTTACACCTATGATTCGGGTAGAACAGAGGCTCTAAACGCCACCCTTAGAATTCATGGGTTAAGGAGTCTAGGTAAAGTTCTATGACCCTAAATATTTCATTTGATGAATCTACCTAAACGGAGGATCCAAGGTAAGTGTTATGTAATTGCTTATGCAATAGTTCTACCTAGTGAGATAGGGATTTTGATGTATTCCCTTATGCATTGTAATCGACAAGATTAGAAAAAAGTGTAAATGATGTAATGAATACTCCATGGAATGAATGATGACAATGGATTGTGTAACTAAAATTATTTATATGAATACTATAAACTAGTGTCACCTAGTATGTATGTTTTTACCTTTCCATTTTTTTAGTACATTCATGCACTATCTATTTAGACTGAATATATTGTAGTCACCATTGGTGGTGGCCTACTGGATGGTAATCCCACCCATCATGGGCTATCATCGGGTACCTATGTAGACTTCATGGATGCAGTTTAGGACAAGGTAAAAAGTCTTATGATATGGAGTTGAGTAGGGATTTAGATATGAATGGATGATGATTCATACTAGTAATTAATACCCATTGCAGGTATTTTGATGTTAGTTTTTATTTTTGGTTTACATCGCCTTTTCAATAGTTTTCATGGCATAGAATAATTATTTTTTTCTTGTGGGTTTTAACTTTTATTGGGAAATGGTTTTTAATTAATGTTTCTTCTTTATTTCATATTATTTCCATTGTTTCTTACATTATCAATTTTGGATTACTCAGGTAAAGATTTTATTCTTTCCTAGTGTGAACTATTAGAACCTCAATGCTAGTCAGGTACCTATAGGTTATAGGGAGGCGTGCTTGATGTCAGGTGGTCACCTGCCCTGTGTCACCGGTTTAGTTGCTTCCTGGTCAGGGATGTTACAAAGTGGTATCATAGGGGTTATTTTTTGTTTCATTTATATTTGGTAATTGTCGATAGGATATTATGAAGTTGTGGGACATGGAAATGAGATCATGCATTCTAGTAGAAAAACCATGTATGGGGAAAAACCCAAGTACCTAGGGTGGGATTTTTTGTTCTTGATATGTGTCATTATAGTTAAATGAAATTTCTCCATTGGGTGATGTAATTTTTGTGTGATGTTATTTGTTTATGATATTTTACTCATGAATGAAATGGCATTATGGTTTTTATTCATGAATCATTATAGGAACTAAAGGATATAGGTGGCATGCATCATGATTGGAACATAGAATATGGGTGTATGAGACGTGAAGGGTATTATTTATTCATATTCCATGAAAACCTGAAGAAATTATGTTTTATAAATATGATGTAAATGGTTAAATAGAAGAAATTTTAAATAATAGTGAAAGAAGAATAATTACTTAATGGGTGTAAATGAATAAAAATGATGGTTATTACCAGTTCTGAAACTGGAAATTTTCATTAGAGGAAAGGATTTTCATTATAAGGTTGGAAATGGTTTGAAACAGGTGTCTAATGAAGGACTTGTAACTATGTATGTTTGATTCCCCAATGTTATCCATGACTCATTGTAAAATTTTTTGAGGGTAGTGTTATATATATGGAAATATTTTTGGGGTATTGTATGTGAAATCGGTTGTTTGTGGCTATTGAAGAGCCCTCTTTTGTGTAAATTGTGAGAGTTTTATGTCAGTGTTCTAAGACTTGTATTTGGAATTGTAGATGAACTGCACCATGAATATGTTCTTTTGTTGGGAAACAAGTGTATGTAACTAAAAATGATTCTCCAGAAATGGAGTTAGAGAACCCAATGATCCCGGGTAATAGAGGAGAGGATCATTTAAATGCAAACTTTTCATATTATATGCAGATGATGGAATGGGGCCACAGTTTGGTCATGCCTAGTCTGTTTGATTTCAACAAAGTGTTATAATTGAAACACCCTCCAACATTTTCCAGATATGGTGGTCTTGAGGATACTGAGTTCTGGATAGAGTCCATCCAAGTTATTTTTCATCACATGGAGACTCCGGATGAGAAGAGAGTCATGTTGGAATTGTATATGTTGTAGGTACTTGTGAAGCGCTAGTGGATATCATGTTTTATACTCAAAAGGATGATGGTTTTCTTTGGAAGTATTTACAATACAAATTTATAGAACACTTCTATTTAGAGACCATGAGGTAAGGGAAGGATGAATAGTTTATGAGCTAGACTCAAGGGTCTATGTCAGTGATGGATTAAGCGAGCCCATTCACTGACCTACAATTCTACATTCTAGCATTGGTAGGAGATGAGACAACTATGACATGTAATTTCCACAATGGACTTAGACATGAGATTTAGTCCCATGTTAATACCTCCCATAAAAAGCTTTTGTATGAAGTGGTGTATCATTCCATTATCTAAGAAGGAAATATCATGGAGTCTCCTAGTAATGGTCATGAAGTCCCAATTGGGTGATCTAGTGTTGTGGATTTCGATGGTAGAAAGAACTACATTGAGATGTTTCACAAAGATGATGGTGGAATGGGTATTCAAAAAAGTGAACCATCCTCTTTGGTTAGTGATCAGTTTTTCTACTATTAATCTGATAGGCTGGGACATATGCATTGTCAATGTCCCCATAGAGCTGTTGAGTTCTGAGAATTTTATAGGTTGGGGCATGGGAAGAGGTTTTGTAGGAAACCTCGGTAGATGGGTATTGATGAAGGATCGAGATCGATAGAGAGTATAAAAAGAGGGTTAGTCACCCCATATCAGGCATGCAGTTTGTGCTCAACTGGTCGTACCAATAGAGGTGGTGGAGATGTTTCATAGAGAAGAGAGTGTTCATATCAGAAAGGTAGTGTGGAACCATTAACTCAGATCGAGAACTAGGGAAACATGTTAGGTAAGCTTCATTATGTTCTTCATACATCTAGAGTCAGAGAGGCTATACCATCGACTATTCGAGGTATGGTCCACATAGAATCCCTGCATTCTAGTGATTATTAGATATTGTTGCCTTACATTATTTTATTTTTGATTAGTTTTTTGTTGTGTTGGGCCTATATAGTAAATGCATATGTGAGGTTATGTTTATTGATACACATTTTAGTGTGCTAAAAAAGAATATTACGAAGTGTAAGTGTAAGGCCCCGACCCCTGAAGCCCAAAGTCAGTGCATTATTTTAATACATTGGCATGATTACAAAGAATAATGTCCTGAAAGACATATTAGTTTTGGAGTCTTGGAAAATAGATTACATTTAAGGATGTTACATTACACTTTAGAAAATAAAACACATCACAAAAGATCCTTTGAGAATTCCATTAATCCCCTAGATTAACCGTTATTATCAATAATAATAAACTTATTGGAATCTTGGGAAAATAGAAAATAATAAAGGGGTGATCTCAAAGGCTGGGTAAGGATAAAAATATAGTTGAAGCATTCAAAAATAAGCGTATGCATTTAAGGAAATGTATAAAACTAAAAAATACCTTTTAAACATAAACATCAGCATAATATGGGTAAGATAAACAAAATAATACCATTTACTTATTCACATGGATATTCTAATAGTCAAATAATCACATGTAATATCGATTGCTAATTTTATATTGATGGAATGCATAATTCTATACTTCATAACGACATTGTAAAGGCCTTTTTCCAAGAATAAAAATAATATTTTGTCATGGCCTTGTGCCAAGACACTAGTTTGTCTCATGAGACCTACTGGTACATCAAGAAGCTATAGTGGGCTCCACCCATCACTTACTATAATGCATTCCACATATGAAAAGGATGAAACATAACATAAACATTTGTATTAAAACTAGCATACCAAATGTTAATATGTTAACCATAAGACAAGAATGGGATAAAAATAGAACATCCACATTAAAACATATCCTAACTCATTCAATACAACATGTTAGATTTTATTATAAAAAATTAACATCCATCAAGAATAATATCCTAAAAAGGATGTTGATAAAGTTTAAAATGATCAGTAAAAATCATTGAAAGAAATATCCATATTTCATGAAATCATTTAAAAGTCACAAAATTTATAAAGGAAGTCATTTAAAAGAAATTTTGGAATCAAAGTGCTCCATACCACTCTGAAACTATTGAAAGTAATTAACATTTTAAAACATTCATGTCTATATAAATAAATCCTTAAAACTATTTTGAAAACATGGACATTAATGAGAAAGGATTAGAAGAATAAATCATTAAATCATTTAAAAGGAATTTTTAATTAAAGAGTCCCTTAAAAATAATCCCTTTTAAAACCCTTTTATGAAACATGGACATGGATAATAATTATGTCCTAGTAAAAACATACCCATAAACAATCTAGAATAATAATGAGATTGAGGATTTAACCCTTACCTTGCACTTTGCTTTTGACGAGGGTCCATTTAATATCTTTTATAATGACCATAGTATGTTATTAAATTATACCAGAAACATATTAATATATATTATATCATACATGATTCATTTATGACTTTATACTACCCATTTACTAATGATTTCCATGTTAAATTAGCATTTTGGGTTATAATCACTTTCTTTATCGTACGTGTTTAAACTTGTTATTCTTGATCGTATTGTTTAGATCATGATTTTAATAATTAAATAATATAACACATGATTTATATATGTTATATATTTAGAATGTAATTATGTATAGTAGATATATATATGAAATGTAAAACACCATATATGGAAATGGTAGGTTTTACGTACGCATAAACATTGTTTCCGTTTTCATATCGTATTGAATGGATGTAAGTGAATAACATATATGTAAGTAAATACATATATATATATATATATTCTGTAGCATTATTATGTCATATATTACATACTTATTAATAATATATATTTTTATAATCATCTTTGACTGGTGAGTGTGGAAATTAATATCATCGCGTCATGGAGACGGTAAGCCGTACAAAAACACGAGCGACGATGCCATTTCCTTAATGATTAATAGGTGTTTAATTGGATGGTATATTAATTTTATAGAGACATTATCATGTTACTTTCATTATTTATATACATATTACTCATCATTATATCCATCCAAATAACATAGTGTTGAATAAAAAATTACACCATGACATAGAGACGGTAAGTCGTACGCACGCACGCAAGGTGAAATTATCATTAAGAGGATAGATAGAGTAATGAATATGGTTTAACCATGTTTATAATAACATAAATTTATGTAGAAGGTACTGGAGTTATTATTTTTGTATGGAAACAACAAAGAAAGAGGAAGTGGAAGAAGAAAAGAACTTGAAATAGGGTGGTGAAATTATTACCTCTTCATCGGGTGTTTCCTTTTGAGTTGATCAAAAGGGATCCTTAGGTTGGATTTCTGATCTATGTAAGGACTCTATGTTGATTTGAGGGAAGTTGGGTGGATATTTGGGTAGGTTTTGGCGAATCCAAATGGCTTTGGAGGTGTGATTTTGAGAGAAGGTGAAGTGCCCTTTTATAAGAGGGGCGAGGGTCACTTTAGGAAAAGATTAAAACATTAATTTATTATACAATCATATTCAGTTTATAATGGCTTAAAATGAATTTATTTTGAGCCTATGGTGGTTATGGGTCGAAATCCTTTCAACCAATAGGTTTTAGAAATGTTTAGGTTACGATTTTAACCTTATCTTTTATATTTATCTATTAGTTACATAGTTTAACTTTTACCGTGACTTCTTGTATTCTTACACTATATGGTTAATAAAAAAACACTAATCATGTAAGATAACCTAAAGTGGTTATTTAATGACATAAATAATACAATTTAACCCCTTTTAATGAACCTTATATTTTTCAGAATATTTTATAATTTTATAATTTATTATTTTTTCTAAAAACTCATTTATATCAATTTTTACAATATTTAGTATTTGGTTTTTCTGAAAGTCATAACAAATTTATTACTTATAAAAAGATACATTTAATAAACCCTAACATGTCATATTAACCTAAAAAATCCTTGTATTTCATAAAAACAATTAAAATATATTTAATTTAAAATTTATAATACCATTTATTTGATTCGTTCATTAATAATGAAATTACTACTTCATCATTGTGTCATAAATAAATTTAAATATTTAACGTCTAAAAATAATAAATAAAAAACCATGATGTAGGAAATATTTTTATCTTTCTACATAATATTTATGCTCAAATTTATCGTATGTATAAATCTATATTAAAAATGGTTTAGTTATTAATCTTTGAATTTGACACTTTTAACACTTCTTTAAATGAAATAATAATAAAGGTAATAATCAAATCAAAGGGGATTTAAGGATCATATTTTATTCCTAATGTTGTTTTTGGAAGAATTAAACTTATCCAATAGAATTAGGACTTCTGTTAGGGTAATTATAATATTATTGTTACATTTAATTACCCTATTTACTTTTAATCGTGGTAAATAAAAGTCAAAAGTTACAATTCAACAAAACTTATTTCCATCTTATTGATCAAAATTTTACTTACTGATGTCAACCGTGTCTCTCATAATCTTTAGATTTAACTCACAGACGTAGTAAAACCATGTTTTATGAAAATTTGCAAATGGTCCTAGAAGTTGGGTAAAAACCCTTTAAAACTTCAATAGAATTTTATACATATAATTTTATTATAAAATGACTCCAATGAATTAAAGTGAACTGATATTGGTATTATATATATATTTTTACTTAAAATAAATTTAAATAAAGTAAATATTTTTTTAAATAAAATGTATTTCTTAAATAATAACACAATGTTTTTCACTATTCATCAAAAATTGAATGTTTTCAGAAATATTCCAAAAAATCACCCTATGCTAATTTTGATATTCTGAATTAAAAAATGAAGTCTATTTTAACAAATTAAAAATATAGAAGTTTCATTTATTTATTTAAAATTAATTCCCATTGTCAAAACCAAAAATTGGGTTTTTTTTAAAAGTAACAAATTATTACAAGATTGACATGTGTTTATGTAAAATTTAAATGTGAAATTACTAATACATACCAAAATTGTATTAAATTATAAAAATATAATCTAATTATTCTTCAAACCCATTCAAATGAATAATTTAACACTATAAATTATTTCTATTAAAAAGTTGTTTTCAATTAAAACATAGTATTTTTCATTATTCATCAAAATGCGAAAGATATCAGAAATGAAACCAAAATTTATCCAAACTAAATTTGTAAGTCCAACTTCTAAAGAATATTTTAATTTCATTAATTTAAATATATAAAAGTGTGAAATAATTTTTTAAAAAAATTTTCTTCATTAAAAGGTGGTAAAATTTCATTATTTTGAAAAATACATATTTTAACTCAAAAAATGAATTTGTTCCTATATTATGTCTAATAAGCACATTATATGGAGGTTAAAATTATATATATAATATAAGATTCAAAATACAGTTAATTCTATTCACGACTACTTTTTGAATGGCTAGTTTGGTAAGTTGTGGGGCACTCGAACTCAGTGTTGCATGTAGCGCAATTTATTGAATTACTTTAATGAGATAATGTACTATAAAATATTGGGGTGTTACATTATCCAATCCTTCAATAAATTTTTTCCTCAAAATTATAAATTGTTCATCAGAAGTAAATGGTCATAAATATAAAAACACTTTTGTAGAAGACCCACATCAGAAATTGGGTTAATAAAATTTAGTCTTAATAAGAAGGAAAGGGAAATGAAATAGGTACCACCAAATTATGATATCGATTAAGAGAACATTGGTGGAAATTAGAGACAAATAATTGGTGAAAAAATATAAATATATATAGGGTGTGATTGAGGGCATCAATCACAAAAAACTGTTAAATTTGTGGCCTCAAAGCTATCAAACTAAGATGATGTAAAATATTATCGGTTCAACAAAACATAAGGTATTTGGATAACACATTTTTGGTTTTAAGATCCCTTCCCTAATGTTTAAGAATTAATTTATTCATATAATAAGAGGGAAATATATATTTATATATATATTTATATATATATTTATATATATATACTTAACAAGTAGAGTTCCATCCTTCAACTAATTTCTACCACAAACCCATCTTTCAGTCCAAATTATAATAGAATTAAAAAATATTCTATTTATCCTAATCGTATAGGGTTCCAAAAAAAAGAATTTATAATTTATCTATCAGACCATTTTGAAAAAAAAATAATACAAACCAGGACATCATGTAGTCTAGTGGTAGGTGATGCACCCTTGTCTCCCTTCAGTTGTAGGTTTAAGTCTCGTAGCCTTGTCGGACGCGATGGGTTGTCCCCCGACCTCCACGTTATCCTTTTTATAACAATCCAAAAGTAATCTTAAGAAGTGTTTCAACCATAAAAAATAGTATCTATTGTTTAACATGAACCATTCTAACCATTAGGCTTATCCAAAAATACTTATGTCCAAACTCACATTCCAAAATTAAGAATAAAGGACACATAACATACACGTGAATACCTTCATCGTGTATTCTCAAAAGACATGGTAATTAACTGAATTAATAAAAAGAAACATTCGAATAGGTATGTACTTACTTATATCTTATAGAATATTGGATATAATCCTTATATCCAAAAATGTTGTAAACTCCAACAATAATTGAATAAATAAATAATTAGTTCATTTCTAAGTAGTCAAGAATATTGAATATCCAAATCAATAATATCTTTTTGCAAAACCACTAACTCAGTATTAGAACTATATTATGGTTTATCTTTCCTTTAACCTTGTATTTTCTAAAATGATTAACTTTCTATTGAGTCACTTTTCTTATAACCATATAATATCAAATCCTTAATGAAATAATATTTCAGTACTATACTTATATACTATATAATTCTTATAACATGTATAAATCAAACTTTAATATAATTGTGATAATACATATATATATTTATGAAATTATGTTCACAAAAGGTATGTTAGGTTAGTTGTTAGGTCGTTGAATGATAAACTAGAGGTCCTGGGATAAAATCCCACCGATTGTTTTTTTGAAATACATATACCAACAGTTTTATGGAACCGTTGGTATAGGTTTTCATATTACTTATACCAACGGTTTTCAAAACCATTGGTATAGGTTTATACCAACGGTTTTTCAAAAACCCTTGGTATAGATGTATCCCAACGGCTCACTTGCCTACGGTTCTCCAAACCATTGGTATAGGCAATACCAACAGTTTGGAGGGCTATAGAAACAGTTCCAAACCGTTGGTATATGTTATTTTTTCAGTAGTGAGATGATTTATATATAATATATATTTAGAATATAAATATGTATAATTGATAGGTATATGAAATGTAAAATGGTATTTTTGGAGACGGTAGGTCGTACGTACGCATAAATGTTGTTTCCGTTTTCATTTCGTATTAATGGAACTATGTGAATAGGAGATATATATGTACACACATACATACATACATATATATATATGTGTATATCTATTAAGTATCATTATTATGTCATATGTTACATACTAATTAATAATATATATTTTTATAATCATCCTTGAATGGTGGATATAGAAATGAATCTCATTGTGTCGTGGAGATGGTAAGTCGTGCGTACACACGAGCGACGATGTCATTCCCTTAATGATTAAATGGTGTGGAATTGTATGGTATATTAATTTTACAGAGACATTATCATGTTATTTTCATTATTTATATACATATTACTCATAATTATATCCATCCAAATAACATAGTGTTGAATAACAAATTACACCACAACATGGAGATGGTAAGCCCTACGTACGCATGCATCGTGACATTATCATTAATAGGATGGATAGAATAATGTATTTGACTAAAAAATATTTATACTAAAATCACAGTACTAAGAAGGTACTGGAGTTATTATTTTGGTATGGAAACAACAAAGAAATAGAAAGTGGAATAAGAAATGAACATGAATGATGGTGGGGAAATTATTAACTCTTCTTCGGGTGTTTCATTTTGAGTTGATCAAAAGGACTCCATAGGTGGGATTTATGATCAATGTAAGGACTCTAGGTTGATGTGGGGAATGTTGGGTGGATATTTGGGTAGGGTTTGGCCGAGCCAAATTTCTTTGGAGTTGTGATTTTGAGAGAAGAGGAAGTTTCCTTTTATAAGAGGGGTGTGGGTCACTTTTGAAAAATATTAAAATATTAATTTATTATACAATCATATTCGGATTATAATGGATCCCAATGAATTTATTTCGAGACATAGGTTATTATGGGTCGCAATAATCTTAGAAAATAATTTTTAGACTAGTTTAGGTATAGATTTTAACCTCATCTTTTAGATTTAACTATTTGTTTAATAGTTTAAGTTTTACCGTGTCATATTGTATTCTTAAAAAATATTGTTAATAAACATACACAATACTTTAAGGAGAACCTAAAATGGTTCATTCACGACATATAAAATATTATTTAATACCTTGGTCCGAACCTATATTTTTTTGAATATTTTATAATTTAATAATATATTTTTCTCTTTAAAAACTCATTTATGTCAATTTTGACACTATTTAGTATTCGGTTTTTCTGAAAGTCATCACAACTTGATTACTTCAAAAAAGATACATTGAATCAACCATAACATGTCGTATTCAAATATAAAATTCGTAGATGTCATACAAACATTGAAATTATTTTTATTTTAATATTTATAATACCATTTATTTGATTCTTTCATAAATGAGGTAATTACTACATCATCATTGTGTCATGAATAAATTTAATTATTTAATGTATAAAAATTATAAATAAAAAAACCACAATGTATGAAATATTTTAGGTTTATAATTAATATTTATAGTCGAATTTATCTTCTATAGAACCCTCTATTAAAAATGGTTTAGTTATTAAACCTAGAATTTAAAACTTTTAAATCTTAATAAAATAAAATAATAATAAGTGTTCTTATCTAATACAGGGGAACCTAAAGGATCATATTTTATTCCTAAGGATGTTTTTGGTCGAATTAAACTTATCCAATAGAATTAGTACATGTGTAAGGGTAATTATTGTATCATTTTTAACTTTAATTACCCTATTTACTTTTAACCATTGTAAATAAAAGTCAAAAGATATTATTCACAGATAATATTTTCTTATTTTTTATTCAAATTTTACTTATTGATGTCAACTTAGTCTCTTAGAGTTTTGATCAGAAGTGGAAAAATTAAGTCTTATAGAAGTTTTCAAATGATTCTAGAAGGTGGGTAAAAAATGTTAAAAAGTTCAATATAATTTTATACATATAATTTTATTATAAAATGGCTCTAATGAATTACATTAAACATATATAGGTATTATATATATTTTTTTACTTAAAACAAATTTAAATAAAATAAACAATTCTTTAAATAAAAAGACAGTTTTAAATAATAACGCATTGTTTTTCACTATTCATCAAAAATTGAAATTTTTTAGAAAAATAAAAAACAAATCACCCTAATATAATTTGGATATTATGAATTGAAAAATGAATTCTATTTTACCAAATTCAAAATATATAAGTTTCATTTATGAATGTAAAATTAATTCCCGTTGTCAAAACCAAAAAAGAGTGTTTTTAAAAAAAGTAAAAACTATCAAAAGATTTACATGTGTTTATGTAAAATATAAATGTGAAATTACTAATAATGGCCTAAATTGTATTAAATGATAAAAATATAATCTAATTATACTTCATAACCATCCAAATGCATACTTTTAGATTATAAATTGTTTCGATTAAAAAAGTTGTTTTCAATTGAAACATGGTATTTTTCACTATTCGTCAAAATATTAAAGCTATCAAAAAGTACCAAAATTTTTTCCAAACTAAATATTTATATATCACTTATAAAGAAGAATTTAATATCATTAAGTTGAAAATATAAAAGTGTCAAATATTGGTTTCAAAAAGGGTCTGCCATTAAAATGCGGTAAAATTTCTTTTTTTAGAAAAACTTATTTTATATGAAAAAATTAATTTGATCTTATATTATGTATAAAGACACATTATATGGATTATATAATTATATATATAATATAATATTCAAAAGGCAGTTAATACTATTCATAATCACCTTTTTAATGTCTTGTTTAGTATGTTGTAGTGCGCTCGAACTTGCTGTTGCGTCTAGCACATGCTACTGAATTAATTTAATGATATAACATACTATAAAATGTTTTGGTGTTACAGTAAGGTGAGTTATCTTGATGTTATTGGGTACCATTTCTTATGGGACCAATTTGTGGTGGTGATGTCTGGTTTTTATTTGATTTTGGGCATGGATTTGTTAAGTTTATACCAACCCATATTGAATATTTTTAATGCGGGGTAACATTTATATCTCCTTAGGGAGACACTTATGTCCATCGTGGAAAATGGGATGACCTGAGAAGGCTGTGCAGGGCTATTGTTTTAGTATTTGGGTGAACTCACAATCCAATTGATATGTCTTATGCATAATTATTGGGGAGTAGATATGATTTTATTTTCTTCTTAAGGTGGATCTATTTTGGGATGTGTTTCATGAGGACTTCTCGGGTTAATCGCCCAAGATATATGTTGAGTTTATGATAGAGATGTTGCTGGGAGAAGAACCAACTTCCATTACTCAATATAGAATGGCAGTAACAGAACTCCAGGATCTTAAAACTGAGTTTGAGGAATAAGATAATATAGGGTTTATTCATCCCAATGTATCACTTTGGGGATCTCCAGTGTGGTTTTCCATAAAGGCTGATGGGTCCTTAAATTTGTGTGTCAATTATTGGAAGATGAAACAGATGATGGTTAAGAACTAATGCCCTCTTCCTTGATGTGATTATCTATTTGATCTTTTGAGAGGTTATTTAGATTTTTCTAAAATTGATTTGATATCGGGGTATCATCAGTTAAGGGTGAGACCATTTAATATACCTTCGACTTCCATCAAGAGTAGGTATGTGTTGAATGAGTTTGTTGAGATTTCCTTCAGGTTAAGAAATATTTTAGAAGTATTTATGGCCCTAATGAACCAAATAATTCTCTCATAGACTGATGGAATCTTATTTTGTTGATGACATGTTAGAGTACTAAAAAACTAATGAAGATAATCCCAATCATCTTGACATCTTCTTGATTACAATAAGAGATAATAGGATATACTCCAAGATATCCATGTGTCATTTCTGGTTTGTCGTGGGTCATTTCATGGGTTACATAATCTTTGAGGACGGTGTGTATGTGGACCTAGAGAAGCTGGATGTATTTGTATCTTGGGAGGAACCCAAAAATTGTTTTTGATGACCAATTTTTTCTAGGATTGGTCAGCAATTACCGAAGTTTCATTAATGAATTATAAAATTTGGAAGCTCCATTTATAGGTTTCACTATTATGGGAATCAAGATTTAATGGGTAGGGGAATGTGAGGATGATTTCAAAGAGTAGAAGAATTTTCTGACTACTACAACAATCCTGATCATACCTGATCCTAGTAGGGGGTATACCTTGTTTTTTGATTTCTTTGGTGTTGGTCTCAGAGAAGTATGGATTCATAATGATGGGGTTGTTGAATATAGGTCCTGAAAGTAGAGGACTCCTGGAAGTAATTACCCAAAGAAATATATTAAATTGGCCATGGTGTTTCATTCCATAAAATACAAATGATATTACTTTTTAGTGGAATTCATTACACTGTATATATGTCATTAAAAGACTTAAGTACATCTTCTCTTAGTGGGATTTGAACCATCATCAGTAAAGTTCGGTATAATACATGAAATCATTTGACTTTGAGCTGGTTTAAACATAGGTAATAGGAAACCGTGTTGTAGATCCTTTGAGTCATAATTTTCAAAATTTGGTAGTTTTAGAATCTATTTTTGAGTGAAGGATGATGGCATTATGTGCTGATATGCATCATAAGAGGCAGGATAGATATGGTTAGATTACCCTTGAATCCTTTTAAATTGAGTCTAGGATTATGAGTAGGATAAAGGAGAGTCAATATTAGTATTTATAATGTTTTCCTTCAAGGAAATGTATTAATGGTGGGGAGTCAACTTTTAGTTGGTCTATTAGAGATGATGAGATCGTTTATGTTCATGGTCATGTTCTTGTGACAACATGTATGTGAGAAGAGTTATTACTTCATATGAATCGAAGTGGGTAGTGAATCCGAGTTTCAAAAAATGTATCAATATAATAATAGGAAGTGTTGGTGGTTACAGATAAAGAATAAGGATGCAGGTTTCATGCTGTTATGCCTTAACTTCCTGCTGGTGAAGGCTGATCCTCACCAACTGGGTAGTTTTTTTGCTGCCATTGACTATTCCAGAATGCATGTGGCATGACGTTATGATGGATGTCATGGTGGGTCTTTATAGGAGACCTCATAAGAGGGATGTTATTTGGGTAGTTGTGGATCAGTTGACTAAGGCAGCTCAGTTCTTATTGATTCGACCAATTTTCATTATGGACCGATTGGTTGTGTTATATGTTCTTGAGATAGTGCGGTTACATAGGGTACCTCAGACTATAGTTTCAGATCATTATATTCATTTGACATCAGTATTTGGGGTGGAATTAAAGAATACACTTTGTACCTAGGTGTTTCTGAGTATGGATTTTGACACGCAGATATACATGAAGTCGGAGTGTACAATTCAGGTACTAGAGGACATGTTGAGGGCATGTGTCCATGATTTTAGTGGATCCATGGAAAATAATGGGCCATTTTTTGGTTTTCCTACAGTGATTGTTACCAATATACGATTTAGATTGAATTATATGAGGCACACTATAGTATACCGTGTAGATCTCCATTATGTTGGATGGAAGCTGGGGAATCAGGGTTATTGGGACTAAGTCACATGTAATAGATTTCAGAGAAGGTTTACTTAATTCAGAAACATTTTTCAACAGTTTAGTGTAGGAAGAATTCATATGTGGATTAGCTTTGTAGACCTCTTCAGTTTGTGTTGGGTGATCATGTGTTCTTTCAGGTGTATCTAAGGTTGGGTCACCACCAAATTCAGAAATAATGTATGTTATCTCCCATGTATCTAGGGTCATTTGAAATCTAGTAGAGGATCTAACTAGTGGAATATGGATTGGATCTTCCACAATGGGATAGTGGTATGAAGGCTGTTTTTTCATGTGTCATAGATTCAAAAGAATCACCCTAACTCATTTAATGTTATTGATATTGAGGATGTCAAGATTGAGGCTGATGCATCCTTCGAGGGGAATCCAGTTCATATTGTGGATCATAGTTAGAAATTATTGTGCTGAAATAATGAGCCATAGCATGGAGTTTTGCAGAAACATGGTAATGTACGAGAAGAAACATCAGAGAGGGAATTAGATATGTGGGCTCAGTGACCCAATCTCTTAACTCTGGAAGATCAAAGATGGTTTTAGGTACGACTCAAGGATAATTCATTATATGGTGGAGAGGTTGTAAGATCCTGAACATCATGGAGGTATATTAATATTTCAATATTTGTCTAAATCCATTAATTTTGAGTAATTAAATTTTTACTCTGTTTATAGGGAGGTTTGGGTGTGTTTCAGTGGTCTAGAAAATGATAAAAATAGAAAAATGTCTATATAATTCATGTTTCATGGTTGACATGTGGATATAGTAAACCTTGTACCCAGACCATGATATCTAGGAGGATGGGTGAAGGGTTAAACAAATCATGCAAGGAGGGAGGCCAAATCGTGAAATCTTAGAAAGATCCATTCTATATGGATGGAATACATTTTTCCAATTCATTCAGTCTCCCCAGGTGACCATGAAACTTCACCCCCTCATGGGAAGAGTCTTGTGCATGGTTGATGCATGGTTTGGAAAATTGTCTTCTTTATTAAATTGTGAAAAATAACCAATTTCCCCCAACAGGATTTTAAATGTTTCTCCTGATTTTCTTCTCCATTCATTTTTCCTTTAGCCCTAGTGACAGATATAAAACCCCAAATCATTCCAAGGGTTGATCTCCTTTGATTTTATGATGTTTGGAGTACCATTGGTTGCATATTGAATGTACAGGTATGTATGTAAACCCACTATTCTAAAATATCTTGATTAGGGATTTTCTTATTTATTCTCATTCTAAATACCAAAACCATTTTTTGGAGTGGATCTTATCTTGGGGCTTCAAAGGGTGCCTAAATCAAGATATAAGGCCAATTTTAAGGAAGCATTCATCTACAGATTCAAGGTACGTGGTCTATAAGTTATATCATATAGTATTACTGTAACAGCCCAAGATTTTATGAAAAATATTCTTTTTAATTTTATTAATGTCTTGTGTTGTACGCTACACCAAAAGGAGCTTGCACAACACGCATCCTTGACTTGCCTTGCATTACACGCAATCGCAACCTTCCTCGATAGTGTGTGTAGTACGCAATAACGAGTTTCACTAAACAGCGATATGCTATTAAAACTAGCCGTTATGAATAGTAATAACCACTTTTTGAAATTTTGTAAATTTTATTTTTCAAAATGGATTTCATTTTTGGATTCGGAGTATCGAATTTAGCCTAAGGTGAAATTTTGGTACATTTCGGATAACTTTCATATTCTGATGAATAGTGAAAATTACTAAATTATAATTAAAAACAACTTTTTTAATCGAAATAATTAATAGTGATAAATTATTAATTTGAGTGGTTTTAAAGTATATTTAGAATATATTTTTACAATTTAATACAATGTTGGTCATTGGACGTAATTTCACATTTAAACCTGACATAAACAAGTGTCAATCTTTTGATAGATATTGTTTCGTAAAAACACGCTATTTGTTTTAATAGCGGGATTTAATTATAAAATTAATTAATTCAACTTCTATGTTATGAATTTGGTAAAATAGACTTCATTTTTGAATTCGGAATATGAAATATAGCTTAGGATGAAATTTTGGCATTTTTCTGAAAACTTTCAATTTTTGATGAATAGTGAAACCACTAAGTGGTAGGTTAAAAACTGAATTTTGCATAAAACTTAATTTTACCACTTCTGTGAATGGAATTTCCAAAATCCGAGAGACACGGTTAATATCAAGGACTAAAATGTGGTTCAATGAGATGAAAATAATTTTTGGAGAATAGTAACTTTTTACTTTTTTTTACCGCGGTTAATAGTAAATAGGGTAACTAAGGGTAAATATGATATTACTATTACCCTAACACATGTCCTAATTCTATTGGACAAGTGTAATTAGACCAAAAACAAACTTAGGAATAAAATATGACCATTTAGGCCCACTTGGATTAGATTAGGACATTTATTATGAATTTATTTAAAGAAGGGTTAAAATAGTTAAAATCAAAGTTTAATAAGTAAATCATTTTTAATATGGGGTTATACATAAGATAAATTCGATTGTAAATATTCATTAGAAATCTAAAAAGATTTCCTACATGATGGTATTTTATTTGTAATTTTTATACATCAAATAATTTAATTTATTTATGACACAACGATGATGCAGTAATTATCTTATTAATGAAATATTGACATAATTGATGTTATAAACACCAAAATAAATGTAATTTGAGATTTTTTATGAATTCCACTAATTTTCTAGGTTACTATGATATATTAATGTTGATTTAATCAACTTGGTTCGAACATATAATTCTGTTATGACTTTCACAAAAATCATATATCAAATAGTGTCAAAATTGACACAAAATAGTTTTTAAATCAAATATTATATTATTAATTGTTATTTTATTCCTAAAAATCTAAGGTTCGGCCAAATGACTTATATAAGGATATATATATTAATAATAAACAATTTGTGGTTCTTTTGGCATGTTATAGTAAGTTTATTAACCATATAGTGAAAGAAAACAAAAAGACATGGTAAAAGTTAAATTATTTAACTTAGAGTTAAATATAATTGATAAGATTTAAAATAATATCCAAACATGTCTAAATTTGATTGGTTGATGATATTACAACCCTATCTCATCTAATCTTCGAATATGAGTCATTTTTGGAGGTTTTTAAGTGGGGTTAGATTTATTATAAATTAATATTTTTAAGAATTCCTAAGGTGCCCCTCTCCTCCCTTATAAAAGGGCACCTCCTCCCCCTCCTCCTCACACCAATTTTGAGCACTAAAGCTCGGCAAACCCCTGCCATTTTCTCCTCTCCACTTTCCTAGAATAATCCTAGAGGTTTTGGTCTTCTCCAAAGACCAATCTTAGTTCCTTAAGTGGAGGATTCAAAGAGGCGTTCCAAAGAAGAGGTAATATCCATTACCGATCTTTTCAATTTCTTTCTTCTTCAACATCTTCTTCTTTAGTTGTTTCATGATAAAGTAATAACATCAGTATTACTTACATACTGATATGTTATTATAAATATGAAACAACCCTAATTCACCTTCTATCCATCCTACGGAAAAATGAAATCACCGCGCGTGCGTACGTACGGAATACCGTCTCCACGCCGTGGTGTAATCTATTTTCCACCATCACCTTACAAGGATGGGTATAATGGTGTAATGAGTAACTACATATGATTATTATGAAGTAATATTGATACTGAAATAATATATATATACTCCAATACAATTCCACGATCATAGGAACGATATCATCACTCGTGCGTACGTACGGAATACCGTCTCCACGATGTGATGCGACTCGTTCTACATGATCTTCATTTCATAATGATTATATAAATGAATTGAATGAATGAATATGGTATATACTACACTAATACCATTCTGGAAATGAATTATCTATAACCTAAAGATAAGAATAAGAATTTATTCGACAAAACACGCATAAGAACAAAAAGTTATAAAGACCCGAGTAACAAGTAACAATGAAATATTACTAACAAGAAACTAATAATATGACCATATATGATATCATATCAATATGTATGATTCTGGAATAAGTCAATAACATTATTTAAACCATTATACAGGAGCTTCGGACACGTACAAAGCTAATCAGACCTAAGGTAAGGGAAATATCACAATCTCATTTTTATCCGAGATTGTTTATTCGTAAGTATTTACTGGGGTGTATTTTATCATCCACATCCATGTTCCCTCAATATGTAATATTATTTCCATCCACCTACAATTGTTTAAATCCAATTTTACCCTTCTATGAGTTTTTAGTAAAGGATATGAAAGGAATCTTTTTTCGTTTTTCGTACGAGGTACTTTTTGACTTTTCCGACAAAAGTACGAAGAATGTTTTTTTAACTTATACGGCACGAACGGATTTATACTGTTTTATAAAGCCTTATTTTCATGAAGCTTCCTCTAAAAGATTTCATGACTATTTTCAATAAAATCTCTTTCTTTTAAAATTGCATGATGTTTTGTAAAAGAAATTGATTTTGAAGAAGAAAGGATACTTTCCTCAAGAATTCAATTCAAGTGTTTTATCAAAATTATTTTCCATATAAGATAATAAAGGGTTCTATTTCTATCCATATTTTTACATTGATTTGACTATGTTGTGATGAAATTATGTTTATGAATTCCTTTATCTTATATGAATGGTTTTATGATGTCATGTTGTTTAAGAAACCCATTTTTATTACATGGGTTATGCAATGATGTATGATTTATGATTTTGTGGCACACATAAGAAAGGATTCATTAAGAGATGGGTGGGACCTATATCTCCCTCCAATACAGTGGGTAAAGATTTTATATCTCATGAGATAGACATGGCTGGAATGGAAGGTTATTTCGGTTCAGTGATACAGGACTGAAACGAGGAGTGAACTCGGTTCAGAAAGGGACTTTGTCCACTAAGATAGTCTTGGCAATGAGTCATGACTAACAATAAATGATTTTCCATGATTATGTGTGCATGCCACAAAGTTTCAAGTTTCATGTTATGATTATGGGGATCTCATTTTCACTTCTATGATTTGTTCCATGTTAAGATATTATGATCTCTTTTGCAGGTTGTGATTTTCAAAAAGATATGATATGATTTTTATTTCTTTTGTATACCCTTACTGAGCATTTGAGCTCACCCTTTTATGTTTTCTTTTCCCCAGGATATAAAGAAAGGTTTTAGGTAAAAAAAAATGGAAGATCTTTACGGGAGATATTGAAGATCTTTCACCAGGATTAGAAGATTATGTTCCGAGTTTCAAAGACACTAAACTATTACGATCCTTTAGTGTGTGTTTTTGTTATGTACTAAGTATTCCGCAAATGTAATGTAATGTCCATGTACGTCAGGATACGGGTCTCTACAGTTGGTATCAGAGAAAAGGTTTAGTCAACCTTTGGAAACTAGGATGCGAAAACGTTAGTGAGATCCCTAGAGATATTTCTAAGGTATGTCTAGGGATGTCCCTAGGGATAAGTATACGTATAGGTTATAGTAATAGAATTACGCTAACGATCATAGAATTAAACCTAAGATGTTGGATATTGAAGGTACTCCCCCTTTATTATGTTGTTTTCCCTAGCATGATTTTTGCCTCTCACACTATTCTTTTTGGGTTTTAGACGATGGCTGGAACCCGAAGGAACCGTGTTGATCAATGCAATGGACAATGCAATGATTGCCCTCCTGAACAAACAAATGTTATGGGATATGGAGTGAAAAATCTTATTGCTATACTTACACAAGCTATGAATCATTCTGGACTTCCAAATGAGCAGAGAAGGGAACAATATTCTATTGAGTCCTTCATGAGGCAACGTCCACCTTCTTTCAGTGGGACTTCCGATCCACTTGTTGCTGAACAATGGATCAGTACCACTGAAAAGATATTTTCAGTTCTTCAATGTTCTGAACATGATAAAGTCATCTTAGCAGTATATCGTTTGGAAGGTGAAGCTGATCAATGGTGGAATCTTATCAAGAATACGAGGCCAAGGGATGAAATTGAGTCCATGGAATGGGACGAGTTCAAGAACTCGTTTTTCAGTAAGTACTTCCCTCGTATTCTTCGAACAAAGATGGAAAAGGAGTTTATTGAGCTGAAGCAGTAGGATGATGAATCTGTTGGTATATATGAAGCGAATATTACAAGACTTGCAAGGTATGCATCTGGCATTATCATCCAACCTGAAAGTAAAGTTGATCGATTTTTCAGTGGCTTAAAACCAAGTCTTCGAAGGGCATTAGCTATAAGAGACTTCAGTAGCTATGAAGAAATTGTGCGTTGTGCTATCAAGGTGGAAATGGAAGTTGGTGTTACATATCCATCTCATGGTTTTGACAAGAAACGAAAGATGGAGTTCAAGGAGAAATCTCATAATAATGGTGAAAAGAAGATGAATGTTTCCTTATGCACAAAGTGTGGAAAGAAGCATGGTGGAGATTGTCTTAAAGGAACTAGAAAATGTTTTAAGTGTGGAAAAGAAGGTCATCGAGCAGCTGAGTGTCGAAGTAATGGAAAAAGGGTTTCTAATGATGTGAATAAAGCAAACACTGCAGAGAACGCACCGCCAACACTTCAATGCTTCAAGTGCAAGGAAATGGGGCATTATGCTAATAATTGCCCTAATCCAAGGGTTAGTGATGATCAACATGAGAAACCACTGAAGGCAAAGGACAAAGGGAAATCACATGCGATCACTATTGGCAATGTTGAATATGATAACGATGTGGTGGAATGATTAAGTGTTTATGTAATGGGATTCCAAAATAATGTTGTATCATGGAGTATTGGAATATTTATGTATTGGTTTAATGTGGTATTCAAAGTGATTGAGATATTTTTGGAAATAAGATGATATGCGCATAATGAAGGGAAAATAAGAAAATGAAATGTTTAACAATATTCATGAGCTCATGATTGATATAAGGACTAAGTGATATCATGGTTTGAGTATATATAATTTTGAGGATTTTGGTATATGGAAAGAGTTAACTTTTAATAGAATTCATGTTTTCAATAAGGTTCAATGGGTATTCAAGAGAGTGCAAGATTAAGGCCTTTGAATGTTTGGAATGTGACCAATAAGATATATGTTATGATATATGGGGGACCAACGATAGTATTAAATCTCTGGTAATTGGTTTCACTATATTATGAGAGTGGACTGCAGTATTATGTATAAGCCTAAAGATTAGACTGGATTATGTTGGACATAAGTTAGTTTAAGGATCGAAGTTTTCTCGATATTATTGATGGGATGTTATAGTAATATAGTTTTAGAAAAAGGACAACCTGCAGGACGGGCGACAGCCCATCGCTTCGGACAAGGCTGTAGGAATCGAACCCACAACCGAAGTGCGACTGGCCTTTATCGCCTACCACTGACCTACAGGAAGTCCCTATTTAGTAGAAACTAGTTTTATTATATTAAGCAGTATGATATATGAAGTATAAGTCCATTTTAGGAACCATATATGATTAATCTCACTATAGATCGATTTATGCATATAATTTTTGCTAACCTTTTGTTTGAGACAGATGGAATGACCCGTCATTCTATCACATTATCTGCTAACACTTCACGAATAACAAATTCAACTTCATTTATTTAAGAGATGAAGTGGAAATTGTTCAAGGCACGAACAACAGTGAGATTGTACCAAAATAAAGTAAGTATTTATTCTAATTCAAATTTTCAACTTTAGGGAAATGATCTTGAAAACCAAAAATGTTGTCCTAGTGATCTTATACCTGAGGAATCAGATGGTACCTTATATCATCACAAATTTATGGATTTGTGCTTTTTGACTTTTCCATAGCCATGTTCTCTACCACTCTCCATCAGAACATGATGGTTTGATTTTTCTTCCATATCCATATTTTTACATATGTGGAAACCCAACAATTAGTTTATTTGGGTAATCGTTACATTTCATACTTTAGTTTTTAAAGCCAAGTTTTGGTATTCCTTTTTACGATGTGGGAAACTTTCGAATAGAAAACCATTTATAACCCCGACGAATTTCGAGGGCGAAATTCATTTTAAGGGGGGTAGAATGTAACAGCCCAAGATTTTATGAAAAATATTCTTTTTAATTTTATTAATGTCTTGTGTTGTACGCTACACCAAAAGGAGCTTGCACAACACGCATCCTTGACTTGCCTTGCATTACACGCAATCGCAACCTTCCTCGATAGTGTGTGTAGTACGCAATAACGAGTTTCACTAAACAGCGATATGCTATTAAAACTAGCCGTTATGAATAGTAATAACCACTTTTTGAAATTTTGTAAATTTTATTTTTCAAAATGGATTTCATTTTTGGATTCGGAGTATCGAATTTAGCCTAAGGTGAAATTTTGGTACATTTCGGATAACTTTCATATTCTGATGAATAGTGAAAATTACTAAATTATAATTAAAAACAACTTTTTTAATCGAAATAATTAATAGTGATAAATTATTAATTTGAGTGGTTTTAAAGTATATTTAGAATATATTTTTACAATTTAATACAATGTTGGTCATTGGACGTAATTTCACATTTAAACCTGACATAAACAAGTGTCAATCTTTTGATAGATATTGTTTCGTAAAAACACGCTATTTGTTTTAATAGCGGGATTTAATTATAAAATTAATTAATTCAACTTCTATGTTATGAATTTGGTAAAATAGACTTCATTTTTGAATTTGGAATATGAAATATAGCTTAGGATGAAATTTTGGCATTTTTCTGAAAACTTTCAATTTTTGATGAATAGTGAAACCACTAAGTGGTAGGTTAAAAACTGAATTTTGCATAAAACTTAATTTTACCACTTCTGTGAATGGAATTTCGAAAATCCGAGAGACACGGTTAATATCAAGGACTAAAATGTGGTTCAATGAGATGAAAATAATTTTTGGTGAATAGTAACTTTTTACTTTTTTTTTTACCGCGGTTAATAGTAAATATGGTAACTAAGGGTAAATATGATATTACTATTACCCTAACACATGTCCTAATTCTATTGGACAAGTGTAATTCGACCAAAAACAAACTTAGGAATAAAATATGACCATTTAGGCCCACTTGGATTAGATTAGGACATTTATTATGAATTTATTTAAAGAAGGGTTAAAATAGTTAAAATCAAAGTTTAATAAGTAAATCATTTTTAATATGGGGTTATACATAAGATAAATTCGATTGTAAATATTCATTAGAAAGCTAAAAAGATTTCATACATGATGGTATTTTATTTTTAATTTTTAGACATCAAATAATTTAATTTATTTATGACACAACGATGATGCAGTAATTATCTTATTAATGAAATATTGACATAATTGATGTTATAAACACCAAAATAAATGTAATTTGAGATTTTTTATGAATTCCACTAATTTTCTAGGTTACTATGATATATTAATGTTGATTTAATCAACTTGGTTCGAACATATAATTCTGTTATGACTTTCACAAAAATCATATATCAAATAGTGTCAAAATTGACACAAAATAGTTTTTAAATCAAATATTATATTATTAATTGTTATTTTATTCCTAAAAATCTAAGGTTCGGCAAAATGACTTAGATAAGGATATATATATTAATAATAAACAATTTGTGGTTCGTTTGGCATGTTATAGTAAGTTTATTAACCATATAGTGAAAGAAAACAAAAAGACACGGTAAAAGTTAAATTATTTAACTTAGAGTTAAATATAATTGATAAGGTTTAAAATAATATCCAAACATGTCTAAATTTGATTGGTTGATGAGATTACAACCCTATCTCATCTAATCTTCGAATATGAGTCATTTTTGGAGGTTTTTAAGTGGGGTTAGATTTATTATAAATTAATATGTTTAAGAATTCCTAAGGTGCCCCTCTCCTCTCTTATAAAAGGGCACCTCCTCCCCCTCCTCCTCACACCAATTTTGAGCACTCAAGCTCGGACAAACCCTGCCATTTTCTCCTCTCCACTTTCCTAGAATAATCCTAGAGGTTCTGGTCTTCTCCAAAGACCAATCTTAGTTCCTTAAGTGGAGGATTCAAAGAGGCGTTCCAAAGAAGAGGTAATATCCATTACCGATCTTTTCAATTTCTTTCTTCTTCAACTTCTTCTTCTTTAGTTGTTTCATGATAAAGTAATATCATAAGTATTACTTACATACTGATATGTTATTATAAATATGAAACAACCCTAATTCACCTTCTATCCATCCTACGGAAAAATGAAATCACCGCGCGTGCGTACGTACGGAATACCGTCTCCACGCCGTGGTGTAATCTATTTTCCACCATCACCTTACAAGGATGGGTATAATGGTGTAATGAGTAACTACATATGATTATTATGAAGTAATATTGATACTGAAATAATATATATATACTCCAATACAATTCCACGATCATAGGAACGATATCATCACTCGTGCGTACGTACGGAATACCGTCTCCACGATGTGATGCGACTCGTTCTACATGATCTTCATTTCATAATGATTATATAAATGAATTGAATGAATGAATTTGGTATATACTACACTAATACCATTCTGGAAATGAATTATCTATAACCTAAAGATAATAATAAGAATTTATTCGACAAAACACGCATAAGAACAAAAAGTTATAAAGACCCGAGTAACAAGTAACAATGAAATATTACTAACAAGAAACTAATAATATGACCATATATGATATCATATCAATATGTATGATTCTGGAATAAGTCAATAACATTATTTAAACCATTATACAGGAGCTTCGGACACGTACAAAGCTAATCGGACCTATGGTAAGGGAAATATCACAATCTCATTTTTATCTGAGATTGTTTATTCGTAAGTATTTACTGGGGTGTATTTTATCATCCACATCCATGTTCCCTCAATATGTAATATTATTTCCATCCACCTACAATTGTTTAAATCCAATTTTACCCTTCTATGAGTTTTTAGTAAAGGATATGAAAGGAATCTTTTTTCGTTTTTCGTACGAGGTACTTTTTGACTTTTCCGACAAAAGTACGAAGAATGTTTTTTTTAACTTATACGGCACGAACGGATTTATACTGTTTTATAAAGCCTTATTTTCATGAAGCTTCCTCTAAAAGATTTCATGACTATTTTCAATAAAATCTCTTTCTTTTAAAATTGCATGATGTTTTGTAAAAGAAATTGATTTTGAAGAAGAAAGGATACTTTCCTCAAGAATTCAATTCAAGTGTTTTATCAAAATTATTTTCCATATAAGATAATAAAGGGTTCTGTTTCTATCCATATTTTTACATTTATTTTACTATGTTGTGATGAAATTATGTTTATGAATTCCTTTATCTTATATGAATGGTTTTATGATGTCATGTTGTTTAAGAAACCCATTTTTATTACATGGGTTATGCAATGATGTATGATTTATGATTTTGTGGCACACATAAGAAAGGATTCATTAAGAGATGGGTGGGACCTATATCTCCCTCCAATGCATTGGGTAAAGATTTTATATCTCATGAGATAGACATGGCTGGAATGGAAGGTTATTTCGGTTCAGTGATACAGGACTGAAACGAGGAGTGAACTCGGTTCAGAAAGGGACTTTGTCCACTAAGATAGTCTTGGCAATGAGTCATGACTAACAATAAATGATTTTCCATGATTATGTGTGCATGCCACAAAGTTTCAAGTTTCATGTTATGATTATGGGGATCTCATTTTCACTTCTATGATTTGTTCCATGTTAAGATATTATGATCTCTTTTGTAGGTTGTGATTTTCAAAAAGATATGATATGATTTTTATTTCTTTTGTATACCCTTACTGAGCATTTGAGCTCACCCTTTTATGTTTTCTTTTCCCCAGGATATAAAGAAAGGTTTTAGGTAAAAAAAATGGAAGATCTTTACGGGAGATATTGAAGATCATTCACCAGGATTAGAAGATTATGTTCCGAGTTTCCAAAGACACTAAACTATTATGATCCTTTAGTGTGTGTTTTTGTTATGTACTACGTATTCCGCAAATGTAATGTAATGTCCATGTACGTCAGGATACGGGTCTCTACAATTACAATTGATTTGGGCATGTTTGGTTGGGTTAATGGTTATCTCTTGTTGTTAATTTTATACCTTTAAATAGTTTTAGTATAATTATTGTCTAAATGATGAATTTAACCCCTCATAATCATGGTGGGATGAATTGAGGTTTATTTTACTAATTTATGGTCACCCATGGGTAGTTCCAATATTACCGAACAAGGAATATTGAAATGATAATAATGGAATTCATGTGTATTGATTTAGAGACCATGAAAAATATGTTGACATGTTAGTTTGGATTATAAATAGGAATTAATTGTTAATTGTTTCAAGACATTGATAATGAAACAAGGGATTGTTTCTATTAATATGAATGGGGTTGGACGTAAAAAAATGATTATGACAAGTGATGTATGAATTGTAAGTGAAACACATAAGTGGGTTAATGCATGTTAAATAATGAAAATTTAAAATGGTTAAAAGAATGTGAATTGATAAGTGTGATTAATGGGATAATATATGGGGATTGATGAATATTGGATAATGTTTGGGAATTGTTTAATGTAATTTATGGGTTATGGGATTATAAAGGGAAATGGGTAAAATGGTATATGTAATGAAATTGAAAATTGGGCTAGTGGGTTAAGTATAGATGTTAATTCAAATGCTTAATAATTATGTTTTATTAATGTTATTTTTATTGATTGTTTGGTTTGTGATATAGAATATGTGGTATATGGATAAAAACAATTTGCACATGGCTTGATGGTATGTTGGATATTTACATGAGGTTTAATGCCCATGGGTCTGGTTGGACTATGTCTCTAAACCCAACCCCATGATTGTGGAGGTTATAGAGTAAGACTTAGGCTATATGCCCATAATGGTTTCATTGGAAGTGATTACCTAAACTAAGTCTTCATGTTCAGTGGGATGTAATTGTTTTTGAAATGGATCTCCATTGTGATATAGATATTTTGAAATATTATCCTGAACAAAATAATTGAATGGATTATGCTATAATTTAAATGATGTAATGCCCAAACCCTAGAATAAGTAATGAATGTAGATTGAGTAACTAAAAGGATTTAAGTGAATATTCATAACTAGTGGCAACATAGTTGTCTATTGTTTACCTTTCCATTTATTGAGTAGCTTCATGAACTACATGGTTAGACTGGATGTTTGGTAGATAATGTTGGTGATGGCATAGAATGTTTTACTCAGACCCTTATCTGGCCACTGATGGGTACTGGAGTACATTTCATGGTTATAGGTTTGGACAAGGGTAAATGCCCTATTTTAGGTATTTTATTTGGACTTGGTATATTCATGGAAGAGGTTATGGAAATTGATTCATGTAATATTCTGGGGTTTTGGTTTTTTGTATTTATTTTGGGTTTCATTCAATTTTGGGACACTTAGCGTGACATAGAATGTTTATTTATTTGTTCTGGGTTATACCCTATTTATGGAAATGGTTGGTAAATAATGTTTATTTTTTATTGATTATTACTTACTTATTTTAATAAGTTATCTAATATGGATTACTCTAGTAAATATGATATAGTCTCCCAATGTGACCTATTAGATCATAGCTATTAATCGACAACCTCTGGCATATGAGGTGTCGTGTTTGATCTCCTTTGGTGTCTCGACCCGGGGCACTGGGTTAGTGTCTTTTGGGTCGAGGGCGTTACAACATGCACTCTATATGGTTAGAAAAACTTTAAGTTCAGTTATCCTAGTCCCTATATTCAAAAATGTATCTATTTCTCATGATTCTATCCCAAATCGAGTATCCTTGAATCATGTCACATTTTATCTTTTCTGATTATACCTATGTTATTTCTTCAACACGTCATAAACCAATACCTCATTCATCATGTGTTCACACTAACCCCCTCCATGATTCTAAATGGTGGTGTCATAACTAATTAATTCCCCATGAGAATGAAGTCATGATTTTCTCTACCATTTCTAAAGTCCCCTTTTGTTCTTTTATGATAGAAAACATGTACCATTAATCATAGTATGAACAATATTAATCAAGGTGACCCATAATCAGAATGGAAGGAATTTATTCTTCTAGATAGAAATTTTCCCCATGATCTAGTAAATGAAATCAAGAATGAAATAATTTTTTATGTATTCATTTGTAATAGGAGTTCCATGTTATAAAATTTGAACTTTCAACCTCTTCTAGTTTATTTTATTTTGAATTATCCCACTATTCTCAATTGAGTATTTAGTGAAGATAACTAAAATTATTTTCTTTTGACTATTATATGTCCCACTATGGATTTTATATATTTCAATTATTATAAATAACCCATCAATACAACATTTTTTCCATTAATAAAAAATCATCATCAAAAAGATAAGATGGTACACCTTTACACTCCCAAACCAATTTCAAAAAGGTAGAATATCCACCTCCTTTGAGTTTCATTTTATATTCACAGTTAAATCCTCATGAACCAAGACAAAGAGATAAAGAGATATATGATATTTTAATCTAGCACAACACAGATATTTAAAGAAACAAAATCCCCTTCATATTAAATAAATTGTGATCCATGGTGAATAATAACATTTAGGGAAAAGGTCAACCATTCATTAAAAACAACACCCCTCATGAATATTTTGATGTAAATCAACTCTATCTGATAATATTCATTCTTGATATCAACAATTATCATTAAATTAAAACATAATGTTTGTTTTTAGGTCCTCCAACATTTTATTACAATTAAAAATTAACCATATATATTTCTCCATTGTACACATAAATGTTTTTATCTTACACCAATCTTGGAATAACCTTTCTAATTATCCTATTGATTAGAAATGAAAGAATTGCTTATCAAATATTACAAAGAAATATTGGTCTGTAGTGTTTTAGAATTGTATATTCCATCACCATTGGAACTAGAACCAACAAAAAGCCACTCAAAAACCTATTTTAAGATCCACCATTGAATAATTCCAAAACCATATCCCAAAATTTCCCCTTAATCATCTCACAAATGGAAACATATAATTCTCTTAGAAACCCATTGGTTCATGGTGAACTTTCCTTTTTCACATGGAACACCATTCCCCGTATTTTATCTAAATATAGGATGGCTTGAAATATACCATTATATTTATCCTCCACAATAATATGAATGTAGTTTATGAAGTAATCCTAAATACTCACACTATTTCTCATTAAATTGATGTTAGTTGATCCTCCCAGTATTTCATTGAATTAATCTAAACAAATGAAATTGATTTATGAAATTATTAATCACTTGATAATGTTCAAGTCAAATCACCTTAGAAGAAATAATTCAAATTGAAATTTAAAATATCATTATGTATGAAAGATTCATTATATTAAATATAAAAGTAGATTTATATACATAAAAAATAAAAATAAGTGGTGAATATAGAACATGTCCCAAAGAAATAAAAAGTGAGATGAGAAGCCCTTAACTTAAGTCAATAATTCTTGAGCGTGTCCCTTAACTCTTGTATAATAAGGTTATACAATTTACTTGATTTCCCAGAAACCATTTACAGGTTTAATACCTTCTAATTAAATTATTTATAATATTTTTAATGAAATAATTAAATATTTAATTAGTCAAGTCCACATTGGGTGTTTTGAGGACATTTGATTCATTGATCTAAAACGGATTTTGTGTGTTGATCGTGGTCAAAGTGTTCATTGTTTCAACATATCAAGAATTGTTATCATAAAAAATTTAGAATTTTATATATATAAATTATACTTTTTTAAACCAATAATGAATGATTTTTTCTAAAAAATGAAATCATTTATGATCATAAATATGGTAGTTCATTCGTATGCATGAGTAACATATCAATTTTTCAATGATCATTATTGAAAGAAGTTGTGTATTATTTTATATTTTAGTAATGGTAATAATATATTAAATAATGTATAATTTCTTTACATATACTTATATATATATTTATATTCTATGTCATTTAGTGATGAATAAAGAGTCATATTACTTTTTGGTGGTGGTACACAACATGTACATATAAACAATGATATTATTTTTCAATGTAAGTCAAAAAATGATATATTTTATTTTAAAAATCATAAATATGCCATGAATATCAAAATTATATAATGTATATAAAATATATTATCTAAAATTATCATTATTATCTTCCATTTAAAGCATTTGTGAAAAAAAAAATCACAATAATTCACGAGGCCATAGTCCGCCGTACACACAAGCAACGTTTTCGTATCCCACACTGAATTAAAATTAAGAAGTTATATATGATATAATAACTAAATAAGTATATTTTTTTTAATAATATATATATATATATAAATTCCATTATATTCACATGTTTTAATAGGTTTTGATAGAAAACGAATGACACAAGTTTGCAATGTTGTAGGGTGTCGTACACACAAATGATGATATCGTATCACATTTGATTAGAGAGGACATGGAATTGGTTTATGAAATTAAAATAATAACATTTATTTCTATATCATATACTTTTCTTATTATTTAATATTAATTTATGAATATTTTAAGCATGTGGAATAAGAAACAAAAAAACACTCGGTTAAACATGATACCTCTTATTCACAAAACCTTCTTAGGTTAGAACCAACCAAATTTTAAGAATAGATTGGGGATAAATTGGACTTTAGGATTTTTGGATATTATTTGAGAAGATATTTGGGTATTTAGGTTCTATGATAAATGGTTTTTATGGTGTGTAGATTAGAGTATTGGGAGTGTACTTTTATAAGTGAGGGGAGTTGGACATTTTAAAATTTTGAAAAAAATTATGTAGCCATGATTTTCAGAGGAAAAATGATTTAAAATGATTTATTCGAAATATATATACAAGAAAGGGCTTAAATAATTCTATAAAATATATATTTTTATATATTTTAGGTTATTTTATGACTTATATTTTTAGTTTAATCCCAGATAACACTGTTTTCATATAAACCATGACATTTAGTTTTCACTATTTTCACTATTCATTATAGTGAAAAATTAATTTGACCATATTATATGATATAGATTAAATTTATTGTAAATAAAGAATCCATTTTACCATATGAAATTAAATAGAGTGTAATGAATTTAAAATTAAACCTGCATTATTGATGAAAAAGCTGGTTTTCAAGAAGTATATTTTTCATGCAAAAGATAATTTTATATGAACAATATGGAAAATAATAATCATTGTATTTATAAAACATAGTGTTTATTGATATATAATATAATAATTTAATTTAAATAATTCATCTTCATGGGAACATTTAATTCATTTAAAAGGTGAAACATTTTGCACATTAAAATAAATTTCAGAATAATCCAGCTTTTATGCCCAAAAACAAACTTATAATAAAATTCATTATAAAGATGACTAAAAAGTAATTAATTTGATTAAAAAAGGTAAATAATACATTTTTAACTTGAAATAATATTTAAAACATAATTTCTATTCTAATGTTTTTAATTAATTTATGAAAAATGATTGGTTTATTAAAAATGGCATTTTTACTATTCAATGAAAAATCAATGATTTCAAAAAAATCTAAAAACTTCATGTTAAGATAATATTTATTTATGATTTTTAAATTTGTTTTAGTTTCATAAAAAATATTTTCTTAAAGTTCAAAAAATTAATAATAATGTTTTCCCCAAAAGGAAGTAAAAATTATATTCAATGAAAACATATTTTTTAGGAGTAAAATTACACTACTGAAATTGGAATGATAGTTTAATAATATTTTATAAATGATTTATATTTATTATGAATATATATATATATATTCCCTAAATTGGTTAATAATATTCATAGCAACCAATTTAGTGGCTTGTTTATAATGATTACATATTTCGTGGGTCGTTTAAGCTCGATGATGTGTATTGAATACTATATCAAACCTAATTCTATTAATTTAAAATATCAGGGTGTTACACATATCAATGATATAAATAATATTTATATTTAATATAATTAATGGATCTTATGAAGGATAAATTATAAAATTTCATCAATAAGATAAAAATCAATATTAAAAGAACTAGGGATTGAAAATAAAGTCATAGCACTTCAATAAAATATAAATTGTTCCCAAAGAAAGTATAAAATTCAATTGAAAAGTTATAAATAATGAATAAATATTTATTTCTGTTTTTTGGATAAAAGGTAATATATATAAACAACCTAAATTTTAATTTGTTCATATTAACAAATAGGTCTCAATAAAATAGAAATTGATGCAAAATTCATTACATCACTCTTCATTTTGCTTGACTGTTATTTAAACACATGTATAATTTTGAAATGAATTTATTAATTTAAAATATAATGATATTCATATTTATAATATGATATAATTTATTATTATAATATTTTACCGCACATTTGTTAATATTATTTCATTATTTTTATTGTTTCGTGGGTTAATTGCCTTGATTTCTCACACATGTATTATCTTGAGAGTTTTTATTATTTTGTATTTGATATAGAAAAATCATATCTAGAATTAAAATATTGTTTCAAATATAATATTTATTCATTCTATACCTTTTTATAACTATTCTGTAAAATTGGTTATTGAAAATGTATAGCATTACGTTGTGGAGATGGTAAATTGTACGTAGGCATGAGTGATGATGTCATTTCCTAATGGGAGAAAGGGTAAGGAAGTAAGTGATATATTAATATTAAATAATCAGTACAATGTTATATATATCATATATATTCATTAAATGTATTCTTATAACCTTCAATGTGATGCATAAGTGAAAAATGAATCCCATAGCTTCGCTAGGTGGTAGTACACTGTAGACACGAGAGACATTATCATATTTAAAATAGCATAGAAAATTTGAAGATATCTTTGATATTAAATTTATAATGTTATAATAATATAATGAATTATATATATACATAAAATCATATATTATATCCAATCATGAGATTTGATAATTGAAAAATATTTACATCGGTTTTTGAGGTAGCAGTCCACCATACACATGATTGATGATTTAATTTCCCATTTAATTGAGGAGGAGATGTATAAGTATTATTACTTTAACATAATAACGTATAATTGTATGGTAGTTACTAGTTTTATTTTATTGTAAATTTTATGACATTTTTTATGTTGGGAAAATAAAAAATAAAATTAAGGTGCTTCATTAATATGATTACCTTCACATTGAAAAAACATCATTTCATATCATCTTAAGTACACAAGGGTTCATCTCATTATAATAAAATAATATCTAAAATTTATAATAGTATATTTGGGAGATTTTTTTAGTGGTTTGTTGAGAAAAAGTACGTGACATTTTCAAATAATTTAATGGAGGGAGTGAACTTTTATAACTGAAGGAGAGGACACACATAGAAATTTTAAAAATAATAAATGATACACATGTTTTACACTTGAAACAACACAAAACATTTCACATTTTCAATAAATAGTGATTATAAGGTCAAAATATTTAAATAAAATGGGGTTTGGACATTTTTCACATATCCTTTAACCATTATATTAAATTTTAACCCCTCAGTAACTCGTTTCAACCATTATGGGGTAATTAATTTTTACTATTTTTAGTATTTTTAATGGAAAAAAATTAATTTGAACTTATTAGATAGTATATATATATTTTTAATAAAGATGAGCACAAAGCTCTAAAATTGATAAAACAACCATTACACAAGCTGAAAAGCTGAAATTTTATATTTGTCCTTAGAAAAAAGCGGGACCAAATCACTAGGAATGTCAGTGATATGTATGGCCCTCTTTTCCGACACCCCTTTCTTTGAAAGGCCATCCGCAATGTAGTTCGTCTCCCGAAAGGTATGCGTGATAAAGTAGTTAAGGGAAGAGATTTTGTCAATACAATTTATCCATTTACCTATCATATTCCATGCCAATCTAGTTTGTCCAGATCTAATGAAATAAACAAGTGTTTCCAAGTCACATTTGAACCAGATGTTGTTCCATTTTATTTGGCAAACAATATTCACTGCACTAATGAGTGCTATCATTTCAGCTTCCAGAGAAGTGGTATGCCTAAATGGGCCATAAATGCATTCCGCAACCTCCCGCTGCTGATTCATAAAGATAACTCTATATCCGGATGGCCTAGGGTTACCCTTGGAAGCACCATCCATGTTGTATTTCAACCAACTAGTGAAGGGGGCAGTCCACATCACCTTCACCATGCCCCATGGTTTGGGGTAGCAACCCACAACCCTTAATCTTCTGAGAATTATGAAATCCCTGATTGAATTTGCAAAAACCTCCTTGGTTCATGAGCTAGAGTTTTGACTTGCCACCAGAATAGTATTCAAGGTCTAGGCTGCATTGAACCCTTCCTTACAATGAATGTCATTGTTGTGGGCCCTCCAAATGACATGAACCATTTCAGAACATGCCACCTACAGTAGCGCAATGAGCTGCTTGGATTGCTGCACTTTTAGCAGGCTCTGGATATACTGTATAGCCGAAGAGGTACTGGGGGATCCAGTTTGAAAATTCTAAGAACCTCATGCCATAGAGAAGAGGAAGTATTGTAGGGAAAGAACAAATGGTCAATGTCCTCCCTATGTTGGCCACAAAGCACACACCTTGAGCATAAATAGATCCCAACCCTTTGAATGTTCGCATCCATTGGTATTTTGTTTTGATAAAGGATTAATATGAGAGAAAATCTGGAGGGAAGTAGCCAGTTTTTATCAATAGAACCAATCCAAATAGCCTCTCCCTACAACAGGCAGTTCTAGAAACTTTTGGAGTTGAGTAGGACAGTTTGAAGCCTTCCCATAATAGAATATCGTCCTGCTGAATAAAATCGTAACTACCAATCATTAAGACAATTTCCTCTGGTAAATAATCTTTCCCTATAGATAATCATTGAGGGATAAGCTGTTGTAAATGACCTACATTTCCAGATTAATCTTGTTCATGAGAGGCATTCCCATCCAGTTGTTGGACCAGAATTTCAGATTTGATTCCACACTGACCAACCAGCGTGAGTGTCTTATGATAGTGGAGAACACCAAACGCAGACCATACCATATTTAAGAACCCATGTATCCATGCCTCCCATCAATGAGTCTTGGAAGGATGTGTTTCCTAATAAAATCAAGAGAGTATGATTTGGTGTGAAAATGACTCCATATGAACTTGGCAATTACGTCCTGATTGAAATAGCTCGGATTCTTAATTCCCTGGCCTCCTTGTTTGGTAGGCATGCAGCATTTGTCCCATTTGGCAGGGATGAGTTTTCTTTCCATCATGTTTCCACTCCAAACATTATTTTTCAACATATAGTTGATTCTTTTCACCATAGAGGATGGCCTTAAATATACCAAGAAAGTATAGAAATGTTTTTTAATTACCACATGTTTAACGAGGCATATTCTTCTAGCCATTCAAAGAGACGTTCCCATCCAAGACACAAGAGTTTTCCTAATCTGGGAAATATCCTGGTCAAAGAGGGAGGCCTGAGGCTTTCCCCAGAAAAGGTGAACTCCAAGATACATAAAAGGAAGGGCACCCTCTCTATGGCCATGATAATTCATGAGTTGAGCCCTCCTAGATACTGCCATGCTTTTTCCAAAGTAGATGAAGGATTTACTCCAATTTATTTCCTATCCTAACATATTCTCATAGTGCAAGAGAGCCTCCCTAAGAAAAGTGATATTTTTCTTATCCCAATGCATAAAAATGACCATATCATCAGCAAAAAGTAAATGAGTGGGGGCATTCAGACCTCTAGCCTCCTTGATGGGTGCAAGCCCTCCATTTTCCACCATCTTAGTGAGAATCCTGCTCAGGTAATCCTTAGAAATTGCAAATATGATTGCAGAAAGAGGGTCACCCTGTCTCAAACCCCATTTAGCAAGTGATGTATCCCTCCAGTGATCCATTTATCAGAACTGAAATGTGGGAAGATTCCATCAATTTTGAGATCTAGTGAACGAAGAGTTCACAGAAGAAAAATTTGAGTAGAATTTGACTAATAAAGCCCCAGTCAATTGCATTGAAGGCCTTTTTAATGTCAAGCTTCAAAGCTACATTACCTCCCCGCGTTTTCTTTCTCAGTAGATTGAAACATTTCGTGGCCGTAAGCAGGTAGTCTTGAATATTCCTTCCCTTCACAAAGCCAAACTGGTTCCAGGAAATAATTTTCTCAATCACATGAGCAAGCCATTGAGCCAAAAGATTAGTAATTATTTTATGAATTTTGTTCACAAGGGAAATTGGTCTGAATTGGGAAATTTCGCTGGAATTCTCCACCTTGGGTATCAGGGCAATGAACTAGGCATTAAAACCTAGATTGAAAGTCCCCCCCTCTGAAAACGTGTTTGAAAAGAAGAAAAACCTCATTCTGAATGACATCCCAATAGCTTTGAAAGAAAAGGTTGTTGAATCCATCAGGTCCTGGATAGCTATCTTTTTTAAGGTCAAACACTACCTTCCTTATTTAAAAGTACACTGCTGTTAATGTGAGAAGACAATTTTCCACTTTTGTAATTTGTTTGGGAATGATATTGTCTCTAACTGCTGCAGATTTTGCTCTCCCATTCAATAAATTCTTGTAGAAGGAAACAATGTGTTCAGCAAGTTCCTATTTTCCCCCCATAACTCTATCACCAGCTTTTTGCATGGCGAGGGGATTATTAACTCTTCTCACTCTCTGAAGGGAATTAAAAAATTTTAGTTGTTGTCACCTTCTTGAAGCCACCAAACTTTGAAAGATTACTTATTGATATTTTCTCAGATCTTAATAATATTACTCAGCATGAGGGGGAGCTCAGTCTCCTGCTGCATGTCCCTTGAGAAGTTTACTCTGGTGGCCTCTACTTTCATATCATGTAGGGAGCTTTCATGCCCTTCAATTTCAATGTCCAGTGATCTGAATCTTTCTTTACTCCATTCCCTAAGCATTATATTGAGCATTTGAAACTTAGAGATACATAATAGAGGCTTGTCATTACATGACCATGAGCCCAAAATATCTTGAATAACTTTTGAGAAGTCCAGAAGAGAGACCCAAGCAATATTGAATCTACAAGGATGTTGTTGCCTACCCTCCTTTACAAGTAAGCTAATCAGAATGGGATGGTGGTCGTAGTTGATCTTAGAAAGTGTGCCACATGTTATTGAATTCCAGGAATCTAACATTCTTTTATTGACAAAGGCTCGATAAATTATACTTGCTATCATCCCATTAATATTCCTCTTATACCATGTGTATTTAGCACCTAAAAAATTCACTTCCACTGTGTTATCTTTCTAAATACAATCCATAAAGGCTCTTGAAGAAGAGACATTTTTAACTGGTCCCATTTTTTCATCCTCATGGAGAATGGAATTGAAGTCACCTGTGATTATCCTGGGATCCATAATCGAGTTCCCAAGCTGTTGGATTTTCCCCCACATAAGCCTCCTATCAACATAGTAGTCATGCGCATACACAATAGAGCAGAAAAACTACCTGCCACCCTCCAAAAAACTGTACTTGATGATCTGGTTTTCCACATAATCGATCCTTGTAGCATCAACATCATGATGAGAGAGAATCCAAATCCTGTCATGACATGCATTTTCCCCAATAGAACCCATAATGTTATAATCCCAACCACCTATCATGCTTCCTAGATTATTGGATCTAATTTTGGGCTCCAAAATTAAAATGATATCTGGTTTATACCTTCCAGCAAAGAGCCTGAGGGAACCTTCTGAGGCAGGGTTGGCTAGCCCCTGACAGTTCCAGAAGATAACTCTCGTTTTGAAGCTAATTAGGAGGCCACACCTCCTTTTTTCTCAATAATTCTGGATGATTTTATTGTTGATTCTGCTTGTGGTGCACTGTCACCCATGTTTTGAATTCTATTGTCCATGCCATATTTAGGCTGAGAATTTCCTTCTTCCTCCATAGATTCCCTGCCCTTTTTCCCCTCCCCTTCGCCCGAATCTTTGAAGTGTACATGCCTCTGGCCCAGCCCTCCACCCTTGCAATTATCTTCCATCACTACACCCAGTTGGTGCTCAATCAAGGATATGTTGGCCTTTAATTCAGCATCAATCAGATCAATTGTGAATCCCTACAGCTGTATATCGTGGATCATGTTGCGCACCTCCAATGAGAGGTCCTTAATTTCCTTTTCAAAGTCACTCTTATCCCCTACAATAACTAGAGGTTCGGTGCTGGCCTGTAGCCCTTCATCTTCCTCCACTATCTTAGCCCAATACTTTCCATTTGCATTCAAACATCCTGCTTCATTAACCTGCATCTTTTCTTTTTCCATGGCTCCCAAAGCACTCCTCTTTCTCTTGGGGACCTCCTTCCAAATAGAAGTGTGTTGAGAGGGATTGAAGAGATTTTTAACCATGTGGAAATATTGGAACTCATGTCCAACAATCTTATAGTGATTTCAGAATTTAGGCACGTTCTCAATCTCAAAATTTACCTCATGTTGCTGACCTTTTACATCCAAGAAAATTTGTTCCGGTTGAAAGAGTTCCATGTCAATTTCTATGAGGATTATTTTATATAGTCCTTGATCTCCATTGATAGTGCGCTGATCAATCTTGAGGGGAGTCCCTAATCCTGATGCAATGTCATTTAGGATTTTCGAATTCCAATAGTCCCATGGAAGCCCATGAATCCGTGTCCAAACCAGATCCGTTGATTGCCTTTGATTGAATGGATTGAAGTTGGAATCCCATTCTGACAACCTCATGAAACCTAGTTTAAGATTTAGGTTGCCAATCCTCCAAGCTATGTCAAGATCGTCCTTGTGCTCCATGATAATGTGGTAGTACCCCTTTCCAATTGGGAAAATCCTCCATCGCGAGAATCCCTAGCAGTGCGAGATTCATTCTTTGAGATCCTGAATCGACCAGGGCTTCTACCGTTTTCATAAGATGTTCTCCCTAGAACCGAAAAGCGACACATCTCCATTCGCTGCTGCTGCGCGGCCTGATCCACCTCTATCGTGACTGATCCATCCCCTGAACGTTTGAGTACCGGTGGATTTTTAGGCCGCAAAATGTGATTGGCTCCAGCCAATACCTTCGCAAAGGAGATTGATACTTTGACAGAAGTGTGATCAGAAACTCGATTATCATTCTTCGTGAAGGATCTTTCCCAGTCCGGATTGAAGAATCCATGCTTGTAACTCCATTAGATAATATATGTTATTAAAATTAAAAATATGAAATAATTTTTTAAAAACAAAATTCATATATGTTTCCTTATTCAATTTAAAATCAATCCTGTAGACATATTGAATTTTTTTAAATGTAAAAATACTGAAAAGATTAAAAATATTGTATATAAAAATGAAATATTAAATTGATTCCAATAACATAATTTTCATTAATAACTATATAATTGATCTAATGTTTCTCATAAAATATATTTATATCCAAATGGGACATGTAAATTTTATTAATTAAAATATCTTTTTAAAAATAACCAATATTTCTCAGTATTCATCGATAAAATTATTGTTTTAATAATATTTAAAACAATTATCCATAGGATAATTTTATCATGATGATATCGAAAAAACATTTATTTTGAGAAATAAATTTTATCGAATTGGAAAAAATAAATTTTAAATAATGTGTTCAAATCTTCACCGTACCACCTTTCAGAAAAAATGTAGTTTTTTAGAAATCATTTATTTTTATTTAAAAGTATTCATATTATATTTCTAATTAATATAACATCATTAAATTTATATTATAAATGCGTAAACCGTAAATGTTTTATAATTTAGTTATTCCTTAATAGATAGGTTATAAAAGTCCCATTTAAATAATAATGTTTAAAAGAGTATTGTGTTTTTTTAGACATGGTGTTTCCTATATCGCAAGCTATCAAAAAAATTAAATTTATTTTAAATGGAATATATCGTAATGTATTTTTTTGTTATAGAATTGAACAAATTTTTTATTTAATATAATAAAAACTAATTATAAAATTATTCCGGACAATGTGAGAATAAAATAATTTCTATTAAAGAGAGTTATCTATGAACATTTTTAGAGTATTCTAGAAAATGTTTCTATATAGAATTAAATTTTTTAATGTGTTAAGATATATAAATCCTATAATTGGATAGATAATAAAATAAATTTTATAAAGATCATGGAATATATATCTCCAATCCCTTATATGCGAGATAACCCAAACCTAAACTCCCAAAAATAGTGATAAATAAGTTCTTTACAAGAGGATTTGATACCATATGTAGAAACAAAATGTTATAGATCCATAACTTTAATACTAATAAAAAATATTGAATATCTTACACACCCATGGACTTTATGAGTTAGAGATTTTGAAAATTATGAAAAATCATTAACTGTACAAACCTATATCATTCCCATCAAATGGTCATTTTCTAAAAAAATGGTCTATTATTTTATGTTATGTCTTTAAAATCACCAAAACAATCACTAAACAAATCAAAAGGGAAAAATAATAATATAAATGGTGAGATCAAAATCAAGATATGACTAAACATAAATGACAAAAATCAACATTCGTCAATGAAAAAACATTAATATGTGGGTTATATAACATAATTAAAGTATATAAACAATATATAAGAGAATCCTATATAATAATGAATACATATAAAATGATTCACCGTATAATATTCGAAAAGATATAGTAATCTTGTAAAATTAGTATGAATATATTAATTCGTAGTATTGTGCAATGGATACATAATGAATGAGTGTTGTGTAACAATGAAAAATGGGACAAAAACATTCCTATAAAATCAAAACATATGTCATGGTTAGCTAGAAAGACTGTAATAACATAGTAGATATACATCATTACATGTTTCCTATATCATAGTTGACTGGGTGTTACTACATTTTCCCTATATCTTAGGGGATCATACACCACAACCTATTTTATATTATGGATCAATCATCACAACTAATTTTCCATAAATATCTCATGAGACAAAAATAATTAACCAATGCATTGGGTAACTGTATAAGAACCCATCCATCACATAATCTTTAACCATAAATATATGTACCACATGAAATCAATGATAAATATTTTTAAGAAAAATCATCGATGTAAAAAGGGTTTCTTACCATTTACAAATGGTATCACATAACACAACATTAAGAGTATATCATTTGAATCAAAAACATCAATCTCTAAAAAGAGTGTAATATAATTTATTGAATTTTTAAGAAAATTAAAAATAATTTTAGATATATTAATGATATATAGTATAAAATAAGTGGAAATATTTCTATAACACTTGTGAAACACAACTTCAAAAATAAATGTTAATGTTACATAAAAAAATCCATTTTAATGGGTTGAAAAGATTATATTGAAGAAACTTATTTTAAAATAATTAATTATATTAAATCCTATAAAATAGATCATATGATATATAAGAAATTTTGAGTGGAATATAATAATATTCATAAGGATAATGTAATCCCTATATATATTATAATAATACATTAAATTTTCAATTTGATTTTATTTAAAAAAGTGAAAAAAATTACATTTAAAAACCCATAAAAACATAATGGGGAAGATTCATTAATAAAATCTGTAAAAAAAGTTGGAAAAGTCATTCATGAAAATATTTTAAAAATGAGATTATATTCACACTTTTTATCGAAATTAAAAAATGACTGATGTGAAAAACATTAAAATGATTTAATCAAAAAAAATTAAGGAATGCAAAATATTTTCAAAAAACATCATAAACAATAACTAGACTATATAGAATAAAATTATTAAAATTATCTAATGAATATGGGTATGAAGGACAATTACTCCAGATCATAAAGGAGAGATCGAGCCAGCTCCACTTACGAACTTTCATTTATATGAATTGTGAACCAAAGAGAAGTGAAATAGTAATAAACCATGTAAATAAAAAACTGCATAGTAATATATTATATAGGGTTACAATATGTATGAAAATATAATTAATTTATTTAGAAATTTATATGTAAAAAAACATGAATTAAAAGTTAGATTGGAAAAAACCATTAGGGATTTGGTAACATTTGGATCAAAACACACTGAATGAGAGAAAAATTGATATTGTTTTGAATAAAAATAATGGAATGGAATGAATAATAAGATTATATCCATGGTTAGTATATAAACCACAAAAAATTGGGTGAATATAAAGCATATCTCAAAGAATGGTCATTATGATTAAAATGTTCATATAAACAACATAATTTATTATGTTTGAAAAAATGAAAACAAATTATGTGAAAGAAATTTATATCCTAATAAAAAAGAAAAATTATACATAACACAATATTAGTGTATATTTAATAAATTATAGAATAATTTACTTCAATAAGAATCATTATTACTCAATAAAATAATTCTGTTAAGAAAGAAACCCGTATGTGTTTGGTAATATCTAAATCAAAATCACACTAAATGAGATCATTAAACATAATTTAAAATTAAATTAATATTATTTTATTTATGAATGAATTATTCATTTCAGAGTAATTACATCCTTCCAAAGTCTAAGAATAAGTACATTATTTGAAATATGTATCATGAAATGGAAATTGAGATTAAGAATCCTTACCTTAGATTCCTACTAGCTCAGATTCACTCTAACATCTTATATAATATATTAATACATATTACCCATCCATATTTTATCCTAATTAATATTTATTACCTTTTATATTAATCTTAGGAAATAAATTACAATATATTTAATTTTTAATTTTATTTAATATTTTTTGTTTGGGTAAGTAGTATTAATAGTTTGTTTTCATTTACAACATAACAATTCCTTTTATCTGGTCATGTTGATGATGTAATAATTACCATAATATTCATGGAATTGATATTGATGTTTTATATTTTTTCTTCACACTGAGCTTCAACCAATGGTTGTTTCGGATAATTTTGATGCATATGAAATTAACAACAATATTATTTTCGTATTTTTATGGAAAAAGGTGGTATATTAATATTAAGTTAAATAATAATGTTACATATCTAGAATAGAAAAAATATATTTTATTTATTAAAATCATATCATAAATGTAATTTAATTTCCATAACCATCAATGAAAAAATTGAAATCATCGTTCATATAGGGGGTTAACCTAACCCAAATAGTACTATATTATAATAAATGAATGTGAATGATTGTGAAAGAATTTTGTAATTATGTCATCACTAAAAAGAGTAATTATTTGATTAATATTTCTATATAATGATAAATTTGAATTTAGAATATATGTATGTCGAAGATATGTGATAAAATTTGTAATAATATATACCTTATATTGAAGAAATCATATCTATTCTTGAAAATCATCTTGGTTTTAAATAAATTTGGGAAATATCTTAGACTAAAAGTTGTATCAAATGGGGGAATGATTATTATTGAATAAAATATGATAGATTAATGGGTGGTTGAGCGGTCCATCTATAATTAGTGTATTTTCATTTTTTTTAAAATTTATTACTTATTATTAAAAAGAATTTATTGTTCAATTAATGTGCATCCAAATTTTAAAAATTATGATGATTAGATGTGTGTAGTCTATGAAATCAGACATTTAATAATTTGAAGATAATTTTTTATAATTTAGGTCTTTAACCCATGATTTAACATATTACCTTGTCTTATATTTTACTTTGATGGCCATTTTTTAAATTACTAAATTGTTTCTAGGTCTCAAAATAAAATTTAACATATTAAATAGTTTAAACATGATGATTAAAAATATTAAATGAATTTAATTATATAAAGTTTCTAAAGAGATACACTAATTAATTTTGAAATAAAAAAATGTATCACAAATATAGAAAGTCGTTATAAAAATTATTTTTAGAAAAAAATGAATTGGGACAAATATTATGAAAAGTATTAATTCCAAAAATATTTATTGGGTTATGATCAAAAGAGGATAACTATGTTAGTTTAGGTGATGAAAATTATTAATTGCATCTTGTGAATTCTTAATTAAAATAAATCGAAAAAATAATTTTTCATTAAAATTAAATTTTACTTAGACTCTGAAATTACAAACATAAGTATGAAAAATAAATATTTAATATTGAATGTATATATTTAACTCCATATATTTATATAAATGATAAAAATGTTTTATAAATTTTTACTATATGAATATATAATAGTTTTTTTCATAGAGATTACAGTTCTTCTAAAAGCTATAGTTGAATATTCACCAAAAAAATTCTTAAAAGAAAAATGAAAAAAAAATTCCATATTATAATTTTAATTTCCAAAATAAAAAATGAAGTTCTTTTGTTTCAAATTTAAATACTATGATATGTATATTTAATGTTAGAATAAAAATAATAATAACTTTTATTAAAATGAAACATATTTCTTCTACAATAAATCAATAAACATTAATTCATTATAAATCATATATATTTTCCTGGATTTAATTTTTTTGTATTAAATATAATTATTTTACTTTCCTAAGTCCACTTTATTGAAATAATTTTTTTAATGTAATAATGTAAACAAAAAATAATATTTCCTAAAAATAATATTTTTTTGAATAAAACTAATCTAATAAATAAATTTATAAATTTTTTACCATTCTAAAATCATTTTTTATAATAATGATTTATAAATAAAATATAAATTTAACATTTAAGTTAAAATTATTTATTTCATCTGTATACCAAAAATTATTACCCTATTTTATTATACTCAATGACTTTCTACCTTTAAAAATTATTAATACATTGATTGATTTATTTCATGATTATGGTAAAATATTTTGATAAAAATATTTTTAATTGATTGAGATATGGATTAAAGAATAAAATGTATCCTAAAACCAAGGGCATTACATTCTTCCAACTTAAAATAATTTCTCAATTGAAATTCTATTTTATGGAAAATAATTGATGATATCAATAAGATAAACAAGGAAACAAATATAATTTATATAGTCATATAAAATCCATTATCTTATGTGTCACTAGGAAACATATCTTTTACCTAATAAAACATATGGCTAGGTCTTTATTTTTCAATTTTATTCCAAATAAGATTTCATAGTTAGTAATTGGTTTTTATAGAGACATACCTTTCAGAGTTTCATTTTCATACTTCAATATTCATCTAAATACTAACAGAAAATGGTTCTAATAAGTTTAATTAGATTAATATGGAAAATCAATAATAAGTGTTTTATAATTTAAAACATCTATTTTTACCTAAAATACACATGTTTCATCTATTTTGTCAAGGTATAACTCTTTTAGTTAAACCAAAATTTAATTACGTTTAATCCTCTTAATATTAAAAAAATATTCCTTATAAATAACTAACCTAGAATTATCATGAAAATTCTTGTTAAATTAAAATCCCAAAAATCATTAAAACATCTAGTTGTAGAATTTATCTTACCTCTATCCCAATAAAAAAATTTAGTCACATAATAATCAAAATATATCTTAATCACATATACTCAAAAATTGATAATAATCATTTCCTAAATAAGCTGAATTTCCTTAACATAATATTACATTCAACCCCTAGGGATATCTCATCTCATTTTCCAAAAATTAATTTCCCCTTTATACAAATTAATAATAATTAACATCAAGTAAAATTACAAACCAAACATAATATAATTCTAAACCAAATTTCATATATTTATCCTCAAATCCAACAAGAAATCCGAAAAATATCATGAATAACTAGAATATACAAGAACATATGACCAGAAGAGAATATCAATGTATTTGAACATATGATCAATTTTATACTTATTCACCAATTATTGTACCCATAACATTAAAAATCTAGTAATTTTCATAAAATATTAATATTTAAAGTCATTTATACTGTTATTTGACAGCCACCGGGCTACCCTAAACCTGCAATCCCAAATATGATTCTAAAAACACATTCCCTACAAACAGGAGTTGATACCAAATAAATCGATGAAAACATATACATATATAAATAAAAAATCAATAACCAATATTGAGTCTCTTTTTTACTGAATTCATAAATTTCCATGTATCTCAATAATCGTGTTCAAATAGAGGTTGTATAAGTGTATAGTTTTTTTTAAAATTTCTTTTAAAAATAACCATCCCCTAATACCTGTTATGTTTTTATTCTCTCCTATAAAATATAAACCTCACTTAGGTTTATATAAAATGAAGAGACAATAAACTTGTGTATTTTTATAGTGTTTGGCTACTTTGTGGTTATACTACTCCTTATCATGGATGGTTTCTCCAAAAACCATGTATTATTCAGATTATGATAAATTTATTACAACCATAGAGTGATAGAATAAGGTTACTTAATCCTAGTATAGAGTCACACTAGATAATGATTATCCACACTACCGTTATATAGAATGTGTAACCGTGATGTGATAGATATTCTAGAAATCGATGTTTATTGAGACACTGTATAATTATATCTGTATCGACGAGACATAAATAATTTTAACAATAATAAATTCACATAATTACAATTTGATATTGAATTACTTATCACTCTAATACAATATTACTGAATACTCATGATTCACCATTTTAGGATGATAAAAAAATATTCATCATTAGGTTATCGCATTTTTCATGTACCCTATTTTTTATCTACATCGTTGATATTAAGGAATATATTTTATCCTTATTCATAAAATACCAATATCATGGATCGTCAAAATTAATAGAATTTATTAATTTTAGTAAAATAATTTCCAACTCATAATTCTCAAATAATCTCAATCGAGTCGTACATCAAGATCTCATATTATTTACTCATTCGTTTAGGTATGAAAACATTCAAAGTGACCTCCTAGATATTCTTTTCATTTAATAAATACTTATATACACCAAAATTATACTCCTACCCATTTTATTTCTCACATAGTTAACGAAATCCAATTTTAGAATGTTCATTATTATTACACAATATAATAAATAATTCAAAAATAAAAAATTTGGGAACTCCATAAATACCCATTTACTATTTTTCATTAAACTAGGCCTAATATATTTATTCGTCTTGTAGATTATGATTAGATGAATTTTAAATCAGAATAAAAAATAGCATATTGATCATTTTTTCTCAGTAAGAATAACAACACGATCTAATTCTAGCGATTATTTGGTATGAAGAATAATAAAATATCATCGTAATAAATAATATATAAATGAAATTAGGAAATTAATCATGAATAATTTTATCATCAATACCCACAAAAAACATTTAACATAATCCATATCAGAAAAAAAATCATATATAATCAACAACCATTATCTTTGAAATCTCATATGATAGAGCTTGGTCCACAATATACATGTTATTTTTTAACCATCAATGGTCTGTATATCATTTTAAAATTTTGTTTCAGTAGAGAACTACATGTCTCAAAACTATCATACTAATGTAGGAAACTCACATAATAAATTACTATGTAAGGGATTGACTGTGAGGTTGATTGAACTAGTGAAGAAAATGTTCAATGGAATCCACTAAGAGAATTGAATGTTGGTTGTAACTGAGTGATCACATTAATATCCTATTGAATTCATTATATAACCAAGAAAACATGAAAAATACCTCTTTATAACATTTTTTAATAGACTAAACAGAAATTAAATCCAATATACCCAAAAAGAGTTCATAATAATTTATTAACACTTCAACTCACAAGAAAACCATTTAATCGACCACACGACTAAAATAAATGGCTCCCATATTGCTTTATAAATTTTTCATAGAGTATTGAATCAATCATATAGGTAATATATTGACTATATGACTATGATAAAGTGAACACATGAATTATTTATTATTTTTTAGAGTGTTGGATCAACTGTAATACAGTCTGGTCAGCTATATGACAAAACTCAAGAAAAAATCTAATAAAATAAAAGTCAGCATCGAACTACACTCTAACCATATTGTAACTCCATGAATCATGAAAAAACATTCATTAGCCTCATCCCACTCTTAATGTAAGTATAGAAAAATCAAAAAAATTATTAAATTAATAAAAAATCTAAAGGTGCATCTATCTAACACTTTTATATGTTTAGGTAACATATCTCAAATATAAAAATAAAAACTCATCTGTATTTATAGTTGACATGATATATGAGAATAATAACCTAAAAATATATCTTAACTAAGAAATATATTATATCACACAACAAAATACATTTATGTTGTTTAGATAACTCTATCCATATGTGTCAAGAATCATTGTCTAAGTGACATAGATGAAATGAACCTCAATTTATGAATTAAATGTAACTTATTGCAATCTCTGTCATTAAATGTTGTCTAAATATTAGTATGAAAAGGAAATAATCACTCCTCCTTTTACCAAGAATTATCTTCCACTCTCATATATATTTTTTTGCTTTATTCTCCACCATTTCTCACACTATCAAAATACCATGTGGGGGAAAAATTCGATATTTCATCAACTAATTAGAGAGGGATGATGATGGAATTTCGTTCTCAACATAGTAATCCTCTCTCAGAATGTATTTTTTTTGAATATATCAACACGGTTTTTAATGTGAAATTGTATTCAAGATTGATATCTCCAAATTAAAAATATTTTTTAAAGAAATGATACCTGATTTTTATATATTTGGATCATTAATGCTATAAAATATTCTTTGAAATGTATATTGCACACAAATTTTCAAGTAAAATCCTTAATGGATTCTCACTTTCAACTTTATAGTCTTATAACTACAAAACCATTGACATTACCTATGTGCATACATTTCTGGATTCCATATATTCTACATCTGTTGTGTAATGTTCCACAAAGTTATTTTTCTTACTATTCTAACTTACACTTCACCCACCGTTAAATAACATCCCACTAACATTTTTTTTATATTTATAATAACCTACACAATATGCATAAGTGTATCCATGTAGCTTCATATTTTTACTACATTTCAATAAAATTACAAAACTCATTATTCTTATTACATGTATTAGTATCCCCTATTCCAAAATAATTTGTGACCCCCTTTGTCAAATTTCAATTTGAGCACAATGTTTCACAATAAAGGATATGCATGGTATTGATTCTGTTAAAAATAATAAACTTCTAATGAGTCTCCTAAATTAATTTTGGTCAACCTTATTTCATTTATCATCAATAAGCGGTCTGTTTCTAAACAAAATTTGTGTCTATAATTCTTAGAATTTATCCTCCCAAATCCTTTTCAATAATAGTTTATCAATATTTTTTTGTTAAAAAATATGATGATTTTTTTTCCACTCAATATGTAGTACCTGAAAATAATTTAATTTTCCCACCAATGATTTATCAAATCGTTCATTCATTTTCAATGAAATTTCATAAAATAGGTATTAATGGTCACATGAAAAAAATTATATCATACAAATATACTGTTACATATAATGTACCAATGGAAATCACCTTTACATTCAAATTACTATCAAATTTTCTTTAGTGAAACCCATTTCTTTCATGATACCATCATGATTTAAGTATTGTTCTCTAGGATGTTGTTTCAAGTCATATAGTACATTTATCATTATTCACACCATACTACCATAAATATCAAAATAAAAATATCATTTTATTCAATATATACTTATTCCATAAGGAAATTATTTAAAAATGTTAATATGACGTCCATTTGATACAAATTTTACTTAATTAACACCACCATATCTAAAAAGAAACTAGTTTTTTAAATTCATTTAATTATAAAAAAGTGTTATTAAAAGTAAATTCATTCAATTTGAGTATAACCTTTTTATACCTACCTTCCCTTATTCCTTATCACAACACAGTTAATAATTAATTTGACTCTAAACACCAATTTAGTGCCAAATAAATTTGTATATTATTTTCTTGGGAAAATCATACAAGTTAAACTATTATCAATATAATCTAATGCATTATTCATTTATTATAAACAATAAACATGCTCTACAGATTAATGCTCTAATGTACTGTGATTTTCTACAATAATCACTCTTCCTATCTAAATAGGGGATTTGTGTTCACCAATAATTTTATCAAAATAAAATGTCCTTTTAACCATTGAAATTAGTCCATGTAACCCCTCACAACCACCTTTTACTCCTTAGTATTATCCTAAAAAAATTCATTAATAGCAGTTCTGATCACACATTCATTTTCAAATCACAAATAATAATTTTACATATTGTTATTATCTAAAATATGTAATTAATATTGATAATTTTGATTTTATTTTCTTTGGTTTTCCTAAATAATAAAATATTAATATTAAAAATGTTTTGGTATATATTTTTTTAGACACCCATATCCACTTCCATCAGATATGTTCCCCATAAATATCAGTATATTATACTTCACTTAAATCATTCATATATTTTTACCCATCAAATTTTTAAATCATGGAATTCCAAACATGTAAAATTAATTTATAGTGGGTTTACTTTAATGCAACATCTCATAAGTATTTATATTTATCTTATGACTCAAAATAAATAATTTGTTTATGTGTATAATAGCTTACATTGACTATCTTATAAAATGCATTGAAAGTTTTATGATGAAATCATTGGGATCTCTATATAAAGAGTGATTTAATTCATTTACTCTATGACAACATATTTTTGAGGAGTATTATATGTGTTTAATTGATGTTTAATTCCTTTTTTAATATGGAACATTTCAAATAAATCACATTAAAAATACTTCTCATGGTCATATCTCATTTTCTTATTGTGATGTCCGGATAATTATGAGCTCTTCTTATTAAAACAATGTACTTATCAATTACATTTGATTTGTTATTTATTAAAATTATATTTGTTCATTGGTTGATTTAATTATCATATTTTATGAAAGATAAATCACTACATGTTTAAAATATTTCTCATATGACCACATAAATTAGTGTCTATAAGTTTGAGTGGTCTAGTGAAGATACATTCTACATAATTATGGGGTTTCTAATTCATCTTTCACTATAAGTATGTCTCAAAAATAGAATCTCAATCCTTATTAATGATTATAAGATATTACATATCATCATGATTGAAAATTTCACCTTATATTCATTGGAACATATTTTCAATCTTTATATTCCACAAGAAACATTCATATTTTTCATTCATGTAATGAGAATAAGAAGGATCACCTATCAAAAACAGATTTCCATAAGTTAATATTCCTTGAGAAATGATCCTTCTATTAATAGAGATCTTAATAAATAATATTTTTTTTATTTACTATAACCACATGGACTTCAACACATAGAAGACTAACAAATAATACGAATTTTTTCAACACTTCCACATATAGAACATCAATTAATTTCATGTTCGAATATCAATTACATCCTTAAAAATATACCTAATTATGAAACAAAATTCATTACCCTAGAATATTATTTCACCGTTATGGATTTCAAATATTCATCAAAATATTTTTTTCCCCAATCATGTGGGAGGAACACCCACTATAATGAATTGATGGAATTATTTTTCTATAGGAATTATTTCAAACAATGGGTGGAATGATATAAACTCCATATTTGTTTTAATTCCATTTCATTTCTAACTATAAGTAGTCTATAGGGGAAATATTTCCATACATTTTTCTGTACAGTCTCCCTATTGATCATAATTTTCAAAAATGTCCTTATGAAAATCTATTTTTTTTCTGAGTCCACACGTATAAATCATTTTACATTATAACATTTCTTATTTGAAAATATAATCATCAATCCTCTTTATGGATTCCCCTAAATTATTGTCTCATCAAAAATGAAGATATGTTTCACCAACATATGTATTCATTATCCCTAGAAATTCAATATCAGCGAAAATACCTTTGAAACATGAATCTAATTAATTCATAATTTTTTTTCATGTTACATTATCTTGATTTTTTCATTGTTATTCATTTTTAGTTAACTCTTTCTTATGTTTGAGAGTTTAATAATTTATAAAATTCCATGTTCATTAACATAAATTGGAGAATTCATACCCTCGAATTCAAAGCTTAATCTGGACAATATCTTAATTTAGAACTTGAATTTCTAGTTAAACAAAATATTTAAATAAATTTTCTGATACATATTTTAAATTACCTTTTGTAAAAGATATCTTAGCTGATTTAGAGAAATCATGTTTTACATTAATAGAATTTTTTAAACCATGCTTCATATTTTCATCTCATTTTACGTTTAAGACACATAAATTGTGTCATAAATAGTTCATCTCCTTTTAAATCAAACTTTTCTTCAATGTATTTTATCATCTTCTCATGTTTATTATCTTTTTACATTAATTATTTGATCTCATTAATAAGAGTTGCATTATTATATTAACACTCATTTTTTTCAATGAATTTCTTATAATATTTCATGACTTTTTTATTTTTTTGACCGTGGTAGTATTCTCATTGAACGATTGAACTTTATCCTTAAACATTTATTTCATATCTTTTTTTAAAATCATTGTCATTGCATATTTATGTGACAAAACCTTTTACAACCTATTCCATTATGTTGATAAAGTTTTCCGTAGGATCGCTTTTATATTCCCTATAAGATATGCAGACAATTCCATCATATTTGTTAATAATTTTTAATAATTATCTCTACAAAATTAATTCTTAAATCATTCAACTATGGATTATTATTTTTAATTATTAGTTCACTTTTTTTAGGTTTCTCATCACCAAAAAAAATTTAATCATGTTCCTTCATTTTAGGATAGTTAATATAATGGTACCTTATTCTATTTGATTTTTAAAATATATAGAATACATGAATTTGACCTTGTTATTTCACATCATTAACCTCTTTGTAATAAGTGAAATTATTAATTTAAAATAACCATTATAAACTTTATTTTCCAAGCTACTTGAATATGAAATATTAGTATGTTTTATAACAATAAACATTATCATGGATTAAAAATATTTTTCATATTTTGTATTTTTTTTGAAGGTTAGTTTTTTATTACATTATCTACGATAATGTTATAAAATTTATCTAAGGAAATATCTTATATAGAATATAGTAAATTGATATTTTTAGAAAGACTTTCTGAAAAATCTCCCACAATATACATAAAAATTGTAGATTATTTATGTTTTTCACTAAAATATAATACATTATAAATTAATTCCTATACAAGAGTGAAATTTTACTCAATTTTTTATTATTGTCCCATTTTAATGTATTGAAAATTTCTTCCAAAGATTTATCATTCAGAATCTTTGACTTTGATATTAACTTCATATCTACATTCACCATTTTCTTATATTTCTTTGGATAATTGAGGTCCCATTACTTTATAGGGAAATTTTATAAAATGGAAATGAAAATAATAGTTTGGGAATTCCAAATAATATATATATTTCATTTATATTCATGATTAATTCGATAATATCCATTATTGGGTGAAAAAACAATGATAACAACATATGTAACCTCTAATAAATGGTATAAAAGATATAACAAGATGCATTTATTACAACTATTTTAAAATGAAAAAACAAACCTATTATTTACTAATTTAATATCACATATTATGATCAATTGAATTAATTAAACAAAGGGACCTTACCTTTTATACCAAATAATGTTTATAAAATTTGATAACTGCACTATGATTTGGAGGGGTGAATAAGTGTAGATAAATTTTTAAAATATATTTTAAAATTAATCGATGCTTGTAACCTATTAATATTTGATACAATCAATAAGAGTCTCAACCTCACATAGGTATATAGAAAATAAATAGATAATTGACAAGAGGCTTTTTAGATGGTTGGGACCATTCACACGTTGCCTACTCCTTTTTGAGATTAGTTTCTCCCCTAGACATGGATTCTTCATTATTAGAAAACCTAATTGAAATCTTAGATTGATAGAATATAGTTATTTAACTATTTTACACAACATTTTCCATCTAAAAAATATTTTTACCCCACACATGTCTATATAATAATACATTTTGAGTCCCTCAGTATGTATCATGATCACAAAATGAGAAATATACACTATATATAATAAAAAAGTACATGTCACGTATCTAACTTATATTCACAAGAAAATAATGTTTAATTTATTACACCTTTAATCCTCAATATCATGTGTCCTATGTGTCATTTATGAGTCTTACCAACTTTGTGAGAGGTTATATAAAAATATAATGCATAATTAATTTCAATATAAAATTATAAACTACATTCTATATTTATTTTTAATACATCAAATTCTTCACACACATTAAAAGAATCACAAACAAGATTAATTAACATCTGTATTCCATGTATTTATGTAATAAAAAATATAGGCTAAATTCAACAAGATTATACTATGTATGTTTTTAATTCATGTGATATAGTTTGAATAGGTAAACACCAATTTTCTTCCATGTAAAAGATGCTTAATTATTATTTTAAATGTTTAATGAAAATTTATTTATTTAATTTATTTAATATTACATTGTATTAGTATCCCAAGTATATATTGGTTGAAAATTAAGATAAATTAAAATAATTGATTAGTAAAATAATTAATCGATTTAACTCAGACAATTTTTTCATAATTAAAGAGTCAATAGAAATATATGTTAGTAATTTATTTTAAATGATTGTCTGTTTCAGTAGTGCATGATCAAGATATAAGACCATATTTGTATTCTTATGGTTTCATTTAGTTTAATTATTGCACGGTTATATAAAATTATTTAATTAATTAAATTGATGGAAAATGATTCGTCCCTCCATCTTTATTATATACAAACATTGGTGACTATAGTTTCTTTTATACAAACCCATCTCTCGTTCCCATCACAAATGTGTGACGTAAAAGAATTATAAGGATGGATCTACCAAGGGTATTGATGTTTTTAATGTAATGTCAAATGAAAAACCAAACCAAGGAGATACACATGAAAAAGGTCGAATGATGCAAACTCGATCCCTGACTAGCTAAAAGATTTTCCCCCTAAGGACAATTGGTTATTTGTTATATTTTATATAAATAAACATCTATTTAAATGTTATTATCATCAAATATTTTATTTTTTATTTCTATTTCACGATTTACATTATAGATTCAAGACCATGATCACAAAAATCAATAGATTAGTATGTCATAATTGAATTTCAACAAATGATTAAACATAAATATTTTATCGATACATAGTTAACCAATTCTGTAAAATCCACTTAATATTATCATGATATGTAAAAGTTATAATAATAAAAATTTATTAATAATAAAAAATTCTCTCGGGTTAGTAATAAGTGAAGAAGAGTTCAATTACTAGAATTAATATGAACCCATAGTTAAAGTATTGGCTCGAACACCTTCATGGAAAATTTCAATTATAAGAATGTATTAACTTATATAATTCGTCTAAAAAAACAATATTTATCATGTATTTAATGGATTTAGTAATTCCAACATAAATTTAGATGAATGTGTTTAGGAAATCATAGTTTGGATTTCTGGATTGGCGACTCTTCTCAGTAGATTAACGAGATTCCAGTGTGCACTAAGAATGACTGTCTTCCAAATTAATTTCCAATAATTTCATTAACATCCATTTTTATTATAAGAATGAAAATATGGGTTCATTCCACTATAATGTCCCAATGAAATAGCATTTTGACTTAATTTTTTGGATTCTATAGACTTGATAATGTTGGGTGAGAATTAATAAAATTAAAATAGGTATATCACACATATTTTGTAATCAAGTAAACAAATCATTATTTATTTTAAATATTGAGAAAAAAAATTAAAATCATAATTATGAAAAATTATTTCATTATTCTATTAATCTTGTATTTTCAATACAATAATAAATTATGTGAAGTTAAATATCTATTTTACACTACTATATGATCAATGAATATATACTATGTGTTTGAATTCTCTAAACCCAATCATCATTCCACAAATTTTAGGTGGAAAAGGATACTTGTATAAGTTATATGGGGGTGATTTCTAAATGATATCTGGTATTTTTCCTATTTAAAAAAAATACAGGATTAAGGATAATAGACACCCCCCAATATATTAGTGTTAATTGGAATGTGGTGTTTTTATTTAAGTAATGAGTTCATATTCTAGGTACTTTTTTTATTTTTAACAATCCATTCAATCAACATATTATCAATGAATATCATGTTACCAATAATAAAAATAAGGTTCTAATGATTTATTCATGTCTAGATAAATAGTATTGAGAAACATCTCACAAATAATTTTTATCTATAATTCTCCCAGAAAGTATTCTTAGTTGGAAAATTATTTCCTATATCTTCATGGAGAAAAGAAAAGAAGTTTATATTGAAAATAAAATGTATTTTTAATGACAACCGTGACCATAAAAATTATTTTAAGGAGAAAAATGATTCATAATTTGGTAAAAAAGTAGAAGTAAATTTTATTCTCATGGGGGAAAGAAATGGTTACTAGAAGAATTGTAATAAATTTAAGTGTATGTTGTAAAAAACACACACAACACTCATAAATGAATATAATATTTCTATTATAATTCTTGGAGGTATAATAAAATATGTTTATAGTTACCCAATAATTTTATAAATAAAATTACATGATTTTGAACATAAATATCCATTAATTACAAATTGAGGATCGAAAAGGACATGTATAATTGGAATAAAATGTACCACAAACAACTATAATATAACTTATTTGTATTAATCAATATACTTATATCATAATTATATTAGATCTCCTAAAACTACATAGGTTAACCTTGGGGATACATGGAAGAAAGGGATGATATAAACAGCTCAGTAAGGAAATAAACCTGATAAAGATGAATAACATGTGAGTCATTGGTATAACATAAGATCATAAAAGGGGAGTAACACAAGTGATCATAAGGAATAATTACATAATGAATATGGTTTCATAAGATCGAAACATCATAGAAAAGTGGTATAAACATATATCATAACATAAACGTGATTTTATGGGAACTTTATAGACAATATCTTATGGTGGGAAAAGTCCCATAATTGATTATTTTTACTCTTAAATCTCGTACATGGAACATCTTGAGCTAAAAAATCACCCAGTTCCTTGGAGTAATATCTTAGTGAACCCATCATAAAAATTTCATCTTTTATCTATTCGACTTAAATTAAAAAAATTATGATCCCAAAAAAGAAGAATTATCCATAGAAATAAAATGGGTTGCATAATCTTGTCTCATATCATAATAAAATTAAATTTAATAATGAAGCTATTTGAGAGATAAAAATAATCAATGTATTATCCCATTAATGAAAAATAGATTAATTTATCTATATATGGGAGATATACAAATATAAATTTTATAATAAATCTTTAAGCATCAAATGTCGTAGTATTTATTGAATAAAAATATATAAAAACAATATATGGAAAACAAGATTTACACTCTGAAAATCACTTTTTTAAAACTAAAAATTACCAAAATATTATAGGAAATTTTTTCTTTAAAAATAAGCATGTAAATTTATAAAGTAATCTTAAAAAATTTGAGTGGATATGATCGAGGGTTATTTTGTACATGTTGAGTATGTTATAAAAAATATTCCTTTCAAATTTTTAAAAGAAAACTCAAAAAGTAAATTTTTTGAAAAAAAAATAATTTTAGATTTAAAGAATTGAATAAAAATAAAACCATGATTAAAAATTAAATTTAAAAAAATAAAGGATGATATTAAAAAATATAGAGTTTTTAAAAAATATTGATTTGGAAGAAAAAGAGTTTCGATCAAAGAGAGAAATCAAGTAAGCCTGTCTAAAAAACTCTAAATAAATTTAATTTCAATAGAATTTAAAATATTAATATTAAATTCCAATTTTATTAATTACATGAATATAAAAAAATAATGTATTTTATTAACAAATGATTAAATAATTTCTTAAAAAGAAATTCAAATAAAAGCATTCCAAATTAAAATGATATTGAAACATAACCCATTATAGCTTTGGTAGAATTAGAGTCATAACTTCTTTTGAATTAAGTATATGAATTTTATCTTAAAATTCAATAATTTAGTAATGATAAATGATATTAATTTAAAGGGAAAATATATAAATCATATAGAAAAATATGGTGCATAAGATTACGAGTGTCTCGTAGAAGGTCATTTTTGAGAAAAAACCCTTACCTCAAGCCCAAATTGTCACTTTCATTCCATATCCTTTGGAATATTTATCAAATAATAATTTGTAAAATTATTTATAAATTTTTTATATTTATCCTTAATTTTATTTTATTTGATTATATGTCATATTTCATAACCTAACCAATTTATTTAACATCATCTATTTTAACAATAAACAGCTAATATATCAAAACTCACCTTCGTATGATGACTAAGGTCAAATATATTATTATTTAATCATAAAATTTATTTAAATTGGGACATAATTATATTTGTTTCGTGTAAATTTTAATTTTAAAACCAACCCTGAAATATGATTTGGAAAAATGAACTATGTTACAATCATGGAGATAATAGTTCTTATATACACATGAGTAACATTTCCATTATTCAAATATCATGATGAAAAGAAGGTAAGTGATACATTATATTAATATTATGGTAATTATATCATAAATACCATTTTATTTCAATAAATACCCATACTTATACTATATATGTGGAGCAGTAATAAAAAAATTACATAGCTTCATGAGGTGATAGTCATACGTACACATGAATGACATTATGATGTATTCCATGGATGCTAAGGTAAAGACGTTTTTAAAATATTTTTTTTATTAATGCTTAATTTTTCATTAATATCATATATAAAAACCTATTAATTAGTATATACCATGAAAAGTGTAAGTGGAAAACGAATCACATTACTTCATCAGGTGGTAGTCTACTGTACACATGAGTGACATTACTACATTACATATGAAATAGAAATTAATATGTTGTACAAGATATTATAATAAAATACATATAAATAAATAATATATATAACTTATAAATATGTATTATATTATTATATCCTTCCATGGGAAGAAGTGATGGGAAAACATTACTTCTGTTCGTGTGGTGGTAGTACGTCGTACACAAGATCAATGTAGTTGTTTTCCATTGTGGGAGGAGGAGATAGTTTTTTTTTATAATTAAAAAAACATTAAAACATATCAATATATATATTATAATTATAATATTATATAATCACATTTTAAAATTATTTTAATATGTTGTAATAGGAAAGATAATAAGATGATTGGTCAGGTATGTTACCACTTCTTTATACAACGTATTTAGGTTTACACAAAAAACCATCAAAGGAAGGACTTATAGTAAAAAAAGGATTCTAGTATGATGTTAGGGATATATGTATGTCATTTTGAAAGGTCTTGTAAAAAATAATATTTTTTCAATGTATAGAAAATAGATGATATGGAGTGGCCTCTTATATGTGGGGGAGAATATATTTATTCTAATTTTCAAAAGAAAGAATTATACCCATGTTTCATTAAAGAAACAAATATCCAAAATGGAATTTTTTAGAACCTTATAAGAAATATGGTATATATATTTCTAAACAATATTAATTATCTTATATTTTTGTTCATTTTAACATTATTATTTTTTTAAACCTAGATAGAACCTTTTTTACATTAACTATGGTAATTTTTTTTTTAATAAAATCCATATTATTTACGGTAAAAATTAAAAATATTATATAAAATACATTATGATTATTAAAAATTTGTAGTAAAATTTTCAATATTCATCTCATAAAAATGGTGGAAATTCAATTAATATTGAATCTGTAGATGTTTTGAAAAAAAACATTTTTCCACAGATGCATTTTTCTCCAAAATTAGATGATATTATAATGATGATGGAATTGATAACATAAGAATAAGCTTCAAAACACAGATAAAAGCATGTTTATAGAGAGAAACTTCCAAGAGCAAAACAATTGAAAGTGGAAAAGGAAGTTCATGAAAAAGAAAATACAGATCGAGCTGATCAACCACCAAATGAGAGAAAAACAGAAAACAATCTACCCGCTGAAGCCATAAAGAGTCCGTCCCTCCCTCTTCAGAGTGTAAACCATGTCTATCGCCGTCATAGTCTTCCTCAAAGTGTGCTCCGTGTACATCAAGGCGTCATGAACCACGTTTTCCAAGACGATTTTCAAGACGCCCCTAGTCTCCTCATAGATCAACCCACTGATCCTCTTCACGCCTCCTCTTCTAGTAAGACGACGGATCGTGGGCTTTGTAATGCCTTGGATGTTGTCCCTGAGGACCTTGCTATGACGCTTCACGCCTCCTTTTCCCAGCCCATTTCCGCCCTTTCCATGGCCTGACATTTTCGAGGAATACTTTGTGTTAGGGTTTTCAGATTCGACTGGGGAGTCAATAAGATGATATTATAATAACTATATGAGAAGTAATAATAATAAAAATAATTTAACTTAATATTTGTAGATATATTTTATATAAATTGTATTTAAATAATTATTCATTAGAGGTTTTTTTAAATGGATAAATATTATGCACTACAACATAGTTTCAAGAGAAATATGTTTTCAGCATAAGAATAAACTTACACTAAAATCTAGTATAAATATGAATTAAATTTAATTACTTTAATTTTATAAAATTTAATAGTTTTATTTTTAATTTTAATTCTAATAATAATAATAATGGTAATTTTATATTACTAAATTTATTAAAAATATATGTCATTTTTTTAAAAATGTGTTTTTTTCGCATTTCAATGAAAAATAAATATTTTTAAAAAATACCAAAACATTATCATAAATTAATATCTATATGAGCATTTAAAAAAATGAATGCAAATGTTTCCAATATATTTTATGGAATTAGTAAAAATTAATTTGAATTTGTTTTCATAAAAATTTTAAAAAAATAATTTTTTGAAGAAAACATATTTTTCAATTAGTAAAATGGAAATGCATAAAATTGAGTTAAAAGTTATTTATAATTTATTATTAAATTTATAATGATTAAGAACATTGTATATTTATTCCATAAATTAGTTAATCATATTCATACTTTTCAATTTGACAACTAGTTCCAAAATATCATATTTAAATATTAATATTTTAAAAATATTTACGTTCTGTATAGACACTGTATTGTGTGTTGAATATTATAACGAACATAATTTTATTTTATAATATTATGTATTTAAATTATAAACCTTAAATAAATTATTTCCATAAAATTTTAAATTTTGGTAAGTAATCATGGGTTTTACAAATTAAAATTTCTTTGTGAAAAAAATGACATTGTAAAAGTTGTAAATAAACATTGTATTAAAATGAGGAATGCTAAATATAAATACAATCACATAACTTGGTTTACACATATGATATAATTAGTGGAATATTAATATATAGAACTAGAATAAAGAATAAATAATTCTAGATAGTGGTAGTGATTATTGATCCTAAGAATGTGAAAGATCAAAAGAAGGTCATCATATAAAAAAACATAATTATATGATGAATTAAAAGACTACAGATTCATAAAATATAAAGATAATAAGATATCATTTTGTTTCATGATTATTCATCAATATTTTATGGATTCTCATACAATTCTGATAGATAACACCAGAAAATATAATTACTTGATATCAATTTATTTCATAAACAAATTCATCCATTGGTTTGGATTCAATCAATTTCTGTTTCACCTCTTACCCTATAGAATGAATAACCAATGTCAATTTTTTAATACTAAATCACTAACATTAAATTTTAACAGGTTATTCAATCCATAAATTTATAGATTGATGTTCCTATTATATTTATTAAAACAAAAATGGTTATCAAAATATAAGATAATAACCAAAATTATTTTGAATATATTAACATAAAAAATTAAAATAATAAAACAGAACACATAAAAAATATTATTTATAAGATAAATAACCCTATATCCAAAATAACCTCAATAACCTCAACATGAAATAATGTTTCCACCAAAAATCTTATCACATACCCTTCGGACTTAAATCTCTAAAAAATGGTATAATTATACCCAAATAACCATTAATAGTAAACCTAGGGGTTATATATATAGATAAATATGTTAACCTAATAGAAAACTTCTAAAAATAAAAATAATCTCCTCAAAATCCTAATAATTTAAAAAGATTTGATCCTGTAATTTATCCCCCAAAATCAATATAAAATTTATAAACCAAAAAAACACAAGTAATAGTAATGTCATATTAACTAGTTCATCACATAGGATAGTGGTAGGCTTTATACCATTATCCCCCATCAGTTGTGTGTTCAAGAACTATGACCTTGAAAAATTTAATGCATTTTCACAAAATAGGTGAGTTGTTATTCTTTATAAAAATATAGAAAATGTTATGTTAAAATATTATTTATAATTCCAAATTATCCTATTACATTTTTAATAATATCCTGAATATCTTAAAAATTCATTTTCTATTGAATATTTTTTTTAATCGTTAATGTTTTTTATATGGGTCATTAGTTTCCACAAAATAAATTAATTTTAATTTATTATAATTACTTCAATAGTAATAAAACATAAAAGATTATATTTTCCTCAATTGTGTGTTTTATAATTATTACCACCTTACCACAAATTCACATTTCACATTCATTTGTGCTACCTAACATATTCTTCAAAATCCTTAAAGAAACATTGTACTGGAAGGATCCTTAAAAGTTTCATGACTATATTAACCTAAATACCATTGATGAAAATACTTATATATAATAATTATATGATACCTATAAAAAATAATTCACCTCAATTATTTGTATAACATATTTCTTTGCTTGTTATAAGAAAAAACCCATAGTTTATGGAATTTATTAAATTAATTCCAAGTTCCCAACAAATTATACATCAAATTCCTTTGAAACGCATTACAATATTCCCTTTACTTCCACAAAGAAAACACTATCCCATCTATATGAGCTATTATTATAGGTTAATCTTCATATAATCATGACATGTTTATAGAAAAATATTATTTTCATCATCATAGTTAACACTTGATATTTATGATACAACATCTTTATCCTCTTTATTGTGATGGGAAGATCAACAATGATCTTGTTGTTGATCTAAATTCCAGAAACAATTATTTGGAATGATCATAATATATCTAAATATCATTACAACTATATTAAGTATCTCAATAGGTAAATACATAATTTTTCCAATACATTGGTTATCAAAATTCTTTCTCCTAATTAACACATTTAAATTTAAATAATAAAAGAAACAAAATGAGAATGTATTTAAATACCAACTAGAATCATAAAATCCTATAAGGAATTAATTATTAGTGATATATATTTCATAACATAGGATCCTATAGGTTTCAATATATCTTTTTTATGGAAATGATTCCTATTAGGATTTATAATATAGTAATTCATTCAATTCCATCATAATTCCTCTTAAAGAGTTTGTGAATTACCAAAGCATATCGATCTGGAGTGTCAAACAATCTGTGTAGTGAGACTTGATGTTGTGTATCATGTAATGCTAGAGTCAATCATGATCAATCTTTTTAGAGTTTTTAACCCCAGGTATATATATTCCAGAACCACATCCACATATAGTCTCTCTACAAGAATTTAATTTCTTAGAAACCACTCACTCTATAATTCACCAAGATTCTAGGAAATGTTTCTATACAAAGTCATTTTCATAATCATATTCATATGTTTAACAATAAGTTTTTCACATCCAAGTTAGAAATATTATCTAAAAAATACCAATAATAACAAATAATGTCACCAAATACCGTTACACATATAGTTACATTAATTTTATCATAAACATCAATTAATTACAATCTGATGATCAAAAAGGTTGAGTGTGTTTATAAGACTAGGTATGAACAACCACAAAAATAAAACTGAATACATTAATATCAGTAATGAGATCCTAAATCCATTTGATCTCTTAAAACATCCTAGGATAACAAGTGGAATTCATGGAATAAATTATTTATCCATCAATACTAATAAGGAAATAAACATGATAATGAAGCATAACATGTGAGTCAAAAATATAAGATGATATATTAAAAGAGGAGGAAGACAAATGATCACATGAAAGAATATAATAAATAACATGATATAAAAAGACCATATCATATTATTAATGTGGTATATAAATTTAACATACCATAAACATGTCTTAAGGATAACTACCAAGACAATATCATATAGTGGACAAAGTCCAATAATGGATGTTTACTCCCTAATCCCGTATATGACAACTACTGAGATATAATACACTACCCAATATAATGGTTTAGTATCTTTGTGTAACCATCAAAAAAATTTCATTATTTATGTGCTCAATTTAATGGAAATAAATCATAATCCATATAAATAAGAATTATACATTTAACGAAAATGGATTGCATAATATTTCCTCATATAATAATCAAAAGTAATTTTACAATGAATAAATTTTAGAGATAAACATTAGGAAAGTATGACCCCCTAAAAGGAAGATATTTTACGATCATTATATATTTTAAATACATATATTAAAAATATATAATCAATTCATTAAACATGATATATTTTGTCTTTTAATATAAAATACAATTAAATAATATTTTAGGTAAATAACATTTCCATTTCAAAAATCACTTTAGAAAAACTAATAATTTACAAAATTTAAAAAAAATTATATGAAAAGAAACATGGAATTATATAATTTAATATGTAAGGATTTTAGTGGTCATGATGGTGGGTATTTCCATATATTCTATGTTTGTTAAAACAGTGATTTCTTTAACATTTTCATAAGAAAATGGAAAATTACATTTTCTAAAAAATGAAAGGAATATTCCATAAATTTTTATAAAAAAATTATCTCATTAGTATAGACTAATTTAAATGATTATATGAGAATATTGAAATAATTTTTAAAACATGGATTTGGATGAAAATGATTTTTGACCATAGATGGAAATGAAGTATTCATTTATAAAAAAAACAAATTCTCAATCACATTAGGTTTGAAAGTGAGGAAAATGAATTAATTACATGAAAAATTCATCATTAACATAGAGTAAATTCAAAATATTTAATTATCTAGATATTAAATAATTTTATATAACATAATTTGAAGAAAAACATTCACGGTAAAAATGAGATTTAAACCGAAACCATTACCACTTTGGTAACTTTTAAAACCTCTCAAAAATGAAGGAAATTAATTGTAACAAAAATACAATAGTTTATTAAGTTTTAATTATTTTAAATTAATAGGTCTATTATATACACCATATAAAATAAATTTGGTTCATAAAACAACTTCTATTCTAAAGAAGGAATTTTTGAGTTGAAACACTTTTCTTTAGCCTAAATCATCACCTACTATGAATATCTTCTTAAATAATAAATTAATGCTACTTTTTTATTTTTTTAATAAAATATTTCTTATTTATTATTGATTTTTTACCATTTAATATTCAATTTATTCATTAATTAATTTCAAATCAAACATTTTAATGATAATTATATCATATATCTAAAATCACTTTTGTAAGTTGAATAAGGTTAATGATTTTATTATATAATAACATAAAAAATATTAATTTTGATACAATTATAATTTTTAAACATGAATTATAATTTAAAATGAACTATGAAATATAGGTATGTAAAATGAACAGTATTACAATCATGGTGACAGTAGGTTATACGTACATATCAGTAATGTTTATTTTTTTATGATAATGATGGAATGAATGTAAGTGTTATTTTACCCTCCCAGAATTATAATTTTATCATAAATATAAAAAACCACTTTTACATATACAATCCATTGGATGTAGTAGTAAAGATGAATCACATGACTTTGGGAGATGGTAGTCCACCATACACATGAACGACATTATCCTTTATTAAATGTATTGTAATGTATGATTTTAAAAAAAATTAATTTTTAAAAATATTAATTTGTAATTAATGTTATATAAATCAATAAAAACAATCAATTATTACCTTCCATTTAATGTGTATTAGGAAATGAAATCAAATCATTTCACTAGGTAGCAGTTCGTCGTACACCATAGTGTCATTATCATATTCTCTATAGAATTGAATGTAGGAAGTATAATGTGATATTATATTTATAGAATTATAATTATATAATAAATAACATATATAAACAAAAAATTCAACATTATTTCAAAACCTTTTAACCAGTGATGAAAAAAACAATGTTGGTTTGTGAGGTGGTAGTCCACCGCACACATAATCAACAGTTTTGATTCCCATTTTTGGTATTATGAGATGGTTTTATGTCAGGAACATGACATTAACAAATAACAGTATAAATAATACTATGATGTTATTATTTCATCCAAGTTTAAAAATATTTTAAGTATGTGGAAGAAGAAATTAAATTAATTTCTCTGTTAAGGATGTTACATCTTCTTCATAAAACATCCTTAGGCTTTCAGCAAATCCATTCCTATGATGGTTTTTGAAAAAAACATTTATGTGTATATAGTGGAATGAGATATTTTATTTGGGTATTTATTGGCTGAAATAATGGGTTTTGAATTTTTTTTAAAGGATATGAGAGGTGGTGGCCTTTAATAAGTGAGGTAGATGACTCATTTGGAATTTTTGAAAAGAAAAAATTACTCCCACATTTTACATAATAGAAATTACTAAAATGGATTAATTTAGAAAGTTAGAACATAAAATGTATATATAGGACCATAAAATACGATCTAGACATTTTATAGATCATTTTTTACGTTTATCATATTATTTTATCCCCCTGTGAATGTGTCTTTATTTTATCCATGGCAAATCATTTTTTCTGTTTTCACTAGTTATTATGGTAAAAAATAATGTTGAACCTATTATATAATATAAATTATAATTATTTAAAATAATTAATAAAAATTTAAAATTAAACTCATATAACTAGTATAATATAATTTAAAATTAAACACGTAGACGTGTCGAAATAATTATTATTCCGGAAAAAAAATTTCCAAGCGTAAAATTATCATATAAAAAATATTAGAAAATTAATCATAATTAAATTAATTTAAATTAATATATATATATAATCTATAAATTTCATTTAATTCAATAATCAACATGGGTCATTTTAATTAAGTAAAATGGAGAAATATTATGTACATTAAAATAGTTTTTTGAAAATATTTGATTCAAACCTAAGAATAAACTTATACTAAAACCTAGTATAAATTTTATTTAAATATAATTAATTTAACTTAATATAACCAAATAATTAGAATTAGAATTTTAATTCATATTATAAAATAATAATTTAGATTTTAAGTAACATAATTTATTATAAATAAATGAAATTTTAGAAATTTTGTTATTTTTCATTATTGACATAAAAATCATTATTTAATGAAAAAATAACAAACATTCACCATAACTTAATATATATATATATATATATATATATTGATTTAAAATATGAATTCAATTTTATCAAATAATTTTTTACAAATGAAAAAATACTTTGTTTCCCCATAGAGAGCAGTAAAAATCATTTTTTAAGAAAATGAGGAATGCAATGAATTTTATTATAATTGAGTAACAATTTAATAATAATTTTTATTTTTATTTATAATTATTAATACCATAAAATATATTTTATAATATAGTTAATCCAATTTATAGCATCAAATTTAATGTCCTGGTTAAAATGATCATATTTAAAGAATAATATTTTTTATAATACATCATGGTTCATTTAAACTATGTGCATGGTATTGATTACAAAATTTTATATATTTTTATTTTAGAATATAGAGGTGTTACAATGTATTAATTACATTATTATTCAATTATTAATACTACTTATGATTTTATAATTAGTAAGAAAAATTCCCTCAAAGTGTGGGAAAAGGGGATTCCTATGTCAGTAGTGGGAATACGAAAATTATAAGATTTGAAAATGGATTTCATTGAGTTTGAAATGAGTAATAGAAAAACACATATCTTAGTATATAGGTAGAAAAAGTGATAAATTTTTTTTAATTTAGAATAAATATTTTTACATAACATAATGCAAAGCATTACATTCAGTAACTCTTGGATCACATATATAATTAGTAAGGAATGATGAATTTGAAATATAACATTCTTACCTAGATGTGGAAATATATTTATTTTAAAATAATACTAATATTGGTTGTATTTTTTAAACCATAAATGTTTTTACTCTCTATTTAAATTTGGTACATGTTATACTAACATACTACTTATCATGTGTTAGATAAACAAACAATATGAGGTAATGGAATGCCAAAAAAACTATAGAGTTAGTTCTTTTTGGCCACATGAACTATTCTAAATATTAATGTAAATTTTAATAATTAATTATATTCTTGTAAAAATTTATATAAATACTCAATGAATTAAATGAGTGAGATTGGTAATGAGAGAAGAAAATTAGAGTGTGCTTTTCAGATGACATATTATCCACGTATTCATTGATAATACTTAAGGATTACAGGTATTCTGAAACAAAACATTCATTACATACATCGATATAGTTATTGTATTAAAAAGTAAATATCATTTATGAGACTTATATATATTTAAAATCAACCATAATTTTATCCATGACTTGTTTTTTATATAGTATTGAAACAACTAACCATATTCCAACTAAATTTAATAATCGATATAATATCAAGTACATTATCATATAATTATATTTGGACATAAGCACATGTGTTCATTGATTTTTTTGTTAAATGATGGCATTAAATATTAAAAAACATTAAATACTAGTTACACCAATGTTAATAAATCTGTGGCCCTAAGGATATTAATGGAATTCCAAGACTGACTAGGTTTTCATAAAGGACACTTATCTCATTATAGATAGTGTGAGAAAACAAATATTTTATGGGTTAAGTATATAGATGTACATGAGTTGGAATTATAATGATGGACTCTACTGAGAATAGTGGGAGATTTTGTTACAAAGACACATATTGAATATTAATTCATAACTAAAGAGATTATTAATGTTCACCATAATCGGCGATATATATTTTATTCATTCAAAATAAATATTTATTCAAAGAAAAATAAGTGGATGTATGTTAAGGATTAAAAGTATATATAAATTCATGTAATGGACACAATGTATCCCGATTTAGGGGTACTATATATTGAATGTTTCTACAACATGATATTATTAGTAAGTATTCATAAAAAACAATCAATTTATGTTACAATACATTAATTATAATTGATGAATTATTATTGACTAGTTTATTTTATGATAAAACATATACAATAATTACCATGTATAACAACTTTTTGAATTTTACATGTCAATAAACATTTGTATGATTATTATATTAAGATATTGGTTTTCTAGGGAACCTAATATAGAGAAACGGTTATAGAAGATGTTTATATTTCCTAGTTGAAAGGGTGCCCCATGATATATATCTATAATACATAACTATAATGTTTTGTTGGCCGAAATCAGTGATAATATGATATTTACACTGAATAAATTCTTTTATGGATAAATCATGGATATATATCAAATATTATTAATTTAAAAATTAATGAGTTCCATGTGTATCTAATAGAATATTAGAAGGATTATGTGTCATTAATATATATTTATTGACAACCTATTTATATATTTTATCTCTTAATAGGTTATATTACTATGGAATGATGCTCACCAAGAATAACTTAAAGTTTCAACCATGTACCATAAGAAAAATATCCATAAAATGATTCATTGAGTTTATAAATTATTATATTGTACATATATTGTCAATGTATTGAAAAATTTAAGTTAAAATAATTCATTATATAATTATATTTGGTAAAAAATCATTCTAGTCGAACATGTATTTCCGCTGGAAGATATTTATAAGATTAAAGGAAATTTCACAAGCCTAAGTTAACGGAATTTATATCATATACCATGATATGTACTTATTTTTAAAATTAATAATTAAAGGTGTATTATATTTAATTATAAAATAGTTTTAATATTATTACAAAATGTTCTAAATTTTGGTTAAGAATTTTTGAAAGTACATCAAAAAGTACAAATGGATTGATTCTTAGTGTCTAGGAAAGTTAAATTACTAGTGATCAAGGGAATTGAACACATGAATTCATTTATTTTAATTTTATATACAATCACAATAAGGATAAGGAAATATTCATGAGAAAAATATTATAACCATTGTACGTAAAATCTATAATATCTAAGAATTTTGTTGCTTTTGGTGTAGCTAGTTTTAATCTTTAAAGTTATTAAGTTTCTATTTTGAGTAGTACAAACACTAAATGTTTTATCATTATTATGATATGATATGCTTATGGATGTAATAAATAATTAAATTTTTTATGTGGGAATAAGAGGTGGGTTGTAAAGGCCATAAATTTTCAAGGAAAAATTCTTTTTTATTTCTTTGGATTTTGACGAGTCTGTGGCTTCTGACGACACTTGATTCTGAGGCCCGGTGTCCTCGGAATTAATTTCCAACAATTTGTCTGGGTATATTCAGTAAATGTACGTGTGTGTTTTTCTATCTTTTGAACCGGTGCTCGAATTGAAATCTGAGGACACTGATGAACTCACATCACCTGTAATTTCCTAAGGGTTCCGTTACCGCAGTTGCGTTTGAAGCAAGTTGAAAGTTAAAAATTGGGGTTTAATTAAGATATTAAATAAAATTGTTTAGTAAACTTTTATATATCAATGGAAGTTATTTCCTCCCATGGGAAGTTATTGGTGGGGCCCACATCCACCTAACTTCCTATGAGTGGATATTTGAGAGGTTGGGCCCACACGTGCCCCAACCTTTCATCTCCCATAACTATCCTCAAAATCCCCAATTAATTCCCCTTCATTTATGGCGACAACCTTCTTATTTATGATTTCTCTTCACCTCCCCCCCCCCCCTCTCTCTTTAATTTTTTTCCTGAAACATGTTAATTAATGAGTATAACCGCTTTATTTAATTAATTAAATTGTTTGAATTTTTAATTACATGTGTGAATAAAATAATAGCTTAGCTATTATATTATTTTGGAACTTGTTTTTGTTGGAACATTGTGGGAGCTCTGGAGAAATAGAGAAGGGTGTTATTCTCTCAAAGAAAGGACACCATATCCTTCTAACAAAGAACCATCAAAGAATGAAACATCACCTTCGATCTTTGTCCATGGAAAAGGAGAATATGCCGCCCGCAGTGAATGACAATGACGACGTGCCTTTCTTCCCCATCTCCGAAACAAGTGAGGAGACACCGTTTCCTCCTCGGACGCACTCTGACATAGTCAACGAATCCTCTTCCTGTGATGCCGTATTCCATAACGTCGACAACTAAAAACCTTAATTCGAGCTAGGGTGGATTGCTTCAATTTTATTTGAATAAAATTGTTATTCGTTCTTCATGAAACCATGTTTATTTTCGGCCACATGATACCGCCTATCGTGGAGGGCGAGTGCCGAACGAACATGGCCTGACGACCCTCCGTTGATCCTTGTTTCTTTTGGATAATGAAGTGGATAGGAACTGCGGCCCGCAACTGCGGGCTACTTGACCGATGAAGAACTGAACGGTCCAAAGGGAGGAATTGGGGCGCCCCATGGCGCCGCACTGTGAAGAACCGCGACCTGCAAAGGGCATGCTGCTTCAGCGGAAGAACTGACCGGCTCGACGGCTGGCCGGACGGAGGAAAATCGCGGCACCCGAAGGTGCCGCGTAGTAGATCCACGGCCTTCCTGAGTGGGATGCATGCACCAAGAAGTTTGGACAGCATCGGTCATCCAGTTAGGGAGTGTGGTGCTCTTGGCGCCACCGGTTCGGGTAGTCGGGGGTCCGTGCCCCCCGCCTCAGAACGCTCGGTCCCCACGGCCCGAGCCCACCCTACAGGGCCGCACCGCGCCACGCCGCGCCGCGCCTGGCCGGTCCATGCCCCATCGGGCCAGACCCGTGCCCCTACGGGCCGGGCCATGAATTTCATTAGGCTGGTCTGACGCCATGCCTGGTCAGACTCGCCAAAACTGTGTTGACACGACCCTCCAACCCACTGGCCTTAACGGTTCGGTCCCATTTGCACTTAAGGCTGAATAACTCAAAGACCGCGCATCCGATTGACGATCCGTCTATGGCAGTGAGACCCTCGTGATGTGGCGGTACTTTTACGATACAGTAAGTGAGTTTTGGATGAATTTGGAAAATGGATGGGTTTGGAACGAGCATATTTCCAACCGGGCCCCTGGAACGGTAAAGCCAATAACTCTCAGACTGGATGTCCGTTTGACAAACCGTCAGCGACATTGGTAATCTCGTTGAAAAATCGGTTCCCTTGAGTATACTGCATTGGAGTTCGGGGTACAGTTGAGATACGGTCGCGCTGGATCGTACACGAAATCAATCGGGCCCCTAAGACAAAAGGCAAATAATTCACAGACTTGTCGCATGTTTGACGTGCCGTCTGTTGCGTTGAGACCCCTATGACGAGGCAGTAATTTTTGTTACTTCTACGTGAGACTTCGTGACACTTAGAGAATCGATCAGTACCTCATGGAGTGGATCCTCCAAGAGACGAGAATACGGAGTGCAGAGACCTAGTAGTTGTAGGCCTGACGACTGATTGACCGATTCGACTTGGAGTGATTCAGCTAGCCTAGTGGACAGAGCGCCCGGTTTGGCGGTAGACCCATGGTGGATGGAGCGCCTGGTTTGGAAACAGACCCGCAGTACTCGACAGGAGGAGTACCTCTGACGGATATTAGGGGGAGTGCCTGGTTTGGCGGCAGACCCACAGCGGGGGAGCACTACTGTGTGAGGTGGCTGACCCGCGGTACTCGATAGGAGGAGTACCTCAACAGTCTATGGTTAGTGAGTAGCACCTCAGAGTCGTGATAAGACTAATGCGCTCGACAGAGCAGGAGTTCTCCAGCAGTCGTGGTTTCGATAATGAAAATCTTGGTTTGAGCTGAGTCAATGACCTTTGTGTTTTCCTCATGATTGAGATGGGTTATTTGCTAACTAAGGTATATGTATGAGAATATATATCTACGTAAAGGTTATCTGTTGATATACTTCTTTGTGGTTTTTTCTTGTTTGATTTTGTGAGACCTTGAGGGTATCGGGGTCCCTACTAAGAATCATTATACTCACCCCTCCACGGTCTATGCCCGCACCTCATTTTGTTGGATGCAGATGACGGACAACGCTAACCGAGGCAGAGTGTACAAGGACTGGATAGTACCCAGAGGTGGAAACTCGGCGTGATGACACATGGAGTGGACTATTAGATGCGGAGTGCTGAGGAATACATCAGTACCTACCCTTTATGTAGGAACCCCTAGGACGATCTAGAAGCCGCTTCCATCATCCAGCTGTTTGTCTTTTCAGTTGTACTTTCTTTTAGTTATAGCTATACCTTTCTATTGGGCTTGTATTTCTGGCCCCTTTGTTCTTTCAGCACACTTTTTATATTGCATTACTTAGTTTTTGCTTCTGCTTGTTCTCTGGTTGTGTGTGTTTACATTTTATAAAGGCAATGCCTTCCCAGTTTATAGGGAATTACGCCTATGGTGCTAGTCGCCAGCCCCTGGCCTATGGATGGTGGGCTTGGGGTAGTCACGATATGGGCCCCGGAGGATGGACCATGAAAAATTGGTATCAGATGAGTCGGTTCTACCATAGAACTTAGGACTCTGATGTTTCTTTTCTCTGAATAAATAGTGTTAAGGGTACTAAGTGTGGTTTTCAGTTCAGGGAGTCTAGTGTTGGTGCGGGCGACCGACGTATCCATACAACAGGACCCTGACTTCTGATTTCCGACTTAGTGGAAGAAAACACTGATTGTGTGTGTGTTTTAAAAAGTATCTTTTAAGTCAGATCAAACCAGGTCAGCTCATTAGGTATAGTCTATGACAGTGTCGCATCTATTTCATTCAGGATGTGACCCCATGGGCAACCAACTAGGGCCCCGAGAGTTGTACGTACTAATTGTCCGCTAATCGACGAGGACTCAGTACAGGTCCATCTTCCAGTTGAGGCACCAGTGGAGAGTGCACACCGCTTGAGCGCGTTTCACGAGTTCCAGTGACATAGGACTCTAAGGTTTCAAGGCAAGACTGATTTTCAGATGGCTGTGAACTGGATGGAGGGTGTAGCAAGATTGTAACAGCCCAAGATTTTATGAAAAATATTCTTTTTAATTTCACTAATGTCTTGTGTTATACGCTACACCAAAATGAGCTTTCACAACACACATCCTTGACTTGCTTTGCATTACACGCAATCATGACCTTCCTCTATAGCGTGTGTAGTACGCAATAATGAGTTTTACTAAACAACAATATGCTGTTAAAATATTATTAAAAATAGCCGTTATGAATAGTGATAACCACTTTTTGAAATTTTGTAAATTTTATTTTTCAAAATGGAATTCATTTTTGGATTCGTAGTATCGAATTTAGCCTAAGGTGAAATTTTGGTACTTTTCGGATAACTTTCATATTCTGATGAATAGTGAAAATTACTAAATTTTAATTAAAAACAACTTTTTTAATCGAAATAATAAATAGTGATAAATTATTAATTTGAGTGGTTTTAAAGTATATTTATAATATATTTTTACAATTCAATACAATGTTGGTCATTGGAGGTAATTTCACATTTACACCAGACATAAACAAGTGTTAATATTTTGATAGTTATTATCTCTTAAAAACACGCTATTTGTTGTGACAGCGGAAATTAATTATAAAATTAATTAATGAAACTTATATGTTGGGAATTTTGTAAAATAGAAATCATTTTTGAATTTGGAATATCAATTATAGCTTAGGGTGAAATTTTGGCATTTTTCTGAAAAACTTCAATTTTTGATGGATAGTGAAACTACTAAGTGGAAGTTAAAAAATTATTTTTTTCATAAATCTTAATTTTACCGCTTCTGTGAATGGAATTTCAAAAATCCGAGAGACACGGTTGATTTCATTAAGTAAAATGTGGTTCAATGAGATGAAAATAATTTTTGGTGAATAGTAACTTTTTACTTTTTTTTACCACGGTTAAAAGTAAATAGGTTAAATAAGGGTAAAAATGATATTAATATTACCATAACACAAGTCCTAATCCTTTTGGACAAGTTTATCTCGACCAAAAACAACCTTAAGTGTAAAATATTATCATTTAGGCCCACTTGGATTAGATTAGGACATTTATTATTATTTTATTCAAAGAAGAGTTAAAAGAGTTAAAATCAATGTTTATTTACTAAAACATTTTTAATATAGGGTTATACATAAGATAAATTCAATTATAAATATTCATTAGAAATCTAAAAAGCTTTCCTACATAATGGTATTTTATTTATAATTTTTAGACATTAAATAATTTAATTTATTTATGACACAATGATGATGCATTAATTATCTTATTAATGAAATATTGACAGAATTGATGTTATAAACACCGAATTAAATGTAATTTGAGACTTTTTATGAATCCCACTAATTTTATAGGTTAATATGATATATTAGTGTTGATGTAATAAACTTGGTGCGAACATATAATTCTGTTATGACTTTCACAAAAATCATATATCAAATAGTGTCAAAATTGACACAAAATAGTTTTTAAATAAATTATTATATTATTAATTGTTATTTTATTCCTAAAAATCTAAGGTTCGGCCAAATGACATAGATAAGGATATATATATTAATAATAAACAATTTGAGGTTCGTTTGGCATGTTATAGTAAGTGTATTAACCATATAGTGTAAGAAACCAAGAAGACACGGTAAAAGTTAAATTATTTAACCTAGAGTTAAATCTAATTGATAAGGTTAAAATAATAACCTAAACTTGTCTAAATCCTATTGGTGGATAGGATTTCGACCCATCCCCACTTTAGCATCAAAATAAGACCCTTTGGAACCATTATAAACCGATTTTGACTTTAATATAAAATAATATTTTGAGATATTCGTAAGGTGCCCCTCTCCTCCCTTATAAAAGGGAACCACCTCCCCCTCCTTCTCACACCAATTTGAGCACTCAAGCTCGGCCAAACCCTGCCAAAATCCCTTCTCCACTTCCCTAGAATAATCCTATAGGTCCTGGTCTTCTTCAAAGACAAATCTTAGTTCCCTAAGTGGAGGATTCAAAGAGGTGTTTCAAAGAAGAGGTAATATCCATTACCGATCTTTTCAATTTCTTTCTTCTTCAACTTCTTCTTCTTTAGTTGTTTCATGATAAAGTAATAACATCAGTATTACTTACATACTGATATGTTTTTATAAATATGAAACAACTCTAATTAACCTTCTATCCATCCTATGGAAAAAGGAAATCACCGCGTGTGCGTACGTACGGAATACCGTCTCCACGCCGTGGTGTAATCTATTTTCCGCCACCACCTTAATTGGATGGGTATAATGGTTTAATGAGTAACTATATATGATTATTATAAATTTATATTGATACTGAAATAGTATACATACACTGCAACACAATTCCACGACCATGGGAACGATATCATCGCTCGTGGGTACGTACGGACTACCGTCTCCACGACGCGATGAGATTCATTCTCAATAATTAACCATTCATGAATGATTATAAAGTATATATAATAGGTTCTAATGAAATATATGACATAATAATGATACTGGAATTATTTATATTTATATGTATGCCATCTACTTAATTCCATTCAATTCAATAAGGAAACGAAAACAGCGTTCATGCGTACGTACGGACTACCGTCTCCATGAACGGTGTATTTCTTTCAATTTACTGATTTATTATAAATGTATATTATGAATATATATATATAAATCATGTTTTATATTCTGGAATTATGTAATCATGATCTAAGTAATCATATGAATAATTACAAGTTAAAAACATGAACGACAAATGAGACGATTTTACCCAAAATGCTACTTTAACATGAATTTACAAAAGAACGGGTAATATAAAGTCATAAGTGGACCATATATGATATAATAACAATGAATATGATTCTGGAATAAGTCAAAAACATGATTTAAATCATTATATAGGAGGTTTGGACACTTACAAAGCAAATCGGACCTTAGGTAAGGGAAATATCACAATCTCATTTTTATCTGAGATTGTTTATACTTTGGCATTTACTGGGGTGTATTTTATCATCAACATCCATGTTTCCTGAATATGTAATATTATTTACATCCATGTAAAATTTTTTAAATCCAATTTTATCTTTCGGTGAGTTTTTAGTAAAAGATATGAAAGGAATCTTTCGTCGTTTTTCGTACGAGGTACTTTTTGACTTTTCTGACAAAAGTACGAAGAATGTTTTTTAAACTTATATGGCATGGATGGATTTGTAAAACATTATTTCCAAGAAGCTTCCTTTACAAAATTTCATGTTTATTTTTAATCAAATTCTTTTATTTTAAAGTCGTATGACATGTTATGAAAGGAAAAATGTTTTTGAAGAAGAAAGGATATTTCCTGAAGAATGGAGTTCAAGTGTTTTATCAAAATTATTTTCCATCTAAGATAATAAAGGGTTCTGTTTTTATCCCTATTATTACATTTATTTGATTATGTTGTGAGGGAATTATTTTTATGAAGTCATTTACCTTATATGATTTGTTTTATGATGTCATGATGTTTCAAGAATCCCATTTTTGTTACATGTGTTATGCGATGATGTATGATTTATGATTATGTGGCACACATAAGAAAGGATTCATTATAAGATGGGTGGGACCTATATCTCCCTCCAATGCATTGGGTAAAGATTTTATATATCATGAGATAGACATGGCTGAAATGGTAGGTTATACCGGTTCAGTGAAACAGGACTGAAACGAGGGTTACTCGATTCAGAAATGGACTTTGCCCACTAAGATAGTCTTGGCAATGAGTCTTGACTAATAAGATATGATTCTCTATGATTATGTGTATATTCCACAAAGTTTCATGTTTTAAGTTATGATTATTGGGATTACATTTCACTTCTATGATTTATCCCATGTTATGATATTATGAGCTCTTTTGCAGGTTAATATTTCCAAAAGCTATGTTCTTATGTATATGATGTGATTGATATTTCTTTTGTTTACCCTTAATGAGCATTTGAGCTCACCCTTTTATGTTTTCTTTTCCCCAGGATATAAAGATAGGTTTTGGGTATAAAAAAAGGAAGATCTTTATGGGAGATGTTGAAGATCTTTCACCACGATTAGAAGATTACGTTCCGAGTTTCCAAAGACACTAAACTATTACGATCCTTGTGTTTTTTTTGTTATGTACTAAGTATTCCGCAAAAGTAATGTAATGGAAATGTACGTTAAGCTTAGGGTCTCTACAGTTGGTATCAGAGGAAAGGTTTAGTCAACCTTTGGAAACTAGGATGCGAAAACGTTAGTGAGATCCCTAGAGATATTTCTAAGGTATGTCTAGGGATGTCCCAAAGGTTAAGTATACGTATAGGTTATAGTACTAGAATTACGCTAATGATCATAGAATTAAACCTAAGATGTTAGATATTGAAGGTACTCCCCCTTTATTATGTTGTTTTCCCTAGCATGATTTTTGCCTCTCACACTATTCTTTTTGGGTTTTAGACGATCGTTGGAACCCGAAGGAACCGTGTTGATCAATGCAATGATTGTCCTCCTGAACAAACAAATGTTATGGGAGATGGAGTGCAAAATCTTATTGCTATCCTTACACAAGCTATGAATCATTCTGGACTTCCAAATGAGTAGAGAAGGGAACAATATTCTATTGAGTCCTTGATGAGGCAACATCCACCTTCTTTTAGTGGGTCTTCTGATCCACTTGTTGCTGAACAATGGATCAGTACTACTGAAAAGATATTTTCAGTTCTTCAATGTTCTGAACCTGATAAAGTCATCTTAGCAGTATATTGTTTGGAAGGAGAAGCTGATCAATGATGGAATCTTATCAAGAATACGAGTCCAAGAGATGAAATTGAGTCCATGGAATGGGACGAGTTCAAGAACTTTTTTTTCAGTAAGTACTTCCCTCGTATTCTTCGAACAAAGATGGAGAAAGAGTTTCTTGAACTGAAGCAAAGGTATGATGAATCTGTTGGTACCTATGAAGCAAATTTTACAAGACTTGCAAGGTACGCTTCTGGTATTATCATCCAACCTGAAAGTAAAGTTGATCGATTTTTCAGTGGCTTAAAACCAAGTCTTCGAAGGGCATTAGCTATAAGAGACTTCAGTAGCTATGAAGAAATTGTGCGTTGTTCTATCAAGGTAGAAATGGAAGTTGGTGTTACATATCAATCTCATGGTTTTGACAAGAAACGAAAGATGGAGTTCAAGGAGAAATCTCAGAATAATGGTGAAAAGAAGATGAATGTTTCCTTATGCACAAAGTGTTGAAAGAAGCATGGTGGAGATTGTCTTAAAGGGACTAGAAAATGTTTTATGTGTGGAAAAGAAGGTCATCGAGCAGCTGAGTGTTGAAGTAATGGAAAAAGGGGTTCTAATGATGTGAATAAATCAAACACTGCAGAGAACGCACCACCAACACTTCAATGCTTCAAGTGCAAGGAAATGGGGCATTATGCTAATAAATGCCCTAATCCAAGGGTTAATGATGATCAACATGAGCAACCAATGAAGGCAAAGGACAAAGGGAAGTCACATGCGATCACTATTGGCGATGTTGAATATGACAACGACGTGGTAGAATGATTAAGTGTTTATGTAATGGGATTCCAAAATAATGTGGTATCATAAAGTATTGGAATATTTATGTGTTGGTCTAATGTGGTATTCAAAGTGATTGAGATATTTTTGGAAATAAGATGATATGCGCATAATGAAGGGAAAATGAGAAAATGAAATTTTTAACAGTATTCATGAGCTCATGATTGATATAAGGCCTAAGTGATATCATGGTTTCAGTATATATAATTTTGAGGATTTTGGTATGTGGAAGGTGTTAAATTTTAACTGCATTCATGTTTTCACTAAGGTATTCAAGAGAATACATGATTAAGGACTTTGAATGTTTGTAATGTGACCAAGAAAACATATCTTATGATATATGGGGATCAACGATGGAATTAAATCTCTAGTAATCGTTTTTACATTGTTATGAGAGTGGACTGCAGTATTATGGATAAGCCTAAAGATTGGAATGAATTATGTTGGACATAAGTTAGTATTGTTTATGGATAGAAATTTTTTTTCAATATTATTGATGGTATGTTATAGTAATATAGTTTTAGAAAAAGGACAACCTGCAGGACGGGCGGCAGCCCATCGCGTCAGACAAGGCTGTAGGAATCGAACCCACAACCGAAGTGTGACTGGCCTTTATCGCCTACCACTAGCCTACAGGAAGTCCCTGTTTAGTAGAAACTAGTTTTATTATATTAAGTAGTATGATATATGATGTATAAGTCCATTTTAGGAACCATATATGATTAATCTCACTATAGAATGACTTATGTATATTTAATAACTTTTGCTAACCTTTTGTTTGAGACAGATGGAATGACCCGTCATTCTATCACAGGATCTGCTAACACTTCACGAATAACAAATTCAACTTCATTTATTTAAGAGATGAACTGGAAATTGTTCAAGGCACGAACAATAGTGAGATTGTACCAAAATAACGTAAGTATTTATTCTAATTCATATTCTTCAACTTTAGGGAAACGATCTTCAAAACCAAAAATGTTTTCCTAGTGATCTTATATCTGATGAATCAGATGGTACCTTAGATCGTCACAAATTTTTGGCTTTCTGATTGCTGGCTTTTCCATAGCCATGTTCTCTACCACTCCCCATCAGAACATGATGGTTAGATTTCTCTTCTATATCCATATTTTCACCTATGTGGAAACCCAGTGATTAGTTTATTTGGGTAACCGTTAAGATTCATACTTTTGTTTTTAAAGATTGGTTTTGGTAATCCTTTTTATGATGTGGGTTTCTATTAAAAAAACTTTCGAATAGTAAACCATTTATAACCCCGACGAATTTTGAGGGCGAAATTCATTTTAAGGGGGGTATAATGTAACAGCCCAAGATTTTATGAAAAATATTCTTTTTAATTTCACTAATGTCTTGTGTTGTACGCTACACCAAAAGGAGCTTGCACAACACGCATCCTTGACTTGCTTTGCATTACACGCAATCACGACCTTCCTCTATAGCGTGTGTAGTACGCAATAACGAGTTTCACTAAACAACAATATGCTGTTAAAATATTATTAAAACTAGCAGTTATGAATAGTAATAACCACTTTTTGAAATTTTGTAAATTTTATTTTTCAAAATGGAATTCATTTTTGGATTCGTAGTATCGAATTTAGCCTAAGGTGAAATTTTGGTACTTTTCGGATAACTTTCATATTCTGATGAATAGTGAAAATTACTAAATTTTAATTAAAAAAAACTTTTTTAATCAAAATAATTAATAGTGATAAATTATTAATTTGAGTGGTTTTAAAGTATATTTATAATATATTTTTACAATTCAATAAAATTTTGGTCATTGGAGGTAATTTCACATTTACACCAGACATAAACAAGTGTTAATATTTTGATAGTTATTATCTCTTAAAAACACGCTATTTGTTGTGACAGCGGAAATTAATTATAAAATTAATTAATGCAACTTATATGTTGGGAATTTTGTAAAATAGAAATCATTTTTTAATTTGGAATATCAATTATAGCTTAGGGTGAAATTTTGGCATTTTTCTGAAAAACTTCAATTTTTGATGGATAGTGAAACTACTAAGTGGAAGTTAAAAAATTATTTTTTTCATAAATCTTAATTTTACCGCTTCTGTGAATGGAATTTCAAAAATCCGAGAGACACGGTTGATGTCAGTAAGTAAAATGTGGTTCAATGAGATGAAAATAATTTTTGGTGAATAGTAACTTTTTACTTTTTTTACCACGGTTAAAAGTAAATAGGGTAAATAAGGGTAAAAATGATATTAATATTAACCTAACACATGTAATAATCTTATTGGACAAGTGTATCTCGACCAAAAACAACCTTAAGTGTAAAATATTATCATTTAGGCCCACTTGGATTAGATTAGGACATTTATTATTATTTAATTCAAAGAAGAGTTAAAAGAGTTAAAATCAAAGATTATTTACTAAAACATTTTTAATATAGGGTTATATATAAGATAAATTCAATTATAAATATTAATTAAAAAGATAAAAAGATTTCCTACATAATGATATTTTATTCATAATTTTTAGACTTTAAATAATTTAATTTATTTATGACACAATGATGATGCAGTAATTATCATATTAATGAAATATTGACAGAATTGATGTTATAAACACCAAATTAAATGTAATTTGAGAATTTTTATGAATCCCACTAATTTTATAGGTTACCATGATATATTAGTGTTGATTTAATAAACTTGGTGCGAACATATAATTCTATTATGACTTTAAAAAAAACATATATCAAATAGTGTCAAAATTGACACAAAATAGTTTTTAAATCAAATATTATATTATTAATTGTTATTTTATTCCTAAAAATCTAAGGTTCGGCAACATGACTTAGATAAGGATATATATATTAATAATATATAATTTGGGGTTCTTTTGCCACGTTATAGTAAGTTTATTAACCATATAGTGTAAGAAAACAAAAAGACACGGTAAAAGTTAAATTATTTAACTTAGAGTTAAATCTAATTGATAAGGTTAAAATAATAACCTAAACTTGTCTAAATCCTATTGGTTGATAGGATTTCGACCCATCCCCACTTTATCTACAAAATAGGACCCTTTGGAACCATTATAAACCGATTTTGACTTTAATATAAAATAATATTTTGAGATATTCCTAAGGTGCCCCTCTCCTCCCTTATAAAAGGGCACCTCCTCCCCCTCCTGGTCACACCAATTTGAGCACTCAAGCTCGGCCAACCCCTGCCAAAATCTCTTCTCCACTTCCATAGAATAATCCTATAGGTCCTGGTCTTCTTCAAAGACCAATCTTAGTTCCCTAAGTGGATGATTCAAAGAGGCGTTTCAAAGAAGAGTTAATATCCATTACCGATCTTTTCAATTTCTTTCTTCTTCAACTTATTCTTCTTTAGTTGTTTCATGATAAAGTAATAACATCAGTATTACATACATACTGATATGTTATAATAAATATGAAACAACTCTAATTAACCTTCTATCCATCCTACGGAAAAAGGAAATCACCGCGCGTGCGTACGTACGGAATACCGTCTCCACGCCGTGGTGTAATCTATTTTCCGCCACCACCTTAATTGGATGGGTATAATAGTTTAATGAGTAACTATATATGATTATTATAAAGTGATATTGATACTGAAAAAGTATACATACACTTCAGCAGAATTCCATGACCATGGGAACGATATCATCGCTCGTGCGTACGTACGGACTACCGTCTCCACGACGCGATGAGATTCATTCTCAATGATTATCCATTCATCAATGATTATAAAGTATATATAATAAGTAATAATGAAATATATGACATAATAATGATACTGGAATTATTTATATTTATATGTATGTCATCTACTTAATTCCATTCAATTCAATAAGGAAACGAAAACAGCGTTCATGCGTACGTACGGACTACCGTCTCCATGAATGGTGTATTTCTTTCCATTTACTGATTTATTATATATGAATATTCTGAATATATCTATATATAAATCATGTTTTATATTCTGGAATTAATTAATCATGATCTAAGTAAACATATGAATAATTACAAGTTAAAAACACGAACGACAAATGAGACGATTTTACCCAAAACGCTACTTTAACATGAATTTACAAAATAACGGGTAGTATAAAGTCATAAGTGGACCATATATGATATAATAACAATGAATATGATTCTGTAATAAGTCAATAACATGATTTAAATCATTATACAGGAGGTTCGGACACTTACAAAGCAAGTCGGATCTAAGGTAAGGGAAATATCACAATCTCATTTTTATCCGAGATTGTTTATACTTTGGCATTTACTGGGGTGTATTTTATCATCCACATCCATGTTTCCTGAATATTTAATATTATTTACATCCATCTAAAATTGTTTAAATTTAATTTTACCTTTTGGTGAGTTTTTAGTAAAAGATATGAAAGGAATCTTTCATCGTTTTTCATACGAGGTACTTTTTGACTTTTCCGAAAAAAGTACGAAGAATGTTTTTTTAACTTATACGGCATGAATGGATTTTTAAAATATTATTTCCAAGAAGCTTCCTTTACAAGTTTTCATGTTTATTTTTAATCAAATTCTTTTATTTTAATTTCGTATGACATGTTATGAAAGGAAAAATGTTTTTGAAGAAGAAAGGATATTTTCCTCAAGAATGGAGTTCAAGTGTTTTATCAAAATTATTTTCCATCTAAGATAATAAAGGGTTTTTTTATCCCTATTATTACATTGATCTGATTATGTTGTGAGGGAATTATTTTTATAAAGTCATTTACCTTATATGATTTGTTTTATGATGTCATGATGTTTCAAGAATCCCATTTTTGTTACATGTGTTATGCGATGATGTATGATTTATGATTATGTGGCACACATAAGAAAGGATTCATTATAAGATGGGTGGGACCTATATCTCCCTCTAATGCATTGGGTAAAGATTTTATATCTCATGAGATAGACATGGCTGAAATGGTAGGTTATACCGGTTCAGTGAAACAGGACTGAAACGAGGGTTACTCGATTCAGAAATAGACTTTGTCCACTAAGATAGTCTTGGAAACGAGTCTTGACTAATAAGATATGATTCTCTATGATTATGTGTGTATGCCACAAAGTTTCATGTTTTAAGTTATGATTATTGGGATTACATTTCACTTCTATGATTTATCCCATGTTATGATATTATGAGCTCTTTTGCAGGTTAATATTTCCAAAAGCTATGTTCTTATGTATATGATGTGATTGATATTTCTTTTGTTTACCCTTACTGAGCATTTGAGCTCACCCTTTTATGTTTTCTTTTCCCCAGGATATTAAGAAAGGTTTTAGGTATAAAAAAAGGAAGATCTTTATGGGAGATGTTTAAGGTGTGTTTGTTTTTTTGTTATGTACTAAGTATTCCGCAAAAGTAATGTAATAGACATGTATGTTAAGCTTAGGGTCTCTACAAAGATTTTTCCACACAGTTGGTACACCCCTTGACTTTATGGTGTACCTAGCTGTTAGTCTCTTTCTTGGAGCAACTGAGAGGTGGTGGAGCCTGATGCTCCAGTTTTACGATGAGGCAACCCTCACCTGGGGAGATTTCGAGGGTCTATTCAGGGCAGAGATTGTACCAGTAACTCTACGCTCTATGCGGGCTAAGGAGCTACTGCTCTCTCCACAAGGCTTTCCGACTATAGTGGAGTCTTCTGCAGCCAGCATTAGACAGATGACACAGAAGTCCAAGTGGACTGGGCCAACTGGTGGGTGACCCCAGGATATATGTTCGGTTGTGCGAGCCACCCGAAACAAATCCAGCTATACGAGGAGAAAGATGTTCTATGCAAGTGGCGGACAGGGTCACTTGCATTGAGACTACCCGACCTATCTAGCAGATGAGTACCAGGCAGTGGAGGAACCTACCAGACCAAGGCAGAGGAGCTGGTCATACAACCGTTGGTGTATGATGCTTCGAGGTGTTACCACCACCACCACCAGGAGGTCCACACTGACTGCAAGGAACAGATGTATATGGGATATCACAACTTTAGATAGCTGAAGAATACGACTATAGAGCTCCAGAAGTAGGTGGACAGTAGCAGGACTAGTTCCAGGCATGGAGGCCTTTGTTCATGGTGCTTCTAATTTCCATGTTGTGGTTGTTTGTGGTTGTTATGTGTCTTTGTACTTGGATATGCAGTAATAAAAGACACTTGTACTTGTGACGTTTGCTTTCCTTCCTTTTTGTGTAGTATGAGGTTCTGGTTTAAACTTTTGGCTTGACCCTCACATTCTAGATTCCTACTGCAGGAGACCTAATGACCACACACTGATGTCGACAATGTGACTCGACCCTTGGAGGCGAGGGTAACAGTTGGATCTCTTGGTAGTAGTGTCGAGGCCTTATGACATCATACATGACATGAATTGTATCGTTCATGTCAGGATTGACTGTATTAGCCAAAGAACGTGGTTCATCCAAAGGATGAGACCAGATTTACCTTTTCGGCAAAGGAGAAATCTTAGAAGCTATTGTAGAACGTTGGCTAAGAAAGGGTGAAGAAGAATTCTTACAATTGGCTAGTCACACCCATTGTTCATCGAGCGAATGGATTATGGTTTACTCCAATATCAATAGTCTCAGGTGTGTCTTCTTTCAGAGGAATCTGAATCTGAAACAATAGAGATGGCTTGAGTTCCTCCAAGACTATAACTTCAAGATAGTCTATACTCCTGGGAAGGGGAACGTAGTAGCAGATGCACTCAGCAGGAGGACTGGTATTCAGATATTAGGAGAGGCAACAACTCAGCGGGATTCCTTACATATATCCTTTGTGGATAGAGATGGTGCAACCTAAATTCAGTCTCTTACAGTCACTCCTCCACTTGATCAGCAGAGTAGGCGAGGTGGCTTACCGCCCGACCCTTCCATCTCAGTTGCGCTGGGTGTATGACGTCGTCCATGTATCTCAGCTGAGGAGATGCATGCTCAGTATCCCTTTTGTTTCCCAAGTGTATGTTGTAGCTTTATGGGGACGTAAAGCCTGAAGGTGGGAAATGTAAAGACCCTGAAGTTTCGAGGAATTTTATTTCTTAATTCTGTGAAATTTTACGAGTCTGTGGCTTCTGACGGAACTTGATTCCAAGGCCCAGTGTGCCCGTAATCAATTTCCGAAGTTTTTTTCAGGTATATTCAGAAAACGTACATGCATATTTTTCTGTCTTTTGAACCGTTACTCAGAATTGAAATCCGAGGACACTGAAGAACTCGTAGTGCCGGTAATTGCTTAAAGGGACCCTTACCACAGTTGCGTTTTTAGCGGGTTGAAATTTTAAAATTGGGGTATAATTAAGAAGTTTAATAAAATTTTTTAGAACAATTATATATATCTATAGAAGTTATTTCCTCCCATATAATGTTATTTTTGGGGCCCACACCCATCTAACATCCCATGCGGGGGTATTAGAGAGGTGTGGCCCACACGAGCCCCAACCTTTGAACTCCTATAACTGTCCTCAAACTGTAACTCCCGAGACTTTTATGTTATATAAATCATCAAAGGAATATTTTTCTACACACAACACTTGCTTGGCTTTCTTTACACGAAATCACGACCTTCCTCGATAGCTTGCGTCATACGCAATACCGAGTTTCACTAAACAACGATATGCTTTTAAAATATTATTAAAACTAGCCGTTGTGAAAAGTAATAACCACTTTTTGAAATTTTATAAATTTTATTTTTCAAAATGGACTTCATTTTTGGATTCGGAATATCGAAATTAGCCTAGGGTGAAATTTTGGTATTTTTCTGAAAGCTTTCAATTTTTGATGAATAGTGAAACCACTAAGTGGTAGTTAAAAAGCTGAATTTTTCATAAAACTTAATTTTACCGCTTCTGTGAGTGGAATTTCAAAAATCCGAGAGACACGGTTGATATCATTAAGTAAAATGTGGTTCAATGAGATGAAAATAATTTTTTAGTGAATAGTAACTTTTTACTTTTTTTTACCACGGTTAAAAGTAAATAGGGTAATTAAGGGTAAAGATGATATTATTATTACCCTAACACATGTCCTAATTCTATTGGATAAGTGTAATTCGACAAAAAACAAACTTAGGAATAAAATATGACCATTTAGGCCCACTTGGAGTAGATTAGGACATTTATTATTAATTTATTTAAAGAAGGGTTAAAATAGTTAAAATCAAAGTTTAATAAGTAAATAATTTTTACTATGGGGTTATACATAAGACAAATTAGACTATAAATATTCCTTATAAAGCTAAAAAGATTTCCTACATAATGGTATTTTATTTGTAATTTTTAGACATTAAATAATTTAATTTATTTATGACACAATGATGATGCAGTAATTATCTTATTAATGAAATATTGACATAATTGATGTTATAAACACCAAAATAAATGTAATTTGTGACTTTTTATGAATCCCACTAATTTTATAGGTTAATATGTCATGTTAGTATTGATTTAATTAACTTGTTTCGAACTAATAATTCTGTTGTGAATTTCACAAAAAATCAATTACTAAATAGTGTCAAAATTGACATAAAATAGTTTTTAAAAAAAAATTTATATTGGTAATTGTTATTTTATTTCTAAAAGTCTAAGGTTCGGCCAAATGACTTAGATAAGGTTATATATATTAATAATAAAAAACTTGGGGTTCTTTTGGCTGCTTATAGTAAGTTTATTAACCTTATAGTATAAGAACACAAGAAGACATGGTAAAAGTAAAATTATTTAACTTAATGTTAAATCTAAATGAGAAAGTTCAAATAGGAACATAAAATTGACTAAATTCTATTGGATAAGAGTATTTCGACCCATCCCCACCTTATCCTCTAAATAAATCAATTTGGAGCTATATAAAACTGAACTTGACTTTATAATAAAATAATATTTTTAGTCATTCCAAAGGTGCCCCTCTCCTCCCTTATAAAAGGGAACCTCCTCCCTCTCTTCCTCACACCACTTTGAGCCTTCAAGCTCGGCCAACCCCTGCCACTTTCTCCTCTCCACTTCCCTAGAGACATCCTAGAGGTCCTGGTCTTCTTCAAAGACCAATTTTAGTGCCCTAAAAGAAGGTCTCAAAGAAGCACTTCAAAGAAAAGGTAATGTCCGTTACCGATTCTTTCATCTTTATTTCTTCTTCCACTTATTCTTCTTTAGTTGTTTCATTATGAAGTAATAAAATCAGTATCACTCATATACTGATATGTTATTATAAGTATGAAACAACCCTATTTCACCATCTATCCATCCTACGGAAAAAGAAATCACCGCGCGTGCGTACGTACGGAATACCGTCTCCACGCCGTGGTGTAATCTATTTTCCACCACCACCTTACTTGGATGGATATACTCGTGTAAATAATGACCATATATGACTATTTTAAAGTGATATTTATTTTTAAATAGTATACATATACTCCAATACAATTCCACGATCATAGGAACGATATCATCACTCGTGCGTACGTACGGAATACCGTCTCCACGATGTGATGTGACTCGTTCTACATGATCTTCATTTCATAATGATTATATAAATGAATTGAATGAATGAATATGATATATATTACACTAATACCATTCTGGAAATGAGGTATCTAATACCTAAAGAGAATAATAATAATTTATTCGACAAAACACGCATACGAACAAAAAGTTATAAACACCCGAATAACAAGTAGCAATGAAATATTACTACTAAGAAGCTAAGAATATGACCAAATATGATATCATAAAAACAAGTATGATAATGGAATAAGTCAATAACATTATTTAAATCATTATACAGGAGGTTCAGACAGTTACAAAGCAAGTCGGACCTAAGGTAAGGGAAATATCACAATCTCATTTTTATCCGAGATTGTTTATACTTTAGTATTTACTGGGGTGTATTTTATCATCCACATCCATGTTTCCTCAATATTTAATATTATTTCCATTCACCTACAATTTTTTTAAATCCTATTTTACCCTTCGGTGAGTTTTTAGTAAAAGATATGAAAGGAATCTTTTGTCGTTTTTCGTACGAGGTACTTTTTTGACTTTTCCGACAAAAGTACGAGAAGAATGTTTTTTTAACTTATAAGGCATGAATGAATTTTTAAAACATTATTTCCAAGAAGCTTACTTTACAAGTTTTCAAGTATATTTTTAATCAACTTCTTTTAGTTTATAATTGTATGACATATTAAGAAAGGAAAAGTGTGTTTGATGTAGAAAGGATATTTTCCTCAAGAATGGAGTTCAAGTGTTTTATCAAAATTATTTTCCATCTATGATAATATAGGGTTCTGTTTCTATCCCTATTTTTAAATTTATTTTATTATACTGTGATGGAATTATTTTTATGAATTACTTCATCTTATATGAATTGTTTTATGATGTCATGTTTTTTAAGAATCCCATTTTTACTACATGGGTAATGCAATGATGTATGATTTATGATTTTATGGAACACATAAGAATGGTATCATTATGAGATGGGTGGGACCTATATCTCCCTCCAATGAATGGGGTAAAGATTTTATATCTCATGAGATAGACATGGCTGGAACGGTAGGTTATACCGGTTCAGTGAAACAGGACTGAAACGAGGGTGACTCGGTTCAGAAAGGGACTTTTTCCACAAAGATAGTCTTGGCAATGAGTCTTGACTAACAAGAAATGATTCTCTATGATTATGTGTGTATTCCACAAAGTTTCATGTTTTATGTTATGATTATTGTGATTACATTTCACTCCCATGATTTATCCCATGTTATGAAATTATGATCTCTTTTGCAGGTTAAGATTTCCAAAAGTTATGTGCTTGTGTATACGATGTGATTTATATTTCTTTTGTTTACCCTTACTGAGCATTTGATCTCACCCTTTGTATGTTTTCTTTCCCTAGGTCCGGAAGAAGGTTATTAAGTAGGATATGCCAAAAAGGGACTCTAGATATGATGAAATAAGTGGGAGGCAAAGTTGATGCTTTATAAACCAGTTGTTTATGTTTCCCAGTTTCTAAAGACACTATACCTATACGGTCCTTTCGTGGTTTTTTTATATGTTGTAATAAGTATGCTTAAATTTTGAAGTATTAACAATGTATGTAATGTATGGGTCATTATAGTTGGTATCAGAGGAAAGGTATAGTCAACCTTTGGAAACTAGGATGTGAAAGCCTTAGTAAGAACCCTAAGGATATGTCTAAGCATAGAACACAATATTAGTGTTTTAGAAATGGCCATGAATAACCTAGGATAAGACCTTAAGTGTGAAATTTTATTCTTGATTATGTGGTTTTCCTATTATAATTAGTGTTGCTCACACTTTTCTTCTTGGTTTTAGTCAATGGCGGGAACCGAAAGGAATCGTGTTAATGCGGAATGTGATGGGAAATGCAATGATTGTCCCCCTGAGCAACCAAACGTTATTGGAGCTGGAATGCAACATCTTGTAGCCATGCTCACACAACTTTCTCAAGCTATGAATCATGCAGGACTTCCAAACGAGCAAAGGAAGGAGCAACATTCTGTCGAATCCTTCCTGAGGCAGCATCCACCTTCTTTCAGCGGGTCTACTGATCCATTAGTTGCTGAAAAATGGATTAGTACTACTGAAAAGATATTTTCAGTTCTTCAATGTTCTGAACATGATAAAGTCATCCTAGCAGTGTATCATTTGGAAGGAGATGCTGATCAATGGTGGAATCCTATTAAGAATACGAGGCAAAGGGATGAAATTGAGTCCATGGAATGGGACGAGTTCAAGAACTTATTTTTCAATAAGTACTTCCCTCATATTCTCCGAACAAAGATGGAGAAAGAGTTTCTTGAACTGAAGCAAAAGGATGATGAATCTGTTGGTACCTATGAAGGAAATTTTACAAGACTTGCAAGGTACGCTTCTGGTATTATTATCCAACCTGAGAGTAAGATCGATCGATTCTTTAGTGGCTTAAAACCAATTCTTCGAAGGGCGTTAGCCATAAGAGACTTCAATAGCTACGAGGAAATCGTTCGATGTGCTCTCAAAGTCGAGATGGAGATTGGAGTAACCCATCAGTCATATGGGTTTGATAAGAAGAGGAAAATGGAATTCAAAGGAAAATCTAAAGAGCACACTGAAAAGAAGATGAGCTTTCTCTTATGCTCAAAGTGTGGAAAGAAACATGGAGGGAGTTGTCTTAAAGGGACAAGTAAATGTTTCAAATGTGGAAAGGAAGGTCATCGGGCATTTGAATGCCGCGATGATGGGAAGAAGATGTCTAATGATGCAAACAAAGGAAGGGATACACAGAATGAACCCACTACACTGCAATGTTTCAAGTGCAATGAGATGGGGAATTATGCTAATAAATGCCCTAATCCAATGGTTGATGATGATGGTCGATGTCAACAAACTCTTAAGGCTAAAGACAAATGAAAGTCACATGCAATTTCTATCAGCGACATGGAGTACGATAACGATGTGGTGAAAGGTACACTTACCATCCACTCTAAAGTAGCAAATGCTTTAGTTGATTCTAGATCCACCCACTCTTTTATTTCTGAAGAATTTTGTAAGGGTATCACCGTATTACCTCAACAATTAGATGTTGAGTTAGCTGTGACAACACCTAATGTCACAACAGTCGCATCAAAAGTTTATAATTCTTCTCCGATCGAAGTTTGTGGGAAAGTGCTTCCTGCAAATCTTGTGATCCTTCCTATAGTGGAATTTGATGAGATTCTTGGCATGGATTGGATTTCTTTATATGGAGCTCATATCAATTTCCAAATAAGGGAAGTCACATTTCATATTCCAAATCAATCTATGATCGTCTATCAATGCAAGGATGAACATAACCTTCCAGTGGAAATTTCATTCATTTTATGGGTATTGATTCCACTAAATGAAGGTTATTTATCTCAAATGGTTGGTGAGAAACTCACTATTAAGAATATGCCCATCATACGGGAGTTTGATGGTGTCTTTCCGGAGGAATTATCAGGTCTTCCACCAAATCGTGAAGTTGAGTTTTCAATAGAACTCGTACCGGGTGCTTTGACTATTTCAAAGACACCTTATAGAATGGCCCCAGTTGAGTTGCAGGAATTGAAGAAGCAACTCCAAGAGAATCTTGATAAGGGATTCATACGCCCTAGTGCATCACCTTGGGGAGCACCTGTTCTATTTGTTAAGAAGAAAGATGGATCAATGAGACTCTGCATTGATTATCGAGAACATAACAAGATCACTATCAAGAACAAATATCCTCTCCCACGCATTGATGACTTATTTGACCAACTATAAGGAGCTCAATACTTTTCCAAGATTGATCTTCGTTCAGGGTATCATCAATTAAGGGTCAAAAGGGGGGATATACCAAAGACGGATTTCCGTACAAGGTATGGACACTATGAATTTATAGTGATGCCATTTGGTCTTACTAATGCCCCTGCATCTTCATGGATCTAATGAATAGATTCTTTAGATACTATCTTGATCAATTTGTGGTAGTCTTTATAGATGATATTCTTGTCTATTCAAAGAGCAAGGAAGAACATGAAGATCACTTGAGAATAATATCGAAGACCCTGAGAAAGGAGAAGCTTTATGCCAAATTTACCAAGTGTGAATTTTGGATTCAAAAAGTTGAATTTTTGGGTCACATAATCTCAAAAGAGGGGATATCTGTGGATCCAGCAAAAACAGAGGTTATCGAAAGATGGTCGAGACCAACAACAGTAACTGAGATCCGAAGTTTTCTTGGTTTGGATGGATATTATCGACGTTTTGTGAAAGATTTTTCACGATTATCTAATCCAATCACCAATTTGACTTGGAAAGGAGTTAAGTTTGTTTGGACGGAGGAATGTGAAGTGAATTTCAAGGAGTTGAAAAGAAGGTTATCCAGTGCACCTGTGCTCACACAGCCTTATAGTGGAGAAAGGTTTGTGATCTACAGTGATGCATCCAAGAAGGGATTGTGGTGTGTTCTTATGCAAAATTATATGGTGATATCTTATGCCTCACGACAGTTGAAAATCCATGAGAAAAATTACCCAACACATGATTTGGAGTTAGCTACGGTAATCGTTGCATTAAAGATTTGGAGGCATTACCTTTATGGTGAAAGGTGTGATATTTATACTGATCATAAAAGTTTAAAGTATATTTTCACACAAAAGGAGCTGAATATGCGTCAAAGAAGATGGTTGGAGCAGATTAAGGATTATGACTGCTCAATCCATTACCACCCTGGGAAAGCAAACAAGGTGGTAGATGCATTAGGTCGACAAGACCATGCCAGTTTATCCATGATGAGGATCACAAAAGATCCAATATTTATGGATTTACAAATGATGGATCTTGGAATTATAATGAAAGGGGAAAATATTATCTTTCTCAAATGAATGTTCAACCATCTATACATGTGAAGATTAAAGAGGAACAGAAAGAAGATGTCGAGTTACAAAAGAAGATGAGAAATGTTCCTGAATTCAACCTTGATTGTGATGGGATAATAAAGTTCAGGAATCGGGTTTGTGTTCCTCCCATCCTCGAATTAAAGAAGGATCTGCTGGATGAGGCTCATAGTTCATCATTATCTATTCATCCTGGAAGCACGAAGATGTATAGGGACCTGAAAGAGTACTTCTGGTCGGATGGCATGAAAGAGATGTTGCTGAATATGTCTCTCGATGCTTGGTTTGTCAACAAGTTAAAGATGAGAGATAGAAGTATAAGGGGATGTTACAACCATTACCCATACCCGAATGGAAATGGGAAAACATCCCTATGGACTTTGTCACAGGACTTCCAAAAACATCCAAAGGCAATAATGTTATCTGGTTCATAGTTGATCGTCTTACAAAGTCTGTGCACTTCATTGCTTTTAGAGAGGATTTCTCTCTTGATCAGCTTGCCAGGATAAATGTAAAGGAAGTGGTAAGATTTCATTGAGTATCGCTTTATATTATATCTGATCAGGATCCGAGATTTACATCGAAGTTCTGGCGAAGTCTTCAGCATACTCTGGATACAGAGTTGAGTTTCAGCACTGCTTATCATCCTCAGACAGACGGTCAGTCTGAGAGAACAATTCAAACCCTAGATGATATGTTGAGAGCTTGTTCTATGGATTTCAAAGGAGGTTGGGATCAACACCTACCTTTGGTGGAATTTTCTTATAATAATATCTTTCACTCTAGTATTCAGATGTCTCCTTATAAAGATCTCTATGGAAAGAAATGCAGGACTCCAACTTGCTGGGATGAAGTTGGGGAATGAAAGCTATTAGGACCTGATCTCATTGATGAAATGGCAGAAAAGGTCAGATCTATTCAACAACACATAAGTGCAGCTCAGAGTCGACAGAAAAGTTATGCCGACAACCGAAGAAAAGACCTAGAGTTTGAAGTGGGTGATAAAGTGTTCTTACGGATATCTCCCTGGAAGAGAGTCATGAGATTTGGAAAGAAGGGGAAGTTGAGCCCTAGATATATCGGTCCTTTCGAAATACTGGATCGTGTTGGGAAGGTAGCTTACCGATTAGAGCTTCCACCGAATCTCTCTCATGTTCACGATGTGTTCCATGTATCTCTCCTGAGAAAGTACATACCTGATCCTTCACATGTACTTAGCTCAGAAGTTATACCACTGGAGCAAGATCTTTCTTATGAAGAACAACCGATAGAGATTCTGGATCGTAGAGAAAAAGTTCTACAAAACAAGACCACTCGATTTGTGAATGTTTTATGGAGGAACCACCAATTAGAAGAAGCTACATGGGAGCTTGGGGATATGATGAGGGAGAGTTATCCTCATCTGTTTGTTACAAAGTGACGAATTTCGGGGGTGAAATTCATTTTAAGGGGGGTAGAATGTAACACCCGAGACTTTTATGTTATATAAATCATCAAAGGAATATTTTTTCTACACACAACACTTGCTTGTCTTTCTTTACACGAAATCGCGACCTTCCTCGATAGCTTGCGTCGTACGCAATACCGAGTTTCACTAAACAACGATATACTATTAAAATATTATTAAAACTAGCCGTTATGAATAGTAATAACCACTTTTTGTAATTTTATAAATTTTATATTTCAAAATGTACTTCATTTTTGGATTCGGAATATCAAAATTACCCTAGGGTGAAATTTTGGTATTTTTCTGAAAACTTTCAATTTTTGATGAATAGTGAAACCACTAAGTGGTAGTTAAAAAACTGAATTTTTCATAAAACATAATTTTACCGCTTCTGTGAGTGGAATTTCAAAAATCCGAGAGACACAGTTGATGTCAGTAAGTAAAATGTGGTTCAATGAGATGAAAATAATTTTTTGGTGAATAGTAACTTTTTACTTTTTTTACCACGGTTAAAAGTAAATAGGGTAATTAAGGGTAAAGATGATATTATTATTACCCCAACACATGTCCTAATTCTATTGGATAAGTTTAATTGGACCAAAAACAAACTTAGGAATAAAATATGACCATTTAGGCCCACTTGGATTAGATTAGGACATTTATTATTAATTTATTTAAATAAGGGTTAAAATAGTTAAAATCAATGTTTAATAAGTAAATAATTTTTAATATGGGGTTATACATAAGAAAAATTCGACTATAAATATTCATTAGAAAGATAAAAATATTTACTACATAATGTTATTTTATTTGTAATTTTTAAACATTAAATAATTTAATTTATTTATGACACAATGATGATGCAGTAATTATCTTATTAATGAAATATTGACATAATTGATGTTATAAACACAAAAATAAATGTAATTTGAAACTTTTTATGAATCCAAATAATTTTATAGGTTAATATGACATGTTAGTATTGATTTAATTAACTTGTTTCGAACTAATAATTTTTTTGTGATTTTCACCAAAATCAATTACTAAATAGTGTCAAAATTGACATAAAATAGTTTTTAAAACAAATATTATATTGGTAATTGTTATTTTATTCCTAAAAGTCTACGGTTCGGGAACATGACTTAGATAAGATTATATATATTAATAATAAACAACTTGGGGTTCTTTTGGCTGCTTATAGTAAGTTTATTAACCTTATAGTATAAGAACACAAGAAGACATGGTAAAAGTAAAATTATTTAACTTAATGTTAAATCTAAATGATAAGGTTAAAATAGGAACCGAAACTTGTCTAAATTCTATTCGATAGATGTATTTCGACACATCCCCACCTTAGCCTCTAAATAAATTAATTTGGAGCTATTTAAAACCGAACTCGACTTTATAATAAAATAATATTTTTATTTATTCCAAAGGTGCCCCTCTCCTCCCTTATAAAAGGGGACCTCATCCCTCTCTTCCCCACACCACATTGAGCCTTCCAGCTCGGCCAACCCTTTCCACTTTCTCCTCTCCACTTCCTTAGAGACAGCCTATAGGTCCTGGTCTTCTTCAAAGACCAATTTTAGTGCCCTAAAGGAAGGTCTCAAAGAAGCACATCAAAGAAAAGGTATTGTCAGTTACCGATTCTTTCATCTTTATTTCTTCTTCCACTTCTTCATCTTTAGTTTTTTCATTATGAAGTAATAACATCAGTATCACTCATATACTGATATGTTATTATAAGTATGAAACAACCCTATTTCACCATCTACCCATCCTACGGAAAAAGAAATCACCGCGCGTGCGTACGTACGGAATACCGTCTCCACGTCGTGGTGTAATCTATTTTCCACCACCACCTTACATGGATGGATATAATGGTGTAAATAATGACCATATATGACTATTATAGAGTGATATTGATTCTGAAATAGTATACATATACTCCAATACAATTCCACGATCATAGGAACGATATCATCACTCGTGCGTACGTACGGAATACCGTCTCCACGATGTGATGCGACTCGTTCTACATGATCTTCATTTCATAATGATTATATAAATGAATTGAATGAATGAATATGATATATATTACACTAATACCATTCTGGAAATGAGGTATCTAAAACCTAAAGATAAGAATAAAAATTTATTCGACAAAACATGCATAAGAACAAAAAGTTATAAACACCCGAATAACAAGTAGCACTGAAATATTACTACTAAGAAGCTAAGAATATGACCATATATGATATCATAAAAATAAGTATGATTCTCGACTAAGTCAATAAAATTATTTAAATCATTATATAGGAGGTTCAGACACTTACAAAGCAATTCGAACCTAAGGTAAGGGAAATATAACAATCTCATTTTTATCCGATATTGTTTATACTTTAGTATTTACTGGGGTGTATTTTATCAATCACATCCATGTTTCCTCAATATGTAATATTATTTCCATTCACCTACAATTTTTTAAATCCTATTTTACCCTTCGGTGAGTTTTTAGTAAAAGATAAGAAATAAATCTTTTGTCGTTTTTCGTACGAGGTACTTTTTTGACTTTCCGACAAAAGTACGAGAATAATTTTTTTTAAACTTATACGGCATGAATGGATTTTTAAAACATTATTTCCAAGAATCTTACTTTACAAGTTTTCAAGTTTATTTTTAATCAACTTCTTTTAGTTTATAATTGTATGACATATTAAGAAAGGAAAAGTGTTTTTGAAGTAGAAAGGATATTTTCCTCAAGAATGGAGTTCAAGTGTTTTATCAAAATTATTTTCCATCTAAGATAATATAGGGTTCTGTTTCTATCCCAATTTTAAATTGATTTGATTATGTTGTGATGGAATTATTTTTATGAATTCCTTTATCTTATATGAATTGTTATATGATGTCATGTTGTTTAAGAATCTAATTTTTACTACATGGGTTATGCAATGATGTATGATTTATGATTTTGTGGCACACATAAGAATGGTATAATTATGAGATGGGTGGGACCTATATCTCCCTCCAATGCATTGGTTAAAGATTATATATCTCATGAGATAGACATGGCTGGAACGGTAGGTTATACCGGTTCAGTGAAACAGGACTGAAACGAGGGTGACTCAGTTCAGAAAGGGACTTTGTCTACTAAGATAGTCTTGGCAATGAGTCTTGACTAACAAGAAATTATTCTCTTTGATTATATGTGTATGCCACAAAGTTTCATGTTTTATGTTATGATTATTGTGAGTACATATCACTTCCATGATTTATCCCATGTTATAAAATTATGATCTCTTTTGCAGGATAAGATTTCCAAAAGTTATGTGATTGTGTATACGATGTGATTGATATTTCTTTTGTTTACCCTTAATGAGAATTTGAGCTCACCCTTTTGTATGTTTTCTTTCCCCAGGTCAGGAATAAGGTTATTAAGTAGGATGTGCCAAAAAGGGACTCTAGATATGATGAAATAAGTGGGAGGCAAAGTTGATGCTTTATGAACCATTTGTTTATGTTTCCCAGTTTCTAAAGACACTATACCTATACGGTCCTTTCGTGGTTTTGTTATTTGTTGTAATAAGTATGCTTCAATTTTGAAGTATTAACAATGTATGTAATGTATGGGTCATTATAGTTGGTATCAGAGGAAAGGTATAGTCAACCTTTGGAAACTAGGATGTGAAAGCCTTAGTAAGAACCCTAAGGATAAGTCTAAGCATAGAACACAATATTAGTGTTTTAGAAATGGCCATGAATAACCTAGGATAAGACCTTAAGTGTGAAATTTTATTCTTGATTATGTGGTTTTCCTATTATAATTAGTGTTTCTCACACTATTCTTCTTCGTTTTAGTCAATGGCTGGAACCCGAAGGAATCGTGTTAATGCGGAATGCGACGGGCAATGCAATGATTGTCCCCTGAGAAACCAAGCGTTATGGGAGCTGGAAGGCAAAATCTTGTAGCCATGCTCACACAACTTTCTCAAGCTATGAATCATGCAGGACTTCCAAACGAGCAAAGGAAGCAGCAACATTCTGTTGAATCCTTCATGAGGCAGCGTCCACCTTCTTTCTGCGGGTCTACTGATCCATTAGTTGTTGAACAATGGATTAGTACTACTGAAAAGATATTTTCAGTTCTTCAATGTTCTGAACATGATAAAGCCATCCTAGCAGTGTATTGTTTGGAAGGAGATGTTGATCAATGGTGGAATATTATTAAGAATACAAGGCAAAGGGATGAAATTGAGTCCATGGATTGGGACGAGTTCAAGAACTTATTTTTCAATAAGTAATTCCCTCGTATTCTCCGAACAAAGATGGAGAAAGAGTTTCTTGAACTTAAGCAAAAGGATGATGAATCTGTTGGTACCTATGAAGAAAATTTTACAAGACTTGCAAGGTACGCTTCTGGTATTATTATCCAACCTGATAGTAAGATCGATCGATTCTTTAGTGGCTTAAAACCAAGTCTTCGAAGGGATTTAGCCATAAGAGACTTCAATAGTTCTGTGGAAATCGTTCGATGTGCTCTCAAAGTCGAGATGGAGATTGGAGTAATCCATCAGTCATATGGGTTTGATAAGAAGAGGAAAATAGAATTCAAAGGAAAATCTATAGAGCACACTGAAAAGAAGATGAGCTTTCCCTTATGCTCAAAGTGTGGAAAGAAACATGGAGGGAGTTGTCTTAAAGGGACAAGTAAATGATTCAAATGTGGAAAGGAAGGTAATCGGGCATTTGAATGCCGCGATAATGGGAAGAAGATGTCTAATGATGCAAACAAAGGAAGGGATACACCGAATGAACCCACTACACTTCAATGTTTCAAGTGCAAGGATATGGGGCATTATGCCAATAAATGCCCTAATCCAAGGGTTGATGATGATGGTCGACGTCAACAAAATCTTAAGGATAAAGGCAAAGGAAAGTCACATGCAATTTCTATCAGTGATGTGTAGTACGATAATGATGTGGTGAAAGGTACACTTACCATCCACTCTAAAGTAGCAAATGCTTTATTTGATTCTGGATCCACCCACTCTTTTATTTCTGAAGAATTTTTTAAGGGTATCACCGTATTGCCTCAACAAATAGATGTTGAGTTAGCTGTGACAACACCTAATGTCACAACAGTCGCATCAAAAGTTTATAATTCTTCTCCGATCGAAGTTTGTGGGAAAGTGCTTCCTGCAAATCTTGTGATCCTTCCTATAGTGGAATTTGATGTGATTCTTGCCATGGATTGGCTTTCTTTATATGGAGCTCATATCAATTGCCAAAGAAGGGAAGTCACATTTCATATTCCAGATCAATCTATGATCGTCTATCAATGCAAGGATGAACATAACCATTCAGTGGAAATTTCTTCCATTTTATGGGTATTGATTCCACTAAATGAAGGCTATTTATCTCAAATGGTTGGTGAGAAACTCACGATTAAGAATATGCCCATCGTACGGGAGTTTGATGATGTCTTTCTGGAAGAATTACCGGGTCTTCCACCAAATCGTTTAGTTGAGTTTTCAATAGAACTCTTACCGGGTTCTTTGCCTATTTCAAAGACACCTTATAGAATGGCCCCAATTGAGTTGATAGAATTGAAGAAGCAACTCCAAGAGAATCTTGATAAGGGATTCATACGCCCTAGTGCATCACCTTGGGGAGAACATGTTCTATTTTTTAAGAAGAAAGATGGATCAATGAGACTCTACATTGATTATCGAGAACTTAACAAGATCACTATAAAGAAAAAATATCCTCTCCCACGCATTGATGACTTATTTGACCAACTACGCGGAGCTCAATAATTTTCCAAGATTGATCTTCGTTTAGGGTATCATTAATTAAGGGTCAAAAGGGAGGATATACCAAAGACGACTTTCCGTACAAGGTATGGACACTATGAATTTATAGTGATGCCATTTGGTCTTACTAATACCCCTGCTATCTTCATGGATCTAAAGAATAGATGCATTAGAGACTATCTTGATCAATTTGTGGTAGTCTTTATAGACGATATTCGTGTCTATTCAAAGAGCAAGGAAGAACATGAAGATCAGTTGAGAATTATATTGAAGACCCTAAGAAAGGAGAAGCTTTATGCCAAATTTACCAAGTGTGAATTTTGGCTTCAAAAAGTTGCATTTTTGGGTCACATAATCTCAAAAGAGGGGATATCTGTGGATCTAGCAAAAACAGAGGTTATCAAAAGATGGTCGAGACCAACAACAGTAACTCAGATCTGAAGTTTTCTTGGTTTGGCTGGATATTATCGATGTTTTGTGAAATATGTTTCAAGATTATCTAATCCACTCACCAAGTTGACTCAGAAAGGAGTTAATTTTGTTTAGACGGAGGAATGTGAAGAGAATTTCAAGGAGTTGAAAAGAAGGTTATCCAGTACACCTGTGCTCACACTTCCTTGTAGTGGAGAAAGGTTTGTGATCTATAGTGATGCATACAAGAAGGGATTGGGGTGTGTTCTTATGCAAAATGATATGGTGATAGCTTATGCCTCACGATAGTTTAAAATTCATTAGCAAAATTACCCAACACATGATTTGGAGTTAGCTGCGGTAATCTTTGCATTAAAGATTTGGAGGCATTACCTTTATGGTGAAAGGTGTGATATTTATACTGATCATAAAAGTTTAATGTATATTTTCACACAAAAGGAGCTGAATATGCGTCAAAGAAGATGGTTGGAGCTGATTAAGGATTATGACTGCTCAATCCATTACCACCCTGGGAAAGCAAACAAGGTGGCAGATGCATTAAGTCGACAAGACCATGCCGGTTTATCCATTATAAGGATTACAAAAGATCCAATATTTATGGATTTACAAAGGATGGATCTTGGAATTATAATGAAAGGGGAAAAATATTATCTTTCTCAAATGAATCTTCAACCATCTATACATGTGAAGATTAAAGAGGCACAGAAAAAAGATGTCGATTTACAAAAGAAGATGAGAAATGTTCCTGAATTCAACCTTGATTGTGATGGGATAATAAAGTTCGGGAATCAGGTTTGTGTTCCTCCCATCCCCGAATTAAAGAAGGTGTTGCTGGATGAGGCTCATAGTTCTTCATTCTCTATTCATCCTGGAAGCACGAAGATGTATAGGGACCTGAAAGAGTACTTCTGGTGGGATGACATGAAAAGAGATGTTGCAGAATATGTATCTCGATGCTTGGTTTGTCAACAAGCTAAAGCTGAGAGACAGAAGTCTAAGGGGATGTTACAACCATTTCCCATACCCGAATGGAAATGGGAAAACATCACTATGCACTTTGTCACAGGACTTCCTAAAACATCCAAAGGCAATAATGCTATATGGGTCATAGTAGATCGTCTTACAAAGTCTGCACACTTCATTGCTATTAGAGAGGATTTCTCTCTGGATCAGCTTGCCAGGATATATGTAAAGGAAGTGGTAAGATTGCATGGAGTACCACTTTCTATTATATCTGATCGGGATCTGAGATTTACCTCGAAGTTCTGGCGAAGTCTTCAGCATACTCTGGATACAGAGTTGAGTTTCATCACTCCTTATCATCCTCAGACAGACGGTCAGTCTGAGAGAACAATTCAAACCCTAGAAGATATGTTGAGAGATTGCTCTATGGATTTCAAAGGAGGTTGGGATCAACACCAACCTTTGGTGTAATTTTCTTATAATAATGGCTTTCACTCCAGTATTCATATGGATCCTTATGAAGCTCTCTATGGAATGAAATGCAGGACTCCAACTTGCTGGGATGAAGTTGGGGAATGAAAGCTATTAGGACCTGATATCATTGATGAAATGGCAGAAAAGGTCATATCTATTCAACAACACATAAGAACAGCTCAGAGTCGACAGAAAAGTTATGCCGACAACCGAAGAAAAGACCTAGAGTTTGAAGTGGGTGATAAAGTGTTCTTACGGACATCTCCCTGGAAGAGAGTCATGAGATTTGGAAAGAAGGGGAAGTTGAGCCCAAGATATATCAGTCCTTTCGAAATACTGGATCGTGTTGGGAAGGTAGCTTACCGATTGGTGCTTCCACCGAATCTCTCTCAAGTTCACGATGTGTTCCATGTATCTCTCCTGAGAAAGTACATACCTGATCCTTCACATGTACTCATCTCAGAAGTTACACCGCTGGAGCAAGATCTTTCTTATGAAGAACAACCGATAGAGATTCTGGATCGTAGCGAAAAAGTTCTACAAAACAAGACCACTCGATTGGTGAATGTTTTATGGATGAACCACCAATTAGAAGAAGCTACATGGGAGCTTGAGGATATGATGAGGGAGAGGTATCCTCATCTGTTTGTTACAAAGTGACGAATTTTGAGGGAGAAATTCATTTTAAGGAGGGTAGAATGTAACACCTGAGAATTTTATTTTATATAAATCATCAAAGGAATATTTTTCTACACACAACACTTGTTTGGCTTGCTTTACACGAAATCGCGACCTTCCTCAATAGCTTGCGTCGTACGCAATACCGAGTTTCACTAAACAAACACATGCTATTAAAATATTATTAAAACTAGCCGTTATGAATAGTAATAAACACTTTTTGAATTTTTATAAATTTTCTTTTTCAAAATGGACTTCATTTTTGGATTCAGAATATCGAAATTAGCCTAGGGTGAAATTTTGGTATTTTTCTGAAAACATTCAATTTTTGATGAATAGTGAAACCACTAAGTGGTAGTTAAAAAACTGAATTTTTCATAGAACATAATTTTACCGCTTCGGTGAGTGGAATTTCAAAAATCCGAGAGACACGGTACATGTCAGTAAGTAAAATGTGGTTAAATGAGATGAAAATAATTTTTTGGTGAATAGTAAGTTTTTACTTTTTTTTACCACGGTTAAAAGTAAATAGGGTAATTAAGGGTAAATATGATATTATTATTACCCTAACACATGTCTTAATTCTATTGGATAAGTGTAATTCGACCAAAAACAAACTTAGGAATAAAATATGACTATTTAGGCCCACTTGGATTAGATTAGGACATTTATTATTAATTTATTTAAAGATGGGTTAAAATAGTTAAAATCAAAGTTTAATAAGTAAATAATTTTTAATATGGGGTTATACATAAGATAAATTCAACTATAAATATTCATTAGAAAGCTAAAAGGATTTCCTACATAATGGTACTTTATTTTTAATTTTTAGACATTATATAATTTAATTTATTTATGACACAATGATGATGCAGTAATTATCTTATTAATGAAATATTGACATAATTGATGTTATAAACACCAAAATTAATGTAATTTGAGACTTTTTATGAATACCACTAATTTTCTAGGTTAATATCACAGTTTATTATTGATTTAATAAACTTGTTTCGAACTAATAATTCTGTTATGATTTTCCAAAAAATCAATTACTAAATAGTGTAAAAATTGACATAAAATGGTTTTTAAAAGAAATATTATATTGGTAATTGTTATTTTATTCCTAAAAGTCTACGTTTCTGCCAAATGACTTAGATAAGGTTATAGATATTAATAATAAACAACTTGGGGTTCGTTTGGCTGCTTATAGTAAGTTTATTAACCTTATAGTATAAGAACACAAGAAGACATGGTAAAAGTAAAATTATTTAACTTAATGTTAAATCTAAATGATAAGGTTAAAATAGGAACCTAAACTTGTCTAAATTCCATTTTATAAGAGGATTTAGACCCATCCCCACCTTAACCTCGAAATAAATCAATTTGGAGCTATTTAAAACCGAACTTGACTTTATAATAAAATAATATTTTTAGTTATTCCAAAGGTGCCCCTCTCCTCCCTTATAAAAGGGCACCTCCTCCCTCTCTTCCTCACACCACTTTGAGCCTTCAAGCTCGGCCAACCCCTGACACATTCTCCTATCCACTTCCCTAGATACATCCTAGAGGTCCTGGTCTTCTTCAAAGACCAATTTTAGTGCCCTAAAAGAAGGTCTCAAAGAAGCACTTCAAAGAAAAGGTAATGTCCGTTACCGATTCTTTCATCTTTATTTCTTCTTCCACTTCATCTTCTTTAGTTGTTTCATTATGAAGTAATAAAATCAGTATCACTCATATACTGATATTTTATTATAAGTAAGAAACAACCCTATTTCACCATCTATCCATCCTACGGAAAAATAAATCACCGCACGTGCGTACGTACGGAATACCGTCTCCACGCCGTGGTGTAATCTATTTTCCACCACCACCTTACTTGGATGGATATAATGGTGTAAATAATGACCATATATGACTATTATAAAGTGAAATTGATTCTGAAATAGTATACATATACTCCAATACAATTCCACGATCATAGGAACGACATCATCACTCGTGCGTACGTACGGAATACCGTCTCCACGATGTGATGCGACTCGTTCTACATGATCTTCATTTAATAATTATTATATAAATGAATTGAATGAATTAATATGATATGTATTACACTAATAACATTCTGGAAATGATTTATCTATAACCTAAAGAGAAGAATAAGAATTTATTCGACAAAACACGCATAAGAACAAAAAGTTATAAACACCCGAATAAAAAGTAGCAATGAAATATTACTACTAAGAAGCTCAGAATATGACCATATATGATATCATAAAAATAAGTATGATTCTTGAATAAGTCAATAACATTATTTAAATCATTATACAGGAGATTCGGACACTTACAATGCAAGTCGGACCTAAGGTAAGGGAAATATCACAATCTCATTTTTATCCGAGATTGTTTATACTTTAGTATTTACTGGGGTGTATTTTATCATCCACATCCATGTTTCCTCAATATGTAATATTATTTCCATTCACCTAAATTTTTTTTAAATCCTATTTTACCCTTCGGTGAGTTTTTAGTAAAAGATATGAAAGGAATCTTTTGTTGTTTTTCGTACGAGGTACTTTTTTGACTTTTCTGAAAAAAGTACGAGAAGAATGTTTTTTTAACTTATACGGCATGAATGGATTTTTAAAACATTATTTCCAAGAAGCTTACTTTACAAGTTTTCAAGTTTATTTTTAATCAAATTCTTTTAGTTTATAATTGTATGACATATTAAGAAAGGAAAAGTGTTTTTGAAGTAGAAAGGATATTTTCCTCAAGAATGGAGTTCAAGTGTTTTATCAAAATTATTTTCCATAGAAGATAATATAGGGTTCTGTTTCTATCCCTATTTTTAAATTGATTTGATTATGTTGTGATGGAATTAATTTTATGAATTCCTTTATCTTATATGAATTGATTTATGATGTCATGTTGTTTAAGAATCCCATTTTTACTACATGGGTTATGCAATGATGTATGATTTATGATTTTGTGGCACACATAAGAATGATATCATTATGAGATGGGTGGGACCTATATCTCCCTCCAATGCATTGGGTAAAGATTTTATATCTCATGAGATATACATGGCTGGAACGGTAGGTTATACCGGTTCAGTGAAACAGGACTGAAACCAGGGTGACTCGGTTCAGAAAGGGACTTTGTCCACTAAGATAGTCTTGGAAATGAGTCTTGACTAACAAGAAATGATTCTCTATGATTATGTGTGTATGCCACAAAGTTTCATGTTTTATGTTATGATTATTGTGATTACATTTCACTACCATGATTTATCCCATGTTATGAAATTATGATCTAATTTGCAGGTTAAGATTTCCAAAAGTTATGTGCTTGTGTATACGATGTGATTGATATTTCTTTTGTTTACACTTTCTGAGCATTTGAGCTCACCCTTTTGTATGATTTCCTTCCCCAGGTCAGGAAGAAGGTTATTAAGTAGGATATTCCAAAAAGGGACTCTAGATATGATGAAATAAGTGGGAGGCAAAGTTGATGCTTTATGAACCAGTTGTTTATGTTTCCCAGTTTCTAAAGACACTATACCTATACGGTCCTTTCATGGTTTTGTTATATGTTGTAATAAGTATGCTTAAATTTTGAAGTATTAACAATGTATGTAAAGTATGGGTCATTATACAAACTCCCCAATTAATTCCCCTTCCTTTATTGCGACATCCTCTTTATTTATGAGTTCTCTTCACCTCCCCCTCTCTCTCTCTTTAATTTTTTTTCCAACACATGTTAATTAATGAGTTAAAACTCTTTAATTAATTAAATTTGTTGAATTTTGAATTACTTGTGTAAATAAAATAATAGCTTAGCTATTATATTATTTTGGCACTTTTTTGTGTTGGAACTTTGTGGGAGCTCTGGAGAAATAGATAAGGGTGTTCTTCTCTCAATGAAAGAACACCATCTCCCTCCAATGAAGAACCATCGAAGAAAAAATCATCACCTTTGATCTTCAGCAAAGCCAAAGGAGAACAAACCGCCTGCATGGAACGCCAACGATGATGTGCCTTTCTTCCTCATCTCCACAACAAGTGAGGAGACACCGTTTCCTCCTCGGACGCACTCCAACATTGTCAACAAATCCTCTTCCCACGACGTCGTCTCCCGCGACGCCGACCGCCGTGAACCTTAATTCAAGGTTGGGTGGATTGATTCAATTTTATTTGAATAAAATTTAATATTCGTTTTTTGTGAAACCATGTTTATCTTCAGCCAAATGATTCCACCTAACGCGGAGGGCGTGGGCCGAATGTACACGGCCCGAAAACCCTCTGTTGATCCTCGTTTTTTTGGATGACTACATTGATGGAAATAGTGATGGTGAATGGAGAAAAAGTGGCGGATGTATGCCCTCCGTGTGGAGGGGAACCGCGGCCCGCAACTGTGGGCCGCTCGACCGACAAAGAACTGGTCTGGCAGAAGGGAGGAACCGTGGTGCTCCAGTGCGCCATACTGCGAAGATTCGTAGCCCGCAAAGGGTGGGCCGCTTCGGTGAAAGAACCGGCTGGCTCGACAGCCGGCCGGGAGGTGGAAGGATGCGACACCCGAAGGTGTTGCGTAGTAGATCTACGGACTGCCCGAGTGGGCCACTTGCGCCAAGAAGGCTTGCCGGATTCGACCTGCCAATTGAGGAGGGTGGCGCCACATGGCACTGCCGGTTCGGGAAGCCGTGGGGCCACGACCCCCACCACGGAATGCTTGGTTCTCTCTGGCCGAGCCGCGGCCAGGCCGCACTGGGCCGGGCCGAATCGTGCGCCATTGTGTTGGGCCGCGCGTTTCATCGGGCTGGTCTGACAACCTGCGAGGTCGAACCCGCCAAAACTGGGTTGACTCGACCAACCTGCCCACTGGGCTTAACGGGCCGAGCCCATTTTCACTTAAGGGTGAATAACTCGAAGACCACGCGTCCATTTGACGTGCCGTCTACGACACTAGGACCCTCGTGATGTGGTGGTCCTTTTGCGATACTCTATGTGAGTTTTGGATGACTTTAGAAAATGACCAGGTTTGGAACGAGCATATTTCTAACCGGGCCCCTGGAATGGAAATGTCAATAACTCTCAGACCGGACGTCCGTTTGATGAACCATCAGCGACATTGGTAATCTATTTTACAAACGGATCCCTTGAGTATACCCGATGTGAGTTTGAGGTACAGTTGAGATATGGTCGGGTTGGTTCGTAAACAAAACCAACCGGGGCCCCTGAGACAAAAAGGCAAATAACTCCCAGAACAGGCACCCGATTGACGTGTCGTCTGTTCCATTGAGACCCCTAAGACGAGGCAGTTCTTTGTGTTACTTCTACATGAGACTTCGTGAAACATGGAGTATCGAACATTAGCTCATGGAGCGGATCCTCCCTGAGACGGGAATACATAGTGCGGAGACCTAGTAGTTGTAGACCTGACGACTGCTTGACCGATTCGACTCGGAGAGATTCAACTAGCCCAGTGGATGGAGCACCCGGTTTGGCGGCAGACCCAGGGTGGATGGAGTGCCCGGTTTGGAAGAACACCTGTGGTACTCGACAAGAGGAGTACCTCTGAAAGCTATTAGGGGGAGCGCCCGGTTAGGTGGATGACCCACAGTAGGGGAGCACTACCGTGTGGGGTGGCCGACCAGCAGTACTCAATAGGAGGAGTACCTCAACAGTCTAAGGTTAGTGAGTAGCACCTCAGAGTCGTGACAGGACTACTACGCTCGATAGAGGAGGAGTTCTCTAGCAGCCATGGTTTCAATAATGAAAATCCTGGTTTGAGATGAGTCAATGACCTTTTTGTTTTCTCATGATTAAGATGGGTTACTTGATAACTTAGGTATATGTATGAGTATATAACATATTAAAGGTAATATGTTGAGATCTTTCTCTGTGGTTTATCCTTGTTGGATTTTGTGAGACCTTTAGGGTCTCATGGTCCCTACTGAGAATAGTTATACTCACCCCTACACGAACTATGCCCGCACCTCATTGTGTCGGATGCAGACGACATACAGTGTTGACGGAGGTAGAGTGTACGAGAACTGGATGGTACCCAGAGGTGGAAACTCGGTGTGAAGACACACAGAGCAGACCGTTAGACATGGAGTGCTGAGGAGGACATCTGTACATACCCTTCACGTGGGAACCCAGAGGACGATCGAGGAGTTGCTTCTATCTTCCAGCTATTTGTCTTTTTAGTTGCAATTTATTTCAGTTGTAGATGTACCTTTCTATTGGGCTTGTATTTCCGGGCCCTTTGTACTTTCAGCATGCTTGTTATACTACATTACTTTTTGATTGCTTCCGCTTGTTCTCTGGTTTTGTGTGTTTATGTTTTATAAAGGAAATGCCTTCCCAGTTTTTAGGGAATTGCACATTTGGTGCTAGTCACCAGCCCCTGGCCTATGGAAGACGGGTTTGGGGTAGTCACGATACGGGCCCCGAGGGATGGGTCGTGACATGGGTACTCAGTAATATACCAACATGATGTATTTTCCAAAGGTATAGATATTTTATTATGGAAATTATATATATAGTTATGTGCCTATAATAACTATTTCCACAGAAATGTGGTTGGTAAAGAAGATATATCCATACTATTTATAATAAAACATCAAATGTGAGAATTAAAACATCAATAGTAGTTATTTCTAGTACACGTGGGAGTTTATTGGAGATGGGGTCATATATCCAACCTCATTGTACTTTAGATTTCATGTATATTCATTGAAGTGGGTATTAATTAAAATTTATTAATATAAATCTATCATAGTTCAACACTAATTTAATATAATAATGTGTTAGAGTATCCATCTCATTGAAATGTGAATAAAAATTACCTAATATGATTAAAACCTTAAAATTTCATGATTATATTCAAAACCCATATTTTATGGATAGAAATCGTTCAATAATAGGGCTCATAGCATGTTTACTATTAGGTGTGAGTACATGTAAAAATATGGGATTCAATATCTTGAAGTTTTCAATTTTTAATCACCATGATGATAGATTATGAGAGTAGAACAATCTGTAATAATTCCACATGTTTTTCTGTTATTAGATATTCCTATATACGAGAATGTATAATGATCCGTGGGATTTATGTTTATTGTTAATGAATGTCATGACTCATTAATTTTTATTTATTGTTGCAAATAATTATGTCATATTATAGTGCTGATTCCTGATATGTTTGGTGCATCATGAATTATATGTTATTAATGAATCTATCAAGGAAATATTTTCTGATTCCATTTTTAAAAGAATTTTATGTCTCAAAAAATTAATTGAAACCGAAATAGAGAATTAAATTCCACGACCTTGGAGTATTGATGAATTCATTTATGATATTTTGAGAATGATTTATCAATAATATCGGTTTATGTAACTGGTTTTGTCACATAAATGACTTATTTTGAAGTTAAATTTCATTTATTTTCCTTTCATTCTTTGTTTTGGATGGTTTCCAATGGTTTTATGGAATAATAGATGAGTTTTTATGAATTGGGCCAAACCGTGAGCCCAATTCCAGATTTAAAAATAAAATTTGTTTCCTTTATAACATTTTCATTTTTTAATATTTTTCCTTCATTCCAATTCCTAAATTGTCTCCTCTGACCTATTAACACCAAAATATATATTTTGAGCTTTTATAAATCCATAATCATGGTGGATATGGGTTTTTATTTAAGATATTGGGTCTGCCCGAAGGCTCATTTCCTGCATTAAAAATAATTTTTAAATTTTTTATATCTCCTTCACTATTTGCGTTGCTTCGGTGATTCCACCTCCCACTCGACCCTAAGAAACCCATCCGCGCTACCATTGCCTTCCCCCCCTCCATGGATCTCTTTGATATCGCGAATTAGGGCTGATCGTAATAGGGTGTCTCAAATCGGCCAGAATTGAAGAGGTAACTTCATCCCTTCCTAACTCTCTCAATTCTTACTCTTTTCCCACCATTCCAGTTCCCAAATTACCTCCTATATCTTGTTCGAAGCATCCCTGAATTTTGGATGTTTTCAATTTCAGAAACTATTGTTTTTGGAGTGATTATTTCAGGATACTTCAAGTAGGTGAGTCTATTTCTTTCCTCTTTCAAATTGCTTAGGGTTTCTTCCCTAATTATTGAATTATAAAAAATTCCATAAGTTAGGGTTCGTGCATAGGTTCTAAATTACTATATTTTGGGTGAAATATTGAGGTTTTAGGTTTCTTTTAACATCCTTGAGGTGCGGCGGTCATGCGGTTGATGTTTCGCCCCAATATTTGAGGGTTTCGACACATTCGGTAGGTGATTCCGTGGATAACCATTTAATGATGAGTTAGTTTGCTTGATTAAAAAATTTTACATGTTCCTTATGTGCTGTGCATTATGAAAAAACCATTTTTGGTAGCAATAGTAAAGCATTTGTTTTTAAAGTTACATTTTTTCTTGAAGTGTGTATTTTTCAAATGTATTTCATGTGTTATCTTTTGTGGTAGTTTTGTAAAATGTAGAAGTGGTTTATTAGTTGTTGAAAGTGGCTGCCAATTATGGTTGGACAATGTTATATTTCCATGTGGGCCTAAAAAGGGGGTGTATTTGAATGGTTTTATTTGTATAACCTTGTTATACTCCTTGAAAGTGTTTTATGGATTTGTGTGTTCTCATGGGTATCTTTTGTGATATTATTCAAGGTGATTATATAACATTTGAAAGTGGATTATTACATGTTTATTGGGCTTCCAATTCTGTTTTGGTAGGGTCTTGGTGTGATTTTGGCTTTAAAAGAGGTTTTTGAAATTGATTTTATGTGCAAAGTTTGGGTATACTCTTTATAATTGTTTTATGAATGTTTTGAATGGTTTATTGGGTTGTGTAATAGGTGAAACTATATCAGCAAACTTTTTTGGTAGGAGTATATTTTTAAAAGGTCCATTTCATTTGTGAAAATGTTGTTATGTGATATTTATCATCCTGGAAATATTTTATTAAATTTTTTGAAGGAGATATTGAGGAGTGAAAGTGATGTGGAGTGTTTTGTGTGAGTGTGATGTGAAAAATTGAATTTTTGATTATGAAAGAAGTGTTATATTCCATGTGTGTGGGCTGTTATATGAGTTTAAATATCTTATAATTGTTTTATAAAATTGTTTAATGGTTTTTTGGAAGTGTTGAAGAAATGTGAAACGTGTTGTGGGCTATTTTGGTGTGATTCGGATTTCAAAATCATTTTGAATGAAAAATGGATTTTTGAGACTTGTGTGGTATACATATGGGCTTTTTGGTGAATTTGTGATGTGGAAATGATATTTTCATGTTCAATGTATATTTCTTGACTTGTTGAACTTGTTTGAGCACAAGGGGAAAACCTGGGTATCTAGGTGGGTGGACGTGTACTAGTATGCTAGTGAATCCGTGGGGTTTGGCCTCAGTTTCACTTAGCAAGATTGACGCTTACAACTCTAACTAAACTATGATGATGATTATTGGGGACCACTAGGTTATGGGTATGTTCCCTACTAGTGGCTCGTGCACGAGAATGGATATTTGTGATGGTTACTCTCACTGAGATACGAGGTACCTGGGACCCACAGCTAGCTAGTGCCTAAGGGTTTCTTCCTATTTCTTGTGCTCATTATTTACATTGTACTTACCGTCAGCATACGGTATAGTTGGCTGGAAAATTCAGTAGTGTTGAAATTATTTTTAAAAGTGTTGATTCTTAATGATAGCCCACTTGAAAACTGTTTTTATTCATAGTTGCATCTTTTAGAAATTGTAACTAGCTTTTCATGTTTTTGAGAACTTGCATTCTTTTCATCTTTAAATGTTTATCACATGGAATATCTTAGTGGTGGTATCCTACTGGGCATTGTCTCACACCCTACTTACACCCTTGGGTGTAAGTATACATGGTTGTTTTTGTTGTCATAGGTTGGGTATAGTGTTTTTTTATTCCAGTGGTTCAGGTTTCTAGCAGGTCCTTTGTGGTAAAGTCTTGTGGAGGTGGCTTGAGGGTGGTTCCCCTTTCCATGACGGTGCTTGGGCTGTCCTTATTTGGATTTTTACCTTTGGTATAGACCTTTTGAGTTGTTTTAAGCCATGTAATTGAGTTCTGAATTTTTGTAAAAGATTGTTTGGTTTGAAAAATCCAGATTTGTTTCATTAGATTCTTTTGTTGTTTTATGTTTATAAAATCGGGTAAATCATTCCCAATTTTCATTTTATGATACCCGGGCACTTGTTCCAGCCCGTGGGGATCGGGAACGCCCTTTGGGCCTTGTCACGGGCTGAGTTTGGTTCCATTTTTGGTGGCGATCGATTTGGTTCGTGACAAAATGGTATCAGAGGAGGTTCGCTCTCTTTGGGTCATGTTATTTAGGGAAGAGTCAGGATAATATGGAGATCAGATTCTAGGGACTTGGTATTCTAGTTATGGGTTGTGTGCCTGATCACCACACCTCATGGTAGGATTCAAGTTTCCAGGGGAAGTTGGGACCTTTCAGAGTCCTTTGGTTTTCTTGGTTTAACAATGATTAGGGGAAATGAAAAGAGAGTTGGGTTAATGGTCTCAGTAAGCTCGCAGGGCCTGGAATGCCATATGGAGCTGGGGATATTCCCTAGAACACTCTATCTCACAGTGAAGTGATTGGAATATGGCTGCCAACTATATGTCCAAGTCAGCCACTAAAACTAGTTTCCTCTCGCATTGTCTTGTGTTATTTAGTTTTGAAATCTTGGAACTTTGGTTTTAAACTGACTTGGTTTTAAGAAGTGTATAGTTTTTTTGAAATTATTTTCATATAAATATGGAATTTTTTGATTTATGAAATGGTGGAACTAAATTTTCAGAATTGTTTTGAAATAGAAAATTGTATTCTTACACCTCTTTTGAAAGCCGTAACCATATTGAAGTTGGTTTTCAAAAGTGTTTCCAATATAGTTTTCTAAACAATAAAAGGGTGTTTTAATGGGATGATATGTTTTGAAATTGATGTATATGAATTGAAAGTGATTATTCATTTGAATGATCGGTTTTTTTGGTTTTTGTTTTTGAGAATAAAGAAGTATTGGTTGACCGTTTTGGTTTTGAAAAGTGGAAAGAATCTTTGTTTTAACCTTTGGTATTTCCGTGAGTGACCACATGCATGGGGTTATATGGGATGATGGATGGTTGATGGCATGACTGGATGAGTTCCAGAACATATATGAGGAGGGTGCCCGGTGTGGCACAAAAACATGCATGTGTGAGGCCCATGGGGTACCATTGGTGGATACGTTTACTGCTAAACAATTTGTTTTCAATGAATTGGTTTTAAATAAAATCATGATGTCTTGATGAATTGTTTGGGATGGATTATGTTGTGTGTTTTTGGAAAATGTTGATGTTGTGGGATGTTTTGAGTCTAAGAACCCCTCCTGTTCGAACTGTATTTTGGGTTTGTGTTTGGTCAGTAAGCTGGGTAGAAGGACAGGTTAGTAGTCTCCTATGAGATATGTTTCCGGACACCTTTATGGTGGTTCCATTAATGTATTTGGATATGTTTTGTGGAATGTTTTTACCAATGTAATAGCTTGGTTGGGTCCTTGGGTTCTCCCGTTGGATAGGGTACGCCCCCATTAAGGGTTAGGGCACACCTGAAGTGCAACCCAGATTGTTTCGTCGTTGGAAAATTCTCCAGTTGATCAATGTAAGGAATCTTTTCTTGAGCTTTGTAGAATGAGTCTACACCATTTACATTCTTGGTTTTTTTTCGGATCCTCTTGTTGTGGAAGAGTGCTCGTGGATTGTTTAAAGAGACCTTAGTTTCTTAAGCTACCTGATGCTTCGAAGGTGGAAGTTGTCTAGGGTTGTCAATATGGATAGTGTCTAAGAGGGCCTCTGAGTCCTTCATAGTCTCTTCGAAGAAGGGGTTTATGTTAAACCACCTGTGTGGGAAATCTAGCCACGAGATACTATTATGGACACTTTATAGAATTTTGTCATGTTTGGGGATGTTGTATATGGCCCCCTCCTTGTATTATTTCTATCAGTCTCTTTGGTCATGTTCGTTAACGCGTTGTGATGTTGCGTGCTCGTTTGATTTTAAATGTGAAATTGTACAATATTTTGTGATTCTATTTTTTTATCAGTGTTTCTCCTTTCAGGAGATCTTGACATCCTCTCTTTTAGAGGAATATGTTTATATGTGTCCTTTATTTCTGTTGTTTCTCAGCTGAAGAAACAAGGTGTGGTGTGAGTGCTTCCTCTAAACCCTTATTTTAGTGAAGTCCCAAGTAAGGGGAAAGTGAGTTCTGGGTTGTGTTATGTCTTGGTGAACCCATTTAGTATTTCATGTAGTTTTTTGTAGCATCGGAAGAAGAAATTCTATTCGGGGGTTTCCAAATCCTAACTGCGAGGCCGAAGATGCTTCAATCATTCTAGCTCCAGCCATAGGTCCCGAAGAGAAGCTGGCACGTAGTCTGAGGAAATCCCAGTGTTGTTTTTAACCTTGTACAAATAACTATGCTTATTATGAGAGATGGTAATAGTTTAAACATTTTTTGTTGTCATTTTTCTTCATTTGTTCACGTTCGGTGGAAAGAGGGGGCGGGCCTCATCCCTATGTTATCTCCCAATGACTTTCTTTTCCCCTTTGGTTTCCTTTGGGTTCGGGGGAAAGGTTTTAGATATTTATAGATATGTTGAGTGAACATTTATTAGTAACCATTCCCTAGAAAACCATGTAGGTATAAGGATCCACATGGTTAGCGCACAGTTTCCCAAACTGTGCGGGCTAACCGTGTTGTCATCCCAACTCTTTACGTTTTGGGGTTTTTCTATGTCGGCCCATATTGGTCAGTTAAGATGGATGGTTCATATGGTGGGGAGACCAACTATGAGTCTCATTTATATTACTTTGAAGATTCATAATGGTATTCTACCCCTTGTACTGGGGATTTTGTTCGGGGCTCCCCTGTTAGTGTCTTGATTCTTTCTTGGAAAAAAAATTTAAGTTGTCTCTTATAGTTGAGGAGCCCATTTGTGTATCCTTGTACCAGTAAATCACTTTTGTACTTGGTCTTGTATTGGATGTGCGTAGTCTCTTTCAGAGCTATATAACCACATAAATCTTCCTTGGGTAAATGTTGGGATTGGAGAGTACCCAGTGGTTTAGTTATATCAAGGTAAGTGTAACCTTGTTCGATGTTCTTGTTTGTTTGGGTAAATTGCTTGAGCCTTGTTCAGATAGTTTTTGAGGAGTTTTATTTTAGGATAAATCCTGAATGTTCTTGATAATTTCAGTAATGAGGTGTATGTTTTGGTTGTGAAGTATTCCTTCCTTAATTGATCACTGGAGGTGTTTTGGCCTTTGGGGGCGAAACCTGGAAAGGGAGTACATCTTGGTTTATCAGTTCGGTTTGGCTTTCGTATCTGGCCTTTTTATAGCTTTCCGGGGACGGAAAGTTTTCATGGTGGGGAGAATTGTCACATAAATGACTTATTTTGATGTTAAATTTCATTTAATTTCCTTTCATTATTTGTTTTGGATGGTTTCCAATGGTTTTATGGAAAAATAGATGAGTTTTCATGAATTGGGCCAAACCGTGAGCCCAATTCCAGATTTAAAAATAAAATTTGTTTCCTTTATAACATTATCATTTTTTAATATTTTTCCTTCATTCCAATTCCTAACTGGTCTCCTCTGACCTATTAACACCAAAATATAAATTTTGAGCCTTTATAAATCCATAATCATGGTGGATATGGGTTTTTATTTAAGATATTGGGTCTGCCCGAAGGCTCATTTCCTTCATTAACAATAATTTTTAAATTTTTTATATCTCCTTCAATATTTGAGTTTTTTTGGTGATTCCACCTCCCACTCGACCCTAAGAAACCCATCCGCGCTCCCATTGCCTTCCCCCCCCCCCTCCCTGGAGCTCTTTGATATCGCGAATTAGGGCTGATCTTCATAGGGTGTCTCAAATCGTCCAGAATTGAAGAGGTAACTTCATCCCTTCCTAACCCTCTCAATTATTACTCTTTTTCCACCATTCCAGTTCCCAAATTACCTCCTATATCTTTTTCGAAGAATCCCTGAATTTTGGATGTTTTCAATTTCAGAAACTATTGTTTTTCGAGTGATTAATTCAGGATACTTCAAGTAGGTGAGTCTATTTCTTTCCTCTTTCAAATTGGTTAGAGTTTCTTCCCTAATTCTTGAATTATAAAAAATTCCAGAAGTTAGGGTTCTGGAATAGGTTCTAAATTACTGCATTTTGGGTGAAATATTTAGGTTTTAGGTTTCTTTTAACTTCCTTGAGGTGCGGCGGTCATGCGGTTGATGTTTCGCCCTAATATTTGAGGGTTTCGACATATTCGGTAGGTGATTCCGTGGATAACCATTTAATGATGAGTTAGTTTTCTTGATTAAATAATTTTACATGTTCCTTATGTGTTGTGAATTATGAAAAAACCATTTTTGGTAGCAATAGTAAAGCATTTGTTTTTAAAGTTACATTTTTTCTTGAAGTGTGTATTTTTCAATTGTATTTCATGTGTTATCTTTTGTGGTAGTTTTGTAAAATGTAGAAGTGGTTTATTAGTTGTTGAAAGGGGCTGCCAATTATGGTTGGGCAATGTTATAGTTCCATGTGGGCCTAAAAAGGGGGTGTATTTCAATGGTTTTATTTGTATAACCTTGTTATACTCCTCGAAAGTATTTTATGGATTTGTGTGTTCTCATGGGTATCTTTTGTGATATTATTCAAGGTGATTATATAACATTTGAAAGTGGATTATTACATGTTTATTGGGCTGACAATTCTATTTTGGTAGGGTCTAGGTGTGATTTTGGATTAAAAAGTGGTTTTTGAAATTGATTTTATGTGCAAAGTTTGGGTATACTCTTTATAATTGTTTTATGAATGTTTTGAATGGTTTATTGGGTTGTGTAATAGGTGAAACTATATCAGCAAACTGTTTTGGTAGTAGTATATTTTTAAAAGGTCCATTTCATTTGTGAAAATGTTGTTATGTGATATTTATCATCCTGGAAATATTTTATTAAATTTTTTGAAGGAGATATTGAGGAGTGAAAGTGATGTGAAAGTGATGTGTAGTGTTTTGTGTGAGTGTGATGTGAAAAATTGAATTTTTGATTATGAAAGAAGTGGTATATTCCATGTGTGTGGGCTGTTATAGGAGTTTAAATATCTTATAATTGTTTTATAAAATTGTTTAATGGTTTTTTGGAAGTGTTGAAGAAATGTGAAATGTGTTGTGGGCTATTTTGGTGTGATTCGGATTTCAAAATCATTTTGAATGAAAAATGGATTTTTATGACTTGTGTGGTATACATATGGGCTGTTTAGTGAATTTTTGATGTGGAAATTATATTTTCATGTTCAATGTATATTTCTTGACTTGTTGAACTTGTTTGAGAACAAGGGGAAAACCTGGGTATCTAGGTGGGTGGACGTGTACTAGTATGCTAGTGAATCCGTGGGGTTTGGCCTCAGTTTAACTTAGCAAGATTGACGCTTACAACTCTAAATAAACTATGATGATGATTATTGGGGACCACTAGGTTATGGGTATGTTCCCTACTAGTGGATCGTGCATGAGAATGGATATTTGTGATGGTTACTCTCACCGAGATACGAGGTACCTGGGACCCACAGCTAGCTAGTGCCTAAGGGTTTCTTCCTATTTCTTGTGCTCATTATTTACTTTGTACTTACCGTCAGCATACGGTATAGTTGGCAGGAAAATTCAGTAGTGTTGACATTATTTTTAAAAGTGTTTATTCTTAATGATAGCCCACTTGAAAACTGTTTTTATTCATAGTTGCATCTTTTAAAAATTGTAACTTGCTTTTCATGTTTTTGAAAACTTGCATTCTTTTCATCTTTAAATGTTTATCACATGGAATCTCTTAGTGGTGGTATCCTACTGGGCATTGGCTCACACCCTACTTACACCCTTGGGTGTAAGTAGACATGGTTGTTTTTGTTGTCACCGGTTGGGTACAGTTTTTTTTGTTCCAGTGGTTCGGGTTTCTAGCAGGTCCTTTGTGGTGAAGTCTTGTGGAGGTGGCTTGAGGGCAGTTCCCCTTGCCATGACTGTTCTTGGGCTGTCCTTATATGGATTTTTACCTTTGGTATAGACCTTTTGAGTTGTTTTAATCCATGTAATTCAGTTCTGAATTTTTGTAAAAGATTGTTTGGTTTGAAAAATCCAGATTTTTTTCATTGGATTCTTTTGTTGTTTTATGTTTATAAACTCAGGTAAATCGTTCCCAATTTTCATTTTATGATACCCGGGCACTTGTGCCAGCCCATGGGGATCTGGAACGCCCTTCGGGCCTTGTCACAGGCTGAGTTTGGTGCCATTTTTGGTGGCGATCGATTTGGTTCGTGACGGGTTTTCATCCATCATGAGTAGACATCACAATAATGAGATAATATTACACAATTAATATGCATATGTGGATGTTTTCATTGGGACATATATTCTTTCTCTATTTGTTACATGATGCGTTTATTAATAGTAATCATTTAATTTATGAAATAAAAAATAATGACATTGAGAAAGTCTCCTTGATGGATTATAGGACACTAGAAAACCCTTAGAGGGGAGGGTTGAATTAGGGTGTCAAATATTTCTTTTAATGATCCATATCTTCTCCCAACATTTGTAGGAACTTGTTAATTCTATCTGATGGAATCATGCAGTTTCCAAATACCCAGAGGCCTAAATAGAAACAGAACAGAACAATTTTATACGGATCACCACTAAAGGTTAGTACAAGGATAATAAACCAATAGTACATCTGTCATAACTTAATCCACTAAGCTTCACCAGGTTTTTTGGATTACAAATTATCAAGCATTGTCACTCTATACCATGAAAACCACCATTACAATATATTTAGGGATAAAAACATCCTCTCTTGGATCACTTCTATTGGCTTCCCCTTACTCACAATACAGGGAAAAGTGTTATTGAGTTTATCAATATATAGGTTGATTTAATAGATTAGGCATTTATGTTTTTTACAATGATTAGCATGGGAATATTCTTGAACTGTATTATATAATTTATTCACTTGGATGAACTATTCACTAAAGCCAGATGATCAACTATATTTTTTTGAAGCACCTATCCTTTGTGAAACCCCTTCATATTTCAATGATACTTTAGCCTTCACGGACTGACTACATTTCCAAAAGCTCTCATACTTTTCAAAGCATAAAAAAATCACAAATAACCCAGCATTCATGAATTCAAATATCTTAAATTATTTAATACCAATAAGTTCTAATCCATTATTTTCAAGATTCATATGATCATGAAGAGTTAATTATTTTTGAAAAACAATTCTTCACGAAGTGCCTTCACAAAATCAAAGACATTCACCCTTTCTCCAAACAATATATATATGAAATTAAGTTTTTGGTTGCACATATACAGCCATATCCCTTTGAAAAGACCAGAATCACCCATAGTCAATTTTTCAAACCACTTTAGTCAGCTCATGAAGATCCTTCAATTCAAAGACCATCATTAAAATTATTCTTTTCTTGAAGCTTCTCATAGTCACATACATTACAATCACTCCATCATGGCTCAACCATTTTTTATGATGTATCCATCATAAAACCACATTTCATAATGACACAAGATTGATTTTCAATGTTCCATATCCTTATGAAACTCAAATTGTCATGAAATCATTGCATTCACCATATATTTGAATATTATTCCTAAAAAACTTCTTTTCCGGAAGTTGTCCCCTTCCTCTAGATTTTGAGATCATAAAATTTAAAAAACATAAGGAAATGATGCCACTTTCAATACTAAAACTACCCATATCAAAATAATTCATTCCATGAAACCTAACTAATAAACCCTGTCTGGATTGAAAACAAAACAAAAAAAACACACTGTTTCCAACTGTGAAAAATCATAGGTTTCAACAACCCCCCATTGTGATTGTTGGAAATATATAGATGAATTAAATAATTATATAACCTTGATCAGAAACCAGATGGATGAGAAAGATATAATCCATCTTTCAATGTTTACATGAGAAATGCTCAATCTAGAAAGTAAGAGGGACCAAAAATAATTTCATGCCTCGATAAACCACTGACCAATCATACACTAAAAACCAATAACTCATTGAATTCCACTTATCTCCCCATTTTTAATAAACCCAATGAACCTATATTTTCTGTTTTTGTGCTCAAAACAATCTCCATTTGGATATTATTATCAGTATATATTTAAAACACATCCATAATCAGATTAAAACATATGGAAAATGGTGAAGAGTGACGAACATGAACCACCTCGAGAATTGGGAGGTGGCTAAACACTGAGGTTCATATGATGTTTTTTGGATATATGTGCTTCAAATGGATAAGTTAGAATGTCCTTCACTTAAAAAATAGTTCCAACATGTTCAATATTAATCACACCTTGTACAAATTTATCCTTAATGAAGTGATGTCTATCTCAATATGTTTTGTATGAGAGTGTTGAACTTGATTATTTTTAAGATCAATCATGCTCTTGTTGTTATAGTATATCACCATCGTTTATATAACCATATCAGAGATAACATTTAATTGTTACTTCATCTATAATATATGATTTCATTCATTATTTACTAAGATATACTATAATTTTCTATACTAATAGAAGTGATTTATAGATTCTTTTTGATACATCCCACATATTTTTTCGATGAAGGATTCACTACTAGTTGTAGAATTTAGAATCTCCACATATCCAGCCCAATCAGCATAAAAAATTATGAAATATTTTTATCCATCCTACTAAAAAAAATAATCCAAAATTGAGAGTAACATGAATATACCTCATTATTCTTTTCATTGATTATATATAATCTTTCTTTGGATTAAATTAGATGAGGTATTATAATATTGTTTCAAAAAAAAATATTTATGTTGTAGTCTAGTATAATATGATGCAAATGATTTTCCTATATATTGTGGGATCCATAGATTTCTTGTACCTATGTTTTCCATATTTTAGCCCAACCGCAATCAGAGGTCACATTGTTTTATAATCATGAATGGTGAATTTCATAAAAAGTTATCTTCTATATTTTTTTTGATAATTGAAGGTGTATTATTTCTTTTGAATCTTCTTCAAACCCAAAAATTTTGCGGTTTCGTAATAATGGACATATAAATTTCCAATTACATTTGATTAGAAAATTATTCACATTATCCCATACTACATCCATTAAAAATAATATCATCCACTTACACCAGAACCAAAAATTGATCATACTAATAATCTTTCACATAGAGAATATAATTGGAACCTCCTTTTTTTTTAAAATATATCTTAATTAGATAAGAATAATTTCTAGAATAACATTATCATGGTAACTTCTTTAGACCATATATTTATTTCACTAATCTCAAAAACATTCTTTCATCGTTTTTATATATATCCCATTAGTTGTTCAAATTGTGATTCGTCTTCAAGAATATCATTTCTTAATTTTTTTTTGACATCGTTCTGGTAAAATTTTAACCATGTTTGAATGACCAGGGAATGTAAGATGATAATATACTCTAAGAGAGATACTAGAGAAAATTTTAATTTAACATCAATGCCTTTAATATTTTCATATCCATTAAAATCCAAGTGATCCTTATTTTAGATCATATTCCCATGATTATTTGATTTTTTTGAATATCCACTCTTTTCTAATCAATATGTGATTTTAAGGTTTCTTAACAAGATAATACAAATTGTTCTTGTCAACATGATCTAGTTCATCATTTGTGGACTTAAACAATGATTAATCCTCTACTACTTATTTGAATGAGATAGTTACCACAATTGATAGGAAGAAAGAATATGATATGTTCCTCCTTTCCCTTGTCTGTGTGGGTGTGGTCCAATACCCAATGTTGTTGAATTGATCCACTTATTCCCAAATAGTTATCTCATGAGGTTCTGATAATATATATTTAGCATTATTTTCCTCTGGTGATTCTTTTTCTGAATTGTCATCATTTTCATATCCCTAAATGGTTTCAAATCCATAAAATATTTATATATTACAATATTTCTCTTATCTGCATTCTTCTTCATCTCAAATCATATCACCATATTATCTCCTCTACGTATTTATGGTTTTACTCTCAATGAAATTGACATCATTTCATTCCATGATATTTTTAAGGCTAGCATTGTAAAAAATGTAGGCTTTACTATCCATTGAATATCCATGTAATATTCTGTTATCTATATCATCACCAAACACTCCGTGATTACATTCCTTATTTGAAATGAAACATTTTCTTAAAAAAAACAAGAAAATACAATATAGAGGGATTTCTTCCTGTCGAATCTCTATTTATTTTATACTCCCTCCAATAATTAGACCTGTCCAATTTTGAGTGAACACATATACATGAAAATTATATTTCTATTAAGGACATGAAGAAAAACTCTTAATAATATTAATTGAAGAAATATTATTCACCTATCGGTTCTTATGATTAATTACCTCAATTTGTTGAGGGGTTTTCAATAATCACACCTCATGATTTATCACATGTTTTTTAGGTAATTTTAAAATTCAATGTATGTGTATATTTTTATATTTTCAGATTGTAAAATCATGATTGTGCAACGACTTTCATTATCATCTATTTGATGCCAAATATTTATGTAATCATGAAATTGATGTTTATTCAGAATTAATTTCAAAAAAATCATTCTACTGTAATTATATATAAAAATAATGATGTTACTATCTCAATATGCCCCAGCCACATTTATTGGAACACATACATCTGTCAAGATTAGATCAAGTAGATCTGATGACCTTTTGTTCATCGACTAATATGAACTCCAAACCATCATTCCTCACATGAATGAATCAAATGACTTTTCTCGATCATACTTTAAATTGGTAATGTTAATAAATATAATTATCATGTATATGTATTCCATGATCTATTTATTAATGTAACCCAACCTATAGTGCCACATGTTTTTTTAATCTACAATTGTTAGGAAATAATTTATTCGTTAATATTACCTTGTCCTATATTGTCGTTTTTTGAGTCCTTTAACGATAAATCAGAATAAGAGGTGATACAGGGACATCAAAGCCTAGAAATGAGATGATACATAGTAAAGAGAAGAAAAAGAAATAGTCATATCACAATGTAATCTGATATCCTGATAGTGAAAGCTTCAGACCAAATAAAAAACATAGTTTAAAATAATCTCGAACCATCATAAATGGATCAACTATCAAATACATTTAAAAAAGTAGGAATGTGGTTGAATGAAAGTAATAAGATATTTACCCATATGAAATTTCAATTATGTGTCTTCTTAGGCCATACCATGTCCACCTGTGAAGAGACAATGAGTTATATGAATGGGGAATAACCATTATTTTATTCATAGTATCAACATTCTTAAGTTCATCCCCATGTCCTGGAATAGATCCACCCAATTCATTTTTGTTATTAAATTAACATTCTATATTTTCTTCTAGAAATATTTTTAGAACTTCGAAAATATTGTTCCAAACTTGATGTTTAGACTAATACTTTTTTATCGACTTCATATATATTTTCTACTGTCACCCATATGGACTTGGCTATAGAGACACTAATCACCTTCAAATAGATATGATTATATAGTTTTTTAGTAAGATAATTTTTGTCTTCGGTATATGCATCAAGCATTTAACTATGAGATTCAGTCATAGGGAGACCTATCATACCAGTGACCCAAATACTATAAGACATGGCATAAAGAATATCTCCCACATAGGATCACATATGAGATCTCATCAAATTCTTCCAAATAATTAAATTGGTTCCATAAAAGAAAATAGATTTACTAACAAAAAACTAGAACTTTTTCACTGATACAACATATACGAACCTATAACACACTAATATGGTAGGGATGAATCAGTAAAACATATTTTTTGTAATAAAAGGTAGATCTTGTCCCCACATTTGTAAAAAAAATTTAAACATCACTGATGGAATCATAAAATCCTCAAAAATATAGATACATAAATAGAAATAGTACATTATATTTTCACATGATTCACTAATATGTTATTTTCCATGGAAAATACACCAAAAGATCTTTGGTCATGCTTAAATCAACAAAGAATATCTATGTTATGTGTATTAAAAATGTTAGGGCATGGTCTCTCTGTATTAGGAACATTTACTTTAGAAAAATATTCATGATAACATAATGACTCTCTTGGAAAACATTCGTTGAATACTCATCAATAACTATGTGGGGAGAAGTATCACTCAGTTTATCGACATTAAGGTCACTTCAATAGATTAATTAGAATGAGAATATTCTTATAGCATAGTCCAAAATTGATGCACATGGGATCATAATTCACTAAAACCAGATGTTCAAAAATACTGTTTATAAAGATCATATCCATCAGGAAAATCCTTTCTCATTTCTATGATACTTCATATTTCACGAACCCACTACATTTTTAAAAGATCCCAGACTACGAAAAGCAAACAACCTATTCAATGCATCTAATAATCATGAATCTTTAATCCCTCATGAAACCCCATTCTTTGAAATTATATAATTTATATAATTTCTAATATATATTTTTCACACATAACGAGTTTGTGAAAAAATATAGATTTTCAAAAATAATTTCATCATGAAGTTATTTCATTATATTAGAGGATTCTCCCTTTCATAAAATTATCTATCTGAAAAATGAAGTTATTGGTTTCCAATTTATAGAGATATCCTGTAATGATGATATCATGATCTTAGTGGCCTATTCATGAGCCTCTTTAGTCAGGATTGAAAATATCCATCAATTCAATAATAACCAATGAAATTATTCAATTTTCAAAGAATCTTATAGTCACTTATATTACACTCACCCAATCACCACTTATCCATTTTCATGAATCCTTCATTATAAACCTTCAATTATTCATGATAATAGATACCTTTGAAATCCACTAAATCTTCATCAAACTAAAATCATCGTGAAATACATTCTTTCATCATATATTTAAAAAGTTATTCTTAAAAACTAAATTTCATGAAACTTGTTCCTTCGTACTAATTTTATATTCAAAAAATAAGATAGTCATTCAGAAATGATGCCACTATTGACTCTATATCCACCCGCACCCTAAGAACCCTTTACAAAAATACTCCTAGATTAACCTAGTGTGGATTGAAAAAATAGAAAATATTTATTCATAAGAACAATATTACTTCTCTACTGCTATAGATATCAATAGATTTTCCTTTCTAGACTGAATGGATTGTGGTTGTGAACAGTGGATTGATGCATGATGATTGGCACTACCATGGTACAATACAGGATGCTATGAGAGAAAAATTATAACATTAGGATAGTTTTCAAATTGGATATATGATTGGACAACTTCAGTACAACGAAAATAAAACTAAGAAAACCTTATAATCTCCACAACAACATCAATGAAATAACTCAATATCCAAGAATTTATTCATCATTTAGATTAATTATAAATTTACAGAAAAAAACCTCACTCTTTATTCAGTGAAATATATTTCTAAATATTCATAGGAATAATTTTTGGTGGTCATGGAATTAATATCATAAGAATTATGGATGATCTACTGATTATAACAAAACAAATTGGCCATATTCCTCCAAGTGACCAATTAGTGTGATTGGAATTGTCAATCAAGGCTTACAAATAGGTTATATCCTTTTACCAAATTAACTATTTGGGAATTGATTTTCTCATGAAATTATAGTTATAATTACACACTAAACATGGAAGTATCCCTTTCATAAATGAAATACTGGACTTTAATGAACATAAATTCCAATTTTACTAAGATAGTGATAATAATTACTTGTTTTTTCAATGGAAACATAAAGAGAAAAAGGTGAGTAGTGGGACCAGTGAATCTAAATAATAGAATCCTTTTATCATTTTAAATTGATAGAAAAAATCTTGTTGTACATTAGTTCCTAATACTATAGTGTTATATGGTGAGTAAAATAGGTCCATAGATAATTGATGTCATATATTCTTACATTAGTTATTAATAGAACACAGAACTCGCTCATTATTTTGGCGAGGATGTGATCAAATATTTATTTTTCTATTTAATTATAGAGGGTGATAAATGCTTGGATGGTTTTGATAATATGTTCTTTATATTTTACATTGACATATTTAATGGTGAATAAAAACATGGGGTGATGGAATTTTTTCTCACTAAATCAATACTATAAGTTTATATAGATGGAATGAAGGGGGGTAGAGGTGAATATCATTTTCAAATTTAAAATTATAAAAAAAATGTAAAAATCAAAATAAAATTATTTTTATATGATTAAATGATAATGTGTGAAATTGATAAATTTTATAAAGTGATGAATTGATGAATATGATATGTACTTATAATGTGAATCTGAAAAAAATAAATTAAACATGTTTAATTTATAAAAGTAAGTTTAACAATGTTGAATTAAGTGATTGATTTAATAAAAGGTAAAGAAAACAATGTTTGAAAAATGAATTAAATTTTTTTTAGCCCCTACATCTGATTACCATGGGTTGGGAAGTTAGTTTTATTAGTCCATAGATCATGGAGTTGATCAAGGTATTCGTACCTCAAAATTACGGATTGTGATCATCTTATCGGGCTCTTCAATAGAAAAGGACTACATACCTCTCATTTTTTTTTGATGTTAGAACATTCTTAAGAAGAAGATTAGACGAGAGATATTTTATTCAAAAAACCCATTATAATTATGCTCCGTGATCTCTCATAAATTATTTTACAATTTGGTTTAGGAGATTGAGTGATAATGTAGGAGGATATCCATTGATATAGATATATAAGAGAATTTTTCTCATGAAGAGGATCCTCTAGAGTTATTTTTTGTGAATCAATGATTGGAGATGTGTTTTTGGTAACCTTTCAAGATTAAAAGCCTCATTAAAATTATATTTTTAGTATCTAAAAGGATAGTAATTTTATGGAAAAAATCAAGGGTAATTGATGAAAAATAGGACATTAATAAATGTAGTTTAAAAAACAATAATGCGCTCATGCACCTATTGTCCGGATTCCATAACATAGTCAGTACACCACATTGAATAGTTAGAGGGTTTACTAGAACTCACTAGGCTTCTAGAAGTGGAATTAGAAGGATAGTTTACCTCCACTATTTGGAAAAAGAACTCATAGAGGATGAAAATACTTTGACTTTCCGGTGGCACTCCATCAGATAGATGGTGGGCCTTCTTTACATTTGGTGCTACTATATAAATTTCATGGTCTTGTCGGTTCACTGCATCATTAGGACAATGTATCATGTATCCCTCCACAATTAAGAATGGACTCCCAATATTTCTTCAACTTCCTTTAATAGATATTCTAACTTCATTCCATGGTCTCAAGACATGGATAAAATGTTATTTCATAGAGTTCGACATGATCAATTTATATCCTTCATGTTGAATTAATATCTCAAATACAACCATTAATTTCATAAAATAATATCAAATTAAAGAGTCTAAAAACCACTAAAATGAAGACATTTGATACACAAGAGAGTTGTTAGGATCATTAAGACCCCATGAGAGATAGAGAGGTATAATAATATACCCTTTTAAGTATAAATACACATAACATAAAAATTATACAATTTTTAAATCAATTAAGAAATATAGTTCAACAAATTTTTTATATCAATATAATATAAACAACACATTCAATATGTAAATAGATAAAACAATTCATATATCAAGTAAGAATATGACATTATAATTTCAATAAGACCTCATTTGATAAATAAGTATAAAATATGCCAAAATTAATAATATTCATCTTCTTTAAAGTTCAAAAATTCCCTCAATGTGATTATTAGAAAATAAAAAATAGTGGATAGATAAATTTAAAAAGGAAATATATAAATCAAAATAATTTTCAAAAAGTTATGTAAAACCATATGATAATTGTTTTTGAAAATATCATTTAGATCCCAAAATCCCCCATAACGGGTGTAATTAAAAGAGAGAAATTTAAAGGGAGAAGAAATTTGAAATTATATTTTAATAAAAAAAGATGATTAATAAGAGAGGGAAAATTAGATATCGAAAATAAAATAAAGTGTAAAATGAAATTAAATAGTTGGGAATAAGAAAAAGAAGATAAAAATAATCAGTGAATATAAAATTAGTACAAACTGTAGAAAAATGCTCATTTACTCAATGAATGATTATACATTAATTAGTAGAGTCTTTTATTTGAAAAGGATTGAATGAGGTCCAATGAAAGGGAAAACATAATTTAAAAATCATCCACCCATTTTTAGTTCATCTAGGAAAACTTTTAAAACATCGTCAGGCTGATAAGTATATATACTCATAATTAATCTTTTTTTGATGTATATTAAAACTATTTTTGTTAATGTCTTTTTATCATATAAAAAATTTCTAATTTATATTATCAAAAAAGTAATATATATTTGAAACAAAAATAAAACACAATATGTATTTATTTTCAAAAAATAATTTTTTTATTAACCTATTAAAAAGAGTTATAATCGAATAAAAATTTATTTGAAAATGTAACTTTTATTTTTATAAACTATAGAATTTTTTTTTATGTTTAAAAGTATTTTAATAGAAAAAGTAACTCATACATGAATATTTTATAATTAAAGAGATAAGGATACCACTTAAATGATAGAAGAAGTGAGACAATGGTATCATATCTAAGACTGAATAACTAATATTATAAATAAAATTTAAAATATTTTGGAATGAAATGTCCAAAAGATAAATAATATTATGTTAGGTCAAACTGAAATATTTATATGATTTCAATTCATAATTCAAAATAAATGAAATCAAAATTTTCATTATCTAGATGTTTAAGAAAAATATCAGTGATTTCATATTATTTATAAAAAAATTATAATATGATATCACCACATAGGAAGTGATATCTTAAGAATTAGTGCCTTAGGAAAATATTTTTAGCTTGAATGTTTTGGATAAGATTTTTGGAAATATTTATAGAATTAATCTTATAACCCTTATTATGTATATGGTCATTTGTAATCTTGAAGTATTAGAGAGTGAGTTTCATATGTATGGTTTAGGTGGTACAAATATGAATGGACCTGTATTGCACTTTGGATATAAAAATTACAACAGAGTTCTAATTTATATTACTCAACGAGATGTAGTATTTTCTATGTAGTTTTAAATTACCTCTTGTACCTTTCCATTATATTTTTAATACTTCTAAAATTGTGTCAGAAGAGTATTTAAAATTAATAGAATTTCCTTTTTAATAAAATAATCCAATTATTCTATTTATATTTAAAAAACATTTTATCATATTTACGATTATGTTCCAGTAGTTTTTTTTGAAAATTAGTATAAAGAAAAAAATTGGACATTATGTTAGAATGTTTCCCAGTAAGTTATAGTAGACTAAAAATAATAATTCTATAAATCTTACTATCCACTACTTTTCCATTTTCATCCAATATTGTAATGACCCAGAAATTCCATGTATTTTTATTTATTTATATGGGAATCTTACGAGTCCGTGAAAATTGACAGCGCATGATTCCGGGGCCCGGTGAGCCAAGAATGAATTTTTTAACATAGTTTCAGGTATGTTCAGTAAATGTACGAGCAGATTTTTGTAACATTTGAACTGGTGCTTGGGATTGAAATCTGAGGTCACCAATGAACTCACAGCTCCGGTATTCACTTAAGGAGAGCTTCACCTCGACCGTAGTAGGTCTAGGGTGAATGTTAGATTTTGGGTTTTTCATGGAAGAATAAAATAAAATAAAAATGTTTAACATTTTTATTTTTGTTGAAACCTCCCTTGTGGATGTTACAAATATGGGGACCACTATAACTAAAGCCTCCCACATGGGTTATGGTAGTGGGGAACACCAGAGCTGAAACCCCCAAATTTGAATTCAAAGGTGGCAGTCACCCGACCCTTGAACCTCCCACTTAAATGTGGGGAAGTATCTTGAACTTCCCCCACTTTAATTGTTCCACACCCTCTAATTAATTATGCCAATAATTAAAATGTTAAATCATATTTTATTTTTTCACATCATCCTTTGAGAGAGGATTTTTGAGTTGGAAAAAAGAGAGGGGAGAACTTGTGGAAGAGCTTCTCCAATGAAGAATGGAAATGAAGAACTCCTCTCCATAGACGAATATTTCTCCAAACTCCATCTAAGGATATCCAAAGACAAACAAACCAACGATTGAGGAAATGCCATTGCCACTGACTTCATAATTTTCCTCACCTCACCAATGTCATTGGAGGAGACTTTTTTTGGGATCAACAAATGCCAATCCATCTCCATCGCAAACAATATTCAACCGAGCCCATCATGGTAGGGTGGTTGTTTGAATTTTTTCCCCTTAACCTTTCATTATAATTCATCATAATATCAAGATATAATTATAGCCTCTTGCTACAACTCTAACACAGAGAGAACAGGACAAACAAACTTGGCCCGACCTCTCCGAAAATCTTCTGTTTAATTGTTGTGTTCTTCGTGATAGAAGAGGATTGAAACCAACCTTGGTGGGGCACAAGAATGGTGGTGAGTGCCCCTACCGGCGGCGACCCAGGAACTGACACAATGGTGCCGCCCCACAGCGATGTCGGCCTCCACCGTCGTGACCTCCACCGCCATGGCCTCCGTGGCCCCCACGGCCTCGCTGCCCTGCAGCATCAGTACTCCGCAACCCTCCACACCCTTGCGGCCCTCACTGCCCTGCACCCCTCCAATCCCCCAAGGCCTCACTTCCCAGCGACCCTACGCTACCCCATGACCTCACCGCCACACGGCCCCCCACAGCCTTGCTACCCCGTGGCCCTCCGCAGCTCTCATGTCCCACCATGGCCCCACGGCCTCACGGCCTCACCGCCCAACGACCCTATACAGCCCCACATGGCCTCCCCATCCCGTGGCCATGTGGCCCCCACGGCCTCGCCGCCCCATAGCCTCACCACCCAATGGCCCTCCACATAGCCCTCGTGGCCTCCGTGCACCCTCGTGGCCTCACGCCGCTCCGCCGCCCCTACGACGCCCAGCACGGGCAGGGTCGGGTTGATCCGACTTGGTTGGACCAGACCCATACCAACTACGAGCTTGTCGCTCTAACAACCATAACCTTGCCACCCGACGTCTATTTGAAAAACCATCAACGAAGCTGTAAACCTTGTAACGAGATAGTCCCTTTGGTATACCCCTCTTGATATTTGGATAAAGTTGAGATTCGGTCAGGTTGGATCGAGCATGAATCCAACTGGGACCTTGAAACGAAAAGGTATATAATTTACAGACTAGGCGTCTGATTGACGCACCGTCTATTGCGTTGATACCCCTATGACGTGACGGTCTTTTGAGAAACATTTTCATGGGACTTCATGGAATTTGGAGTATCGACTACTTGCATGAGGAGATGACTCTCCGGGAGACGAGCATGCTTAGTGCGGGAACCCTGTATCTGGCTGTGACTTGAGAGATCCTTCGTGGGTATGCGATTGAGGGTCCCACATGGAACCGCTCTAGGATTAAATGTGTTACTACCCATAGCGATCATGTGTGGGTCAGCACCTAGCGATGTTGTGTGGTTCAGCACCGAGCGATCATGTGTGGGTCCGCATTGAGCGATCCTTTGTGGGTCAACACCGAGCGATCCAGTGTGGGTCAACACTGAGCGATCTAGTGTGGGTTAGCACCTAGAGATCCTTCGTGGGTCTACCTATTAACCGAGAAATATGATTCAGTAGTTACATATAATCATCTCCACTACTAAACATAAGATATATCAGGTGTGATCTGAGTCCGTACCTGTGTGGTACTTTCCTTTGTGGTAATATCATGGTTGTATTATTCTGTGTGGCGTAGCTTTGTGGTACTTACCTTAGTGGAAATATTTCCTTTGTGGAATAGTTGAGCTTGGGATTTTGAGTTGGAATTTGTGTTTCCTCATGATTGAGATGGGCATACTTGATAACTTATGTATATGTTTGGGCATATACCAAAGTAGGGTTTTCAGTTGATTTCATGTTGTGTGGTTTATCCTTGGTGGATTTTGTGGGACCTTGAGTGTCTCAGGGTCCCTAATAAGTATCATTATAATCACCCCCTGCAGGGGCTATGAAAACACCCTGTTGTGTTTGGTGCAGAAAACGTACAATGCTGACTGAGGATGAGAGTAGCAGGACTGGAGTTGGCTCGGAGTTGGACATTAAATGAGGAGAATGGCAGAGAAGGACATTCAAGAGCTGTAACTACCCTTAAAGTAGGATTCATGGTGGATGATCCAGAAGCTTCTTTTCACCTATCATCCATCTTGTACTTTCCAGTTCTCCTTGTACTTTCCAGTTGGGCTTGTATTTTGGCCCCTTTTACTTACTGTACTCACTTTTTTTACTATACAATTATCATGAGTTTGTATCTTACAGTGTGCTTTTTTTTTTGTGTGTTACAATTTATAAATGAAATCCCTTCAGAGTTTTAGGGAATATGCCTTCGGTTCTAGTCGCCTGCCCCTGGCCAATGGAAGGTGGGCTTGGGGTAGTCACGGAACGGGCCCGGGGGGACGGGTCATCAAAAATTTGTATCAGAGGAGTTGGTTCTACCGTATAACATACTAATCTAGTATTTTTAATGGTGTTAAATGTAGTGAGTGTGGTTATCCATTTAGAGAATCTGGTGTTTGTGCGGTGGCTGACTTATCCCTACACCAGGACCCTGACTTCTGATTTCCAACTCAGTGCACGCAAACGCTGATTGTTTGTGTGTTTTGAAGAGTATTCTTTGTTATCTCATTATTTCATCTCACCAGGTATAACATATTGAAAATGGGGCACTTGTTTCTATTCAGGATTCCTCCACGTAGATAGCCAGCTAGGGTTTTGGATTTAGGACGCACTGATAGCCCACTGAGCTATGAGGCCTCATTGTAGGTCCCTCTTCCAGTAGAGGCAACCAATAGTACCATTACCCATTGGGCCACCAATGCCACCGGCCCCAGTAGTAGAGGGTGAACACTGCTTGAGCATGTTTCACGAGTTCTAGTACCAGAGGCCACCCAGGTTTAGGGGAGAGATGGACCCACAGGCGGCTGAGGATTGGCTGGAGGCTGTGGTGAGAGTCTTCCGACTAGTAGGGACACCAGCTGATCTCATGGTGATACTTAACACTAATATTTTAAAGTCATAAGAAGGCAGATGGTGGAGCATGATGCTCTAGATTCATGATGAGGTGATTATTCACTAGGAAGAATTCGAGAGCCTGTTTCAGGTAGAGTTTGTTCCCATGAATCTTCGCACAGTGCGCATACAAGAGCTTCTTAATCTGTCGAAGGGAAAGATTTATATGGATCCGTACTCAGTGAGGTTTACTGAACTCTCATTCTACCCCACAAATATGTTATGGGACCCATTCTTCAGGGCCTGAACCTTCGATTATGGGCTCAATCAAGAGATCAGGGATTCGATGTTTTCTCTTAGCATCCCGATGCATGAGGGGGTGTTAGAGAGATCCCTCTTAGTAGAGAGTTTCCTTGATGAGCAGTCACCAGCAGCGAGACCCACCATTAGTCATCATGTAACAGAGTCTTCTATAGCTGGCAGTAGACAGATGTCATAGAGTTCTAATAGGACCAGAGCTACAGGTGGACGACTGCAGGATTCTGGGTCAATTATGCAAGGCACCCGTGGTAGAGCCAGTCATGCTAGGAGCGGGCAGTGTTATGCATGTGGCGGGAAAGGTCACATGGATTGTGACTGTCCGACCCACCATAAGGATAATCAGTAGATGGTTGAATGACCACCATGGTATAGATAGAGGTTCAACTGAGGAGGTCTACATGGAGCAGGTGGATATGGTAGAGGAGTTGGCTGTGCAACTGGTAGTGGGTGATGATTCAAGATCTTACCGCCACCACCACCAGGTGGTCCACTCCAACCACATGGAGAAGGAGGATAGGGGCGATCTCAGCTCCAACCAGCTGAGGCCTACTATCACTGTGCTCTGAATATTATATGAGGTACAATCTGTTTCTACTCCACCATAGCTACAGTACTTATAGACACAGGTTCCAGTAATTATTTTATTTCCACTTCCCTCGTTCAGAGCTCAAAGATTTTGACGAATTCGTTGGCTTGATCCATATCACGAAATACTCCTACGGGAGAGGATTCGACGATTACACACTGGTGCCAGCAGTGCAAGCTTACTCTAGGAGAGAGCTTTAGGTGGGATCTCCTAGTAGTGGCGTTGAGGCCTTATGACATCATCTTGGGTATAGAATGGTTATCTACAGTCCATGCTTAGATAAACTATATTAGGTGAAAAGTGTGGTGTGTCCGCATGGATGAGACTAAGTTTACCTTCACCGACAAGAAGGGATCCATCACAACATAGGATGGACATTCCCTAATTAGAGTGCAACCAATCACTCATTAGTTTAATAGCCTTACCCTCAGATTAGTTGATGCGGAGAGTCCAAGAAATCCTGTAGTGGTGGACTAGTACACTGATGTTGTCCCTAATGATGCTCTGGGTCTACCACCTCACAGATAGGTGGACTTTTACAGTGACTTTTACCCTGGGATGACATTGATATCTACACCAGTGTATCAGATGGCTCCCACAGAGCTTCATGAGTTGTGGGTACTGCTAGAGGACTTGTAGGGGAAGGGATACATTTGGTCCAGTTTTTCTCCTTGGTCACCACTGATTTAGTTCACCAAGAAGGCCGATGGGAGTTTGAGACTTTGTGTCAAACATCAACACCTGAACCAGGTGACCGTGAAGAACAAGTACCCACATGCGAGGATTGATGAACTCTTTGGTCAAGTTAAGGAATCACCGTGGTTCTCGAAGATAGATCTCAAATAAGGATATCACCAGCTCAGAGTACGAGATGAGGATGTGCAGAATATGACTTTAAGATGTTGGTACGACCATTACAAGTTCATGGTTATGCCATTTGGGGTAACCAAGGATCCATAAATGTTCATGGGATGCATGAACATGGTATTTCAGCCATACCATGATCTCTTTGTAGTATTCCTCATCGACAACATACTAGTCTACTTGACTACTGAGTAAGAGCATGCCTATCATTGGCAGGTATAACTGGAAACACTCAGAGATCACCATATTTATGGCAAGATATATAAGTTACAGTTCTAGATACAAGAGTTACACTTTCTAGGACTTTTCATATTGGAGGCTGGAGTTGTAGTGGATCCAGCGAAGATTGAGGAGATACAGGCTTGGGAGCCACCCTGGAGTGTTACAGAGGTGCAGAGTTTCCTAGGTTTGTTTAGATACTACCAGATATTTGTGCCAGATTTCCCTAGAGTTGCAGAACCACTATTAGCATTGATGAAGAAGGGGAAACACATCATGTGGTCGGAGAGATGCCGGCAGAGTTTTCAAAAGCTGAGGCAGAGGCTGACTAGTGGCCCCATCTGAAGGATTCTAGAGGAGGGAGTAGGGTACTTAGTCTACTAAGATGCATCAGGTATGAGAATCGAATGTGCCTTAATGAAGGATAGAGTAGTTATCACTTATGGTTCTTGACATTTTAGTGTCATGAGAAGAACTACACTACCCATGACCTGGAGTTCGCAGGAGTGGTCTTCGCCTTGAAGATGTGGCGACATTACATGGCGGGCAAGGGTTTTACTGTGTACTCTGACCACAAGAGTCTCATGTATATCTTTTCATAGAAGGACCTGAACCATAGAAAATGATGTTGTCTTGAGTTCCTCTAGTACTATGACTTGTAGATAATCTATACTCATGGGAAGGGGAACGCAGTAGCAGATGCACTCAGTAAGAGGTCAGGTATACAACTGCTAGGTGAGGCCATATAGCTACTGGACACTTTGAAAATATTCTTTGGGGATCGGGATGGATCATATTTTTATCAGTCTCTTACATTAACTCCCCCACTTATTCTGTGAGTCAGGGAGGCGCAACATGGGGACACTGACTGTGAGACACGACATGCTCACATATCCACAGGACATGCACCTGATGGATTTTATGATGGTGGGGAGCATGTCATCCTCTTCATAGTACGTACCATGGTCCCCGTTTTACTTTGAGAGGAAGTGTTGAGGGAGTTCCAGAATCCCCTCTAGCGGTACATCCATGAGTTTCTAAGATGTACCATGATCTCCGATGAAAACACTGGTGGCCGAGAATGAAGTAAGTAGTAGAAGAGTTTGTCTCTCGGTGCCTCACATGTCAGTAAGTTGAAGCGGAGCATTAGTTATCAACAGGCTTGGTTCATCCTTTAGAGGCTTTAGAGTGGAAGTGGGAAAGGATATCCATGGACATTATGATAGGACATCCATGTTCATCCAGAGGTCAGGATTCTATCTGGGTGATCGTCGACCGACTCACAAAGTCATCCCACTTCCTACCGATCAGAAAGTAGGGTTCAATAGAGATATTGGGACACCTATATGAGTATGATATTGTGCAGATACATGGAGTATCCCTGATGATTGTATCCAATCATGATGCATGTTTTACTTCCTAGATGTGGAAGGAGTTTCAGGAGGCTTCTGGGATGCTGCTTCATTTGAGCACTGCCTTTCATCCTCCGACGGATGGTCTGACTAAGAGAAGCATTCAGACCCTCAAGGACATGATGCGTACTTGCGTCCGCGACTTCAAACACAGTTAGGAGGAAAAATTTCCCTTCGTGGAGTTTTTATACAACAATAGTTATCACTCCACCATTGGAATGACATATTTTAAGGCATGGTACGGCCGACCTAGCATTTCACCTTTTTGCTGGACTGACCCATGGGAGTCAGCACTCGGGGGACCAGAGATGGTTAGAGCTACCACAGAGAAAGTTCAAATCATCCAGGAGCAGATGAATACTACACGTAGCCGGAAAAAGTCTTATGCTGATAGGATACAAAGACCTCTAGAGTTCAAGGATGGTGACCATGTCTTTCGACGGGTCACCCCCCCCCCCCCCCCGACGAGGTTTGCAGAGTTTTGGCCATGGTTGAAAGTTATCTCCGAGACTCATCAGACCTTTTTAGGTCCTCAATAGAGTTGACGAGGTGGTATACTGCTTATCTCTTCCATCTTAGTTGCACCAGGTGCATGACGCCTTCCACGTATCCCAGTTGAGGAGATATGTGCACGACCCTTCCCATATCATCGACCACGGAGAGTTTGACATAAACGATGGGGAAACTTTTAAAGAGGTTCTAGTTGAGATTGGGGATCGATAGGAGAAGGTCCTTCATGGGTGGTCGATACCTCTGGTGTGGGTGCGTTGGAAGTACAAGAACCTCCAGGAGAGCACATGGGTGTGGGAGGCTCATATACGGGCTCAATATCCCCACTAATTACCCCAGTTTTGTGATGTGGATTACGGGGATCTAAATCCCTGAGGTGGGGTGAATTCAAATACCTAGAAATTCCATCTAATTTTTCTATTTATATGGGAATTTTACGAGTCCACAAAAATTGACAGAGCGTGAGTCCGAGGTCTGGTGTGTCTTGAATGAATTTCTGAACTTTTTTTGTGTATGTTCACTAACTGTGTGATTGGGTTTTTGTAACTTTTGAATCGGGGATCAGAATTAAAATTTGAGGGCACTGATGAACTCACAGCACTATTATTCTCTTATGGGGACCTTCACCTTGACCATAGTAGGTTGAGGGTGAATGTTCGATTTTGGGTTTTTCGTGGAAGAATAAAATAAAATAAAAATATTTAACATTTTTTTTGTTGAAAACTCCCATGTGGATGTTATAAAGGTGGGGAACACCTGAAATAAAGTCTCCCACGTGGCTTATGGTGGTGGGGACCACCAGATCCTAAACCCCCCAAATTTGAATTCAAAGGCGGGGACAACCCAACCCTTGAACCTCCCACTTAAATATCAAGAAGTATCTTGAATTTCCCCCAATTTAATTGTGCCACAGCCTAAAATTATTTATTCCAATTAAATGATGCCAACTTAATGGTGAAAAAAATTAAAATGTCAAATCATATTTTATGTTGGCACCTCATCCTTTGAGAGTTTATTTTTGTGTTGGAAAATGAGAGGGGAGAACATGTGGAAGAGATTCTCCAATGAAGAACGCCAACGAAGAACTCTTCTCCTTCAACGAATATTTCTCCAAACTCCGTCGAAGGATATCCAATGACAAATGAACCAAAAATCGAGGAAACATTGTTGTCACCAAACTCATATTTTTCCTCTCCTCCCTGACGTCACTGGAGGAGACTTGTTTTAGGATCGACAAATGCCAGTCTGTCTCAACCATAGACAATCTCCAACCGAACCATCAAGTTAGGGTTGTTGTTTGAATTTATTCCCCTTACCCATTCTTGATAATTCATCATAAAATTAGGAAGTGATTATAGCTGCTTTCTACTTCTCTAATGTAGAGAGTGCGAACCAAACAAACAGGGCTCGAACTCTCCATAAATCTTGTGTTTAATTGTTTTGTTCGTTGCGATGGATGAGTAAGAAAGATAACTTCGGTGGGGCATGCGAACGGAGTCTGATGCCACTGCCGACCATGAAAAAGGCAATGATACAACGACGCCGCCCCGTAGCACCTGCACCACCCGCGACCACCACTGTCACGACCTCCACCGCTCTGCGGGCTCGCTGCCTCACAAGCCTCCATGGCCCCCGCGGCCTCAATACCTTGCGAACCTCCCAGGCACCGTGGGCTCGCCGCCCAGTGGCCCTCCGTTGCCCCGCGGCCATGCCGCCCATGGCCCTCTACTGCCCTGGCGGCCTCCCCGCTCCACGGCCCTCCGTGGCCCCCGCGGCCCCGCCACATCGTAGCCCTTCGTGGCCCCGATGGACTTTTCGATCAACGTCCCTCCGTGGACCCATGGCCTCGCCGCCCAGCGGCCCTCTGCGTCCCCACACAGCCTTTCTGTCCTGTGACCCCTCCGACACACGCGGCCTTACCGCCCCGCGGCCTCGCCTCCCCACGGCCTCACCGCACCGTGGCCCCTGAGGTCTCATCATCCCGTGGCCTTGCGGCCCCTACTTCCCCGATGCCCAAAGGACCTCTACGCCACCCTCACGCCCTCCGTGTTTCCCTTGTAGTCTCTCACCGCTCCGTTGACCATGTTCCTCTAACCACAGGGCAGGCCAGGTGAGTCTGATAGGGTCGGATCGGACCCAAACCAGGTACGCGATTTTCGATCTATCAGCCATAAATTTGACACTTGGAATCTATTTGACAAACCGTAAATGGCGTTGTAAACATTGGAGTGAGATAGACCTTTTGGTATACCCAACATGAGATTTGGATAAAGTTGGGATACAGTCGGGTTGGATCGAGCACGAATCCAATCGATCCATTGCGACTAAATGGATGAAAACTTACAGATCGGGCATCCGATTAATGCACTGTTTGTTGCGTTGAGACACCTATGACATGGTGGACCTTTGGGATAATTTTTCATGAGACTTAGGTTGTTGGAGTATAAACTAGTGGCTTCAAGAGTAGACTCTCCCAGAGATGAGTAAGATTAGTGTAGGAACCCTGTAACTGGTTGTGACTTGAGAAAGTGAGCTTTTGTGGGTCTGTGATCGATGGTACCACATGGAACCGCTCTAGGATTCCATGAGGGAGTAACCTAGCTATCCTGTGTGGGTCAGCACCTAGTGATCCTATGTGGGTCAGTAGCTTGAGATCCTTAGTGGGTCTACCTCTTAATAGAGTAAGACAATTCAGTATTTACATATAATCATCTCCACTACTATACTAAAGATATACCTGGTGTGTACTGAGTCTGTACCTGTGTGGTACATTCATTTTTGGTAATACGTTGGTGGTATTATTCTGTGTGGAGTACCTGTTTGGTACTTACCTTCGTGGTACTCCTTCCTTTGTGGAATAGTTGAGCTTGGGATTTTGAGTGGGACTCTTTGTTTTCTCATGACTGAGATTCGCATACTTGATAACTTAGGTATATGTATTGGCATATACCTATGTAGGGTTTTCAGTTGATTTCAAGTTGTGTGGTTTATCCTTGTTGGATATTGTGATACCTTGAGGGTCTTGGGGTCCCTACTGAGTAT